>CM068305.1:44875743-45328243 GCA_034768735.1 Schistosoma mekongi | reverse complement strand
TATCCTATCCGAAAATAAAGTAAGCAAGTTTAATAAATTGTATCATTGAGAACTTATCAACTAGTTGTTCATTTTATAGAGTGACATTATTAACTGGTAACTACTGAAAACTAGAATGAGCTGAGTTTGTCAGTGTCAGGAGTAACATAGTCAACACCACTGACAATGTATATTCCTCGCGCTGTATTGTAAATTATTAGAAGTGGAAATTCTACCGTTGGAGGCTGGCCAAATGGTGCCAACTCGAAGCTTCTGGGGCGGAATTTAGGGTGTGAAACCCTGAAGAGTTTCATACTAGGACGAAACAGCTGTCCAATGGTACCCTGGCAGCATCAATTTGTGAAGAATCCAATCAACTAAAATCGTGTGTTACTAAAATTTTTAAAATCTCTAAAAGTTTTCCGTAATCGATTTTAACACTATTTTTTGAGCATTCCTGGGGAACAGCTTCCCTTATAAGCAATAAAACAAGGATATTACATTGATTCAAATAATATCAGTATTATCAAATATTGCTTTTGTAAGAGTTCATCAACAACGGGTGAGAAATGTAAACCAATTCAGATCTGCATCATGTTGTCTACAAAAGTTTCTATTTCCCATAGTAAGGTTTCAAAGATGTTCCCCAAAACAACAGTTTGTCCTTCAAACATCCTCGAATCATTAGTCAGTAAGAGAATACAATCCAAATCTTAATGACATAGAATGTTTTCTTTAAAGATTTACTAGTCTGCTTTGTTAAAATTCCTACAGTTGTATCTCCTTTAGATTCGATATTCATGAAGAGAAGTTTCTTTGATATTGTCGAAAACTTTTCAAGTTAATGTTTAGGTTTAAGGTTGCTATCAAGAACACTTGCTGAATAACCATTTTTAATGAATGTTTGTCGAAATTTAGATTGTTGCTTATCAATAGTTTTATTACTACACATTCATCTGGCCCTTGAGGAGAGCGAGTGAATTCAGTCTTTCTTCCTATTTAATGGGACTCAACGATAGAAATTAGTATGGCATTCATTTGATGTTGCTTTTCTTCGAATCGATCTCTACAATGAACCATAGGGCCCTCTTTCCAGCCTTACATCATGAAAATGAAAATTTGATTCATATGTAAAGTTCATTTAACGGTGGCAACTGCTGAACTTTTAAAAAATGGTGTTCATATTAATCTTTTCTCCACAAATGATGAATGTATCATCCATGCATCTTTTATACGCATAAAGGCTCTTGATTATAGGTCAGAGTATTCTCCAAACTTTCCATAAAACAATCAGCTGGAATAGAGTCTAATAGGGACCCAGTTGAGACTCCATTTATTTATCAGTAGAAATGATTATTAGATCTGAATCGTACGTTGAATACAATTCGTAGAAGCAATCCTTCTAGATAATGTTTTGAAATGCTGATATCGAGGTTGTTTTTTCCATATAGTCACATAGAAAGCATTACCAGGAACCATGTCAAAACATATTATTAGTATCTATTCTGTTACAAAGTTTAGAAGTTATTTTTCTGCTATTAAAATTTAACGAATGAGTGTTTAAATCAGTGAACGGCTAGTGCATCTGTTATAACACACTGATTATCCAATTAGAATATACGATAAAAATTCTCTTCTAAGAGTCTCGGTAGCTTTGTTGGCTTTTCATAGCTAATGGAATTGAGTGACTTAATTCGAAATCGCCAGTAAGATCTATATGATCACAACAACTAGTCAGCTTTTGTTTGCTTTATCTTCATACTAATTGATTAGTATGCGCCAAAAATATTACTAAGTCATTATTAATGAAAAGCTAAACACAATATTATACAATGTGTTTTCTACTACTTTACTAAACTATGCATATATTTGTTCTGTAAACCAATCAGTTATCATTCACATGAATTAATGAAGTTAGATATGTTTACAGAAAAAAAAGTGAGAGAGTAGGAACATATAACCCAATGTTTATCAATATTAAATCAGTAGAGCAATCAAAGGCAAACAAGTGAGGAAAGAAAAAAAATTAGAACAATAGGGTATTATTTACTTGTGTTAACATTTCCCTGATCAAAATTTATATCTTTCGTATGATTTATTTCCTGGAAAGACTTTTACCATTTTGTTTATGATTTCAGAAACAAAGCAAAACAGGAAGAAACGTGACAGAATATTAGTGGATTTACACTGTCACATTCTTTTGTTCAGCTGATAGGTTCAACAATAATAGTGAGTGGGATTGTTTGCTGAAATTAATCTAGTATTTTTTAAAATTTCATCTTCAGTGTAATCAATATATGACAAAGTGTTGCACTGTAATTCCAACTAACTTCATCTAGGAAAAATATAAGAAGCTGGAAAAAGTAGAAAGTGTACAGTATGAATAGAAATAGTGTCATGTGAATGAGAAAAGATAAAATTATGAAGCAATTTACTACATCTATTTAATTACGTACAACTGTAATACGAAGAAATGCTAAGTACCCTTTATTTTACAGATACCGTCAGTGTTTTTTTAGAATGATTATTAGAAAAACCATTAGCTATTAGTGCAATTTAGACAAATAAGAGGATAAACACTGATTTCTGGTATGACTAACTACAGTGAAAACGATTTGGTTGATTTCAGTTGAAGCATGTTGTTTACAAAGATTGGCTCAAACATCGTAAAACACTGAAATATTTGATATGATGAGATCAACAAGAGTTGAGCTACTTTTGATGCCAGATTACCAAATAATCTGAATATTGGAATGTTACACTTCTTTATTTATTGCAATGAAGGTATCACAACAATGAAAATATGGAAGATCAGTTTGAACATAGGGGTTTGAATGAGTATTCATTAAAGTGAATAGGGAATGGTTCCCTTTCTTGATAGGCCAACATCAACAACTCTCTGCGTTATTCGAACAATCAGGTTATTTTCCTAAATAAAATAAATCAGAATACAGTTTATGTAACATCATTTCATGGTTGCCTAAAAGCATTATTAAGAAACAAATATTATCAACGAGGAGGTAAATTGTACACAGAAAATTCTCTGTAGTAGATTTAATTTGTCAATATGCTTATTTCTGTTAGCAAAAACTTATTAATAGTCGACAGTTTGAATGGTTATAGATACAAAGATACCACATCAAAAACTAAAAACAATATTTAGGAAAATTTAAAGAGATTTAAAGACCAAACCTACAAACATACAGAGCTATTGTATTTAATAATGTAAGCGTATGAAATTTCAAACAAAACAATATACAATCGACACATTGCTCTAATTGGGCTAACAGAAGAATAGTGAAAACGTACAGAATTACGAAGTGTTTAACCTTGATATTACGCAAACAAAAACTGGTATAGTTCGACAAAGGTCAATGGCCGAAAACGAACATAGAATAAAGACTTATGTCGCATCTAAGTATTAAATTCCAAAACAGCTTCGCAAAACACTTTTATACACAAATTCACTCAACAAACATTACTAGTTAAATTTAAATTAATGTAAATTAAGCGAATGTCATGCTAATCGGATTTCGTACTAAATGATTTCATTGTGGGCGATACTACTCATAAGGTCATCTATAAATAAGAAGGTAGCAGAACATCGCGTGAAAGTGGAAAGAATCAGTAAACAGCAAATGAGGTGAGTTCCTAGGTGGCAAGGAGCAAAGCATGATTAGACTACATAGGAGAACTGAGAACAACCAAGAGAAGCTAGCCTACGATTGACAAGGATCGAGGAAAGCGGAGAATGTGCAAATTGACGATTAAAAGTAATGTATATTATTTTTATGATGTTTTCTGTTCTCACCGAATAGACAACTACTTTGTCCAAGTGGTCTTCTCACATTTGGTACCACTGTGTCTGGACGAGAAGAAGGTTCCGTGGATACGACTATATGAGGATGGAAACGTCGGGGCGTTCCCACGACAATCCGGGGCCATCGTAGAGCTAACTGGCGTCCTCAGGCTAAAAGCCATGGCAGTCCTTATGATCCTGCCGCGAGTGTAAGAAGGCGGCGTTCGATGATGTAGGGCGGTGTGTGGGGGGACGTTGTGGCTGGAGTGGTGTGTAGACTCAATATTCAGGTAGACAGAGAAGAGGCATTGCAACAGTTTAGGACCATGCGTCTGGCGCCCGATGGTGTTGGCCGCCACCTTGACAAGTCTTCCCGGGCATATTTTACTTTCATTAGACGACCTTATGGGTAGTGTCCACCACAGCATAACTAAAATCGTTAGAGTACAGTCAACTGTTGGGGTGAAGTAACAGCAAACAAGATTAATCCATCATCTCAAGTTTGAGTATTTTTAACAGACTCAGTAAAGAAAATTACGATGATCTGAATGCCGCAAAGAAGAAGCATCGGCAGTACGATCAGTGGGACGTTCTTATGAAAACCATACTTTCAGCAAATATATAATTGAATATACAGATGATCCCATAAGTAACTGTTGCATTTTCGGACACTTTATTTACTTGAGAATAATCTTCCCGATAAATAAACATCGTTTAAATCGGATGGTCAATCGAACCATTCCTACTCCGTTGAATGCCTTATTATTTCCTACAGTTTACGTTGTAAATTAGATGTCTTAATGGTCGTTATTGAAAGTTCAAATAAACATCAAAACTGACCAATAAGCAATAATGTATGGAGGAATATCAAAGGAGTAAAAATCGGAGTTCTAGAGTAAACATGGATGGAAAATCTACAGATTTTATTCATCTTAATATGTATGATAGCGACTGTGCATTGACGATCAAAAGAATGAACGCAACGTTTACAGGAACAGAATCTGCGGTTAAACTGTTGATCTCTCTCAAACAACTAAAGATCAAAAAGTACCCTATACATGTTACCAATAGTTATTTGTACAAACTTACGTGTATCTACCAACGCATTTAGATTGTTAAATCTGAAACAAGAGCTTACCTTGAATTTATCGAACATGTTCTTAATAGTTTTCATTTAAAGATGAGAACTTTTAATAGTGCAATCTCCACATACCTCAGCGACACAGGACATCAGGTAGATACTCTGAAATCTTTCAAGATGCCTAATAGGCAAATAACATCTGGTCTTTTACAATTCGCCGAAGCCATTGCCCTAAACCTGATATATGTGTTCGAAAGGAAACAGTTGTCAGCCATTGTTTACCATAATAACTTTTATTTCATTACATCGTTTGCTTTCATTTTCAAAATTTAAATGATTTTATTACATCATAACATCGCACTTAAGACTTGATTCGACTTACTGGGTTCAACATACATCAGTTTCAGCAATTATCAGCTTGCGTCCCATTTCATTATGTAATAGCTTGTTATTTTTTGTTACTACGTTGACTACATATTTTATAACCCTCTTCTTCACTTTATACATACATTTGCAACAGCCTATTTAATCACTTCAATTCTATTTGATGTTTGTTACACCATGTTGATATGCTTTCCACTTAAATTTCAACCAGTCCTACCAACATAAACATGCTATACTCTGTTTCAATTTTAATTTTGCCGTATTACAGATCGTATGCAGCTGATGATAACTAAACGAAATAAAATGATTTCGTTGAATAATGTAAACTAGTTATTGTTATTTTAGAAAAAATGCGAGAGTATGATTTATTGTTGGATTTATTCGGATATTGAATTATTGTGTCATTTCTCGTTATAAAAAATAGTTTATGAGTGCCATATTATTAAATACAGGTTTTTAATAAATCTAAAACTTCCGAAAATGGAACCGGACAATCTAATGTTGCTACATTGGCGTATACTTGGAATTTCGCTGCTGGTAAAATGCTTTGCTTATAATTTGTGAAGAAGCGCAGTGAATGTTTGTACTTTGCTGAAACCTTGTAAGTTTGTGTAAAAGACTAACTGAATATCCTGAATATCCGGTAAATAATATCGATTCATTTACTTTAGTGATTGTCATCATATGCTTGAGACTGAAAACATTAGTAATAAGTAATGCTTTCAATACTTTCGCACTTAAGCCGTGATTTAAGTCAGGAAAAGGTAAATATAGACTGATTGGAGATAAACTAATGTATAAATCTTTTTGTGAATTACCAGAAAAGGCAGTTATTTACAAGATAATTGGTTGTATATTTGGAAAGGAAAGAAAGAAAAAAATAATTTACTGATATTGGAGGATTATTGTCCCAATTAATCATATGAATAATCCTTACAAATTTTTGCACTCCTATTGCTTTTCATATACCTACATCTAGATTGTCTCCCATCTCGATCAAGACTTCATTACAAATGTAACTACAGTGAATTTTGGGAGGAAATTTTGTGCTAAAAGCTTTCATTTGTAAGCAATCAAAACTAATCCATTATATAAGTACATTCAAATTAGTATTCTACCACAAATGCTTCTTCTTGCTCTATTTAAATTTACAGAGAAAAATAATTGTACATAATTTGTAAATCAGTATGCTGCATTGTATTACAGGCTTATCAATATAAAGTTGAAATCGAGTAGATATAATAGTTGCTTTATTTTCAAAAAGCGTTTTCAACCTTTCATTCATCTAGACTAAATCAATTCAATATAAATAATTTTCTATATAAAATAAAGAAAGCAACTCTATACTGTGGATTTGAGAATGAGCATAAAGACATACTTGTTTCGTATCTAATTTATCTTTTCACTTGATGAGGGTAGTTGAAAAGAAATGCAGCTGAATTCGGTATGACAATTTGATTTCTCAGCCTCCCGACTTTGAGAACAACCTTATAAGAAGCCGCCTAAAATAAATATTTTCAAGTAAAATAAATTTATTAGGGATAGTATTTCTGTTCAATTAAGTTGAATTGTTAAACTTTTTACTTTTAGTGTTACTATAATGAAATTTTTCCAAAACTATATATTTCAATAGTCTATCAATAAACCTACCGTTATGAAAAAAAGTTTTTCTACTCTTTGCCCATTGTCTATTAAGCAATACTTCTAGTAATATACGCTTTTAGTTATCTGTTAATCGCGGGATTTTAAAATCTTACTTTGAAAGATGACTTTGACATCTGTCTAGATTTTATATCTGGTCTTTGAAGAAAAGGGATTTCTAGAATAATAAAGTAGTTAACAACTTAGTGATTGTCATTATTGAAATTAAGCTGACTTTTTAATTTAGCTGACAATATTAGGGCGGGATAAGCATGGTGATATAAGGCCACTGGAGTCAGTCCTCAGTAAATATTGTGATTGTGACTAATGTATATTGGTCATTTCGAAAGACAATATTTCTTTATTAGGTATGACTCTTAGGTCACAAATAAATTTAGGTTATAATTAAATATTTTATTAATGCTGTGGATGTTATAATTTCTTCTACTTTAATAACAAATAACCTTTAGTTCTTTACCAAACAAAATATGTAACTACCTTTAACAAAGCACCAACGGTTTCACTACTTAATGTACTTGTATTTTCTCCATTTACCTCCAGAATTTGATCATTTGGCATAAGACGACCATCAGTTGCTGCAACAGATCCTTTAATCTAGTGCATAAGTTTATCAACGAAAAGTCAAATGTTTTTTTATAATTCATAAAATCCTAGCTATAGAAAACAACAAACATATATAGGACATACCTTATAATCAACCCCAATATTATGCTAGCTCATTGGTAATATAACTCTAATTAGAGTTTTCGTAACATTATTCTAGAATCTTTTGTTTAGCATCTGGTAACCTTTGAATTGTACTAGGTTTTGTACTAGGTACATATATCTAGAACGACTAATATTTCCTTTAATTTCACGGAATTCATTCTTTTAATAATGTACAAAAATGCATTATGTCACTTTATATTTGTAGTTCGAAATTTTTATAACTCCCTAATTTGCAGATAATTTCCAAGATATTTACACTAAATTTGGTGTACAGTTTAATCTTACAGCCGTTACTCAGAACTATCCTTCATATTTTTGTCTTTTATTGAATTGTAACATAAACCTAAAAAGCTAAAAACTCACTATCTCAGTAACAATAACGCCGTATGATATTTGCGCCTCAGAAGTATTGACATTAGAACTATCTTGTAATTTTAAATTATTTTCACTTTCTGAAGAAGATTCATTTGGCTTGAGATGTACGCACCGATCAGCAATACAAATTCCTAAGCCTCTTCCAGATTTTTTAAGTAATTCAATCACTAGTTCTTGATCAAACCATTTTTGATTTTGTTCTGTAGGTCGAAATATGGTAAGGTTTAAATAATTTTGGTCTTCAGTTAATGAAGAAGTATTTTCGCTTTCTTCCTTTAAATCCGGTTTCGTTACAGATGACTTGTTAATATAAGCCATTTGAAGTTTATTCATCGCTTCTAAAAATGGCACACCAACTAGTGATACTTGATTGACGTACTGTATTCGGTCCCCTGGACGCAGACGTCCATCTTTTGCTGCAGCACCATTAGGGTAGATTTCATGTATGACCGGAATATTCTGTAAAGAATTACGGTTTTATAAGTACCGGTACAAAAGTTCATACTTGGGTATATTTTAAAAGCTTCTTTCTAATTTTAAGAACTGTAAATGCAAAGGGATCTAAAAGAAAGATATCATTATCATTTCTACGACGTTTTATAAGGACCAGTCTTATTTAAAAGCTCACAACGATATGTAAATATCTTGAAACCAGAATTGAGGATTTTGCGTTTAATTCTGTAAAGTACAGAATGGTAGTATCTGAGGAGTGCTGGTCATTTTCAAACTTTTATTTAATTACTGTCAGTATTGTGGTAAAATTACCCTTAAATGTAACAAACAGTAACGACTGACTTAATAGTAATTCAATAAACACCCGTATAATATTTAATAGTTCTCCGCTAATTCGTTGATGTTTTCTTTTAAGGTATAAAGTTATCTAAAGCACAATAGAAACGGGAGATGTAATCATAGTTACACATATACAGTATACATAACAATAGAATATATATAACAATAGAATTTATGTAGTTGATAAAGGCACTCTAACGCATCCTACCACAATATACCATTGGACGTAATTATTTTGTGTTTAATCTTGTAATGTGTAGTTAACGTCGATTATAACTGAATCAACTGGTTAATTTGAAATCCAAAAATTGTTCAAATCTTTCGAATGGGGTTAGAAAGCCATTCTATGTCTACATGTCTACATCACATGTGAGAATAAAGACTTCATTCATTGGTTATGCATGTGATAACATACTTAAAGGTAACTAGTGTTTAAACCATATAAGTGTTAATAAAACAGATAGTTTGCTTAAATCAAACATACAATCATATAATAAGGAATGACGAGAAGAACATTCGAATCAGTGAGTTTATAACAAACTCAGTAAACATACGTACGCAATGTGTTTGGAATGCCACATCATCTTCATAAAGGCATACCGATACTGAAATTTTTATCATTGAATACAAACTAATCTATGGTAGTAAAGCTTCATTTTGCTTTTAATGGTTATTACAGATAGTCATTTACCAGTTCTTGAATTAAGTTTATCAACAAACTCCATAAAACCTGAATCGTTATATATATTACAGAGACTGCTAATAAACTTGAATATATGTGCTTTCATGATAATATTATTAATTTCAAATAACATTAAATTGTAGCATTGAAAATCCCCTTTGGTTGTGTAAGTTATCTGATGGCTAACGTACATTTTATGAACAATTCATAGAGTGAGCGAGTTAAGTAAGAATTTATCTAACTTACCAGAGCTGTTTCGCAGCCTCCTATACAACCTATTCCTAGACCGAAAGAAACATTTATCAATAGTGATATCTCTGTCTCGATTCCAGGCTTGATAGGACGAATGGTTGCTTCAATTTCTGGCTCATCATTTATTAAAATTGAGATTTTGTCAAAATTTACACTATCTCCTTGTACGTTTAATGCAGCTGTTGAGTAATTGTGAATAGATTGTGGAGGTGGAGGTGGAATGCATTCTTTCTTCAAACTGATGTTTGGAGAACTCGCACGACGGTACTTCAATCCAACTTGGCTAGGCGTTAACCTATTTGTGTCTTTATAATTTTCAACATTCAAATACAAATGAAAAGAAATTTAACAAATTCCTCTTCTATAATTCTAAACAATACAATCATAGAAAATTAAGTCTGAGTTATACACCTAGTGAGGTGCATTTCGTGAATTCACACAATGTAATAATTTATCCTTGAATAATTTCACAAAATGCTTAGTAAAACGTTTAGTTTATAGAGATAATTTGGGTACTCTGTAGTACACAAACTACATTTTAAGGGTGTAAAATAAATGACAACAGAAGTGTTGAGAAATATTGTTTGGTAAACTAATATAAGTCGTTAAACAGATCAACTCTGGCTCTGCTTATTAAAACTGTGCATCACTCAGCATCTTTAATATTAACCAAATCAGAACTCTGTGTAATACAACTATGAAATACATACCTACTAATAAAACCACTTGATTGAATTGTTCACATTTACTTTTTCCATGGTTGTAAAAAAATAAATTTTAGACAAACAATAAAACTACTGAATGTTTTCGAGAGAATTCATAGGAGGATTATCAAGTTATTATTATCAAAAACCAAACATATCAATGCTTGTTGCACCTCTTAGAGCATGGGCCTCCTACCAGGATTCTCCATCCAACTCTATCCTGGGATTTCTTTTCCATTTCTTCTCATGTACTGCTGTATTGCTGTATTATTAATATGAACAACACGAATTATTTTCTTAACTCAGAAAAAGGGATGACAATAACATGGGTTTAACATGTCCGGAAACTTGTATTTAGATACACTTCAATCTTTCTTAGCATGTAGTTCAGGGTGTATCGTTTTTAGAATAAATTAATACTAATTTGTACATAAATGACATTTCACGTAACCTTCTTCTATTTGACGAGGGCATAAAAAGTAAATATTAAGAGAATGGAATTAGACTTCAAGAAGCCGTTTTGTATCATTAGATGAATACGTGCATTTAAGATACAATTTCGAGAAGAAACACCTTCGTTTCTAAAAAAAAATGCCAAGAGATGACTAATGTAATTTGATTTCAGTGAATGAGGTAAAGTAATCTAGAATTTATGTAAATAAAGGATATTTAGCCGATGTTATGTGTTAATTGAATGTAAAATATTAGTTTGGAAACATACATTTCTACTTGTCTAATTTTATGAACTCCTTCATTCATTCGATACTGAGTCCCCATAATTGACAGTTTTATTACAATGTGTTTTATATAATTCGATCATCACTAGAGCTTAGGCAAGTAGGACTATTTAACAATCAATACATACTGCAATTATATGGAAGTATCAGTTTCCTATCTTGGTTGCATATAAGGCTTATTGAGGGTTTCCAAATAGTTCTAAACCTAGGCAAATAATTACTCTTTATTCATCTTCAACCTCTAGATACTTGCGTAGTCACTGGTCAGTAGAAACCTCATGGATTTTATATATGCAGATTACTAAAAATTACGCAACACATAATGGTTATTGAAGGCAGATTGCTAAAACATCAGCGTGACAAATACATTCTCAGTCAGTAAATAGTTTTTATAACTAAATGATACAGATTATAACAGTGGCCTAGTTTGTGTCAGGGGAAGTGAAACCATTTCCAGTGGCCATTTGAAGGCAAATAAGAAACAGACGTTCTGTTCGATATCGGCATTTGTTTGTATGAGCAAAGTATTGGATTAATTACTTAACTGGAAAATGTTTTGACCGGTTTTTAAATTAGTATCCTTGGAAACTGTTAAATGTCCACTTATTGACAGATTGCATTTACTTTTTTCACAATATCTGAAGACATTTCCTAAATGGCAAATAAATGACACAAGACAAAACTCGCAAACAAATAGTGGCGAGTAAAGTGATTATTTGATGAGATTCTGATGTTCATAATAAACACAACTGTGTAGATACTGGTAATCAAAACGACTACAGTAATAAGTTATTTTTGTGTGAAACTGTTGTTATGTTCTAAAGTGACCAAAATAATCTGGTCTGTTTTAAGAGGAACTCTTGTCATACATTAAATACTTATGGCTTTAAAGCACGTTTAGTGAGTTAATTTTAGAAAGTAGTAACACATACGACAAGTATATAATCAATAAGATTGTAGATGTTAGTAGACTATGCTATCTAGATGAATGTTGTAAATAGAATTCATGTAGAACAGAAGTCTATTAAAACAAATGGAGCGTATTTTGTCCAGTTTCAGATTATTGTAATCTGCATAAACAATCTATCTGAAGTAAAGTATTAATTGCTTCACCATAGTGGCCTAATGTACTGGATAATTTGCCAATAGTACTCAAATTTATAAAGCTGCTGAACAGTAATGTAATATTTATGTTTACCATATGTAAACGCCTAGCGTAGTATGCCTTCCCAAAATGTCAAAGAATCCAACATAAGTACCAACATTTCAATACTAGACAATTATAAATTTTAGCTACCGATTGTATTCCATCAACAAGAGATGTGTGGTCCCCTTTAAAAATAGCAAATTACGTTTGATATTTCCGAAAGTAAAAACTACTACCAAATTTGTCGTCTGGCCGATATCTTTGAGAGCTATTGTGATATTAAGAGTAAGTAGGTTTTTCATAATTTTGAACAATCATGAATTTATCAATTAGATATGCAACCCATAGAGTTTACTGACAAAATGAACCATTTACACACTGAATCACATTTCTCCCACAGGTTCGCATTGGTGATTCTGAAGATCGCCGTTTCACGCTTTATATTTTATTTATTTAAAATACAAACATCTTATATATAAGATATGATTTCCAAGAAAATTTGCTGTTACCAGAATTCTCACCTAATTCTTATTAAAGCGAAGTATAAGTTTGCATGGATATGTAATCTTCCCACATACATGAAGCATTTTATTCAGAACACTAATGCAAAGGTATTGTGGCTTATATATAATCGGTGATTATATTTTATAATAAATAGTGAAACACTGTAAAACAAGTAAAGAATCAAAGTCTTCCACCGACTGTGTTTTATCACCAGGAAATTATATTAAGCTTCCAAAGATAACAGAGCACCTGTGTAATGACCTTAATTAACGAATGAAAACTAAAAATATTTGAACAAATATATGGATGTTGTTCTGAAACTTTAGCATCAGTTCTTGTGGTAATTTCAGTGTATGAACTTGGTTATTCTCTAGTCTAGAACGTGTCTCCTACTCACATTAGTTTTTGATGAAAACGGTAAAACACTGCTATAATACTACTTAAATTATGGGTAAAAAATAAAGACAGAAGATAGTATCGTTGCAAGCCTGTCACTCACTTAAAAATAAAATCTAGGTTTAAATAAATTTATTGACACGAACGTAATGCTTCAAAAGCGAGAACTTATTATCTTGATCATTTATGAATTGAAATAAATTCCATAGAAATGAAGCATATCGAAATCATAATTGACCTGCATTTTTAGTGTAGCATTGATAACCGTATTTTTTAATGTGATTTATGGAACCAAACAACATCTTTAACTGAACCCTGTAATAGCTTGTTTCATATTACGTAAACAAGTGCTAGCCATTATATTGTACCAATAATTAATTATCACTTACCACCTTTAAATGATGATAACTGACTAAACGTGTTTGTGTTAATCAATTCATGATATATATCTACTGGAGATAGAAAATTTTTGACTTCATTATGCTTGCCAAATAAAATGGATGTTACTCTATGTAACAGAGATGGATCTGAGAAACGTTTAGTTGAAGGTTTCGCTTCTTCACTACTTTGTGTACGAAAGGCCCATCGTGTAACCTGCAATTGAAGCTGAAAGTAAATTGGCATGTAAAAGTATAATGTAGGTCAAATTTACGTATATACATTTAGAGTGTAGTCGTCTGTGATCTAAACGCTTTATCCCGTTCAAACTCATAAGTGAGCAATTGCCTAAGTCGTGATTTAGTAAATAAATAAATGGCCTTACTCCCGAAACTTTAGGAAATTTATTTAAATTGGAATCGTTAGTAAACACAAGATATTCATATTTAATTAGTTATTCGCTTTATGCCATGTTCGTTCCATCCAGCATAAATTTGACACTTCCTATATAACATCGTTTTCAATCTACATGCATTTAAACTACAATCATCATTTCTATAGTAAATAGGCTGTTTTATTGGGAATTATTAAATTTTTTATCTGCTCTTTAGATATGAAGATGAATTTGATTGAGGAATACTCTGTACCTCGTTTAACGACATAGCTATCTTTTGCCATAAATAGTCGCACATCAGCTACATGACATAAGTTTGATCAAAAGATTGAAAATGCTGTGTAGCAACTTGTTGTTTAATTACATATGAACTTATTGTGAGTAGGTTTCGAATTGATATATAAACAACAGTCATTCCAGGACCTTTGTCACCGATGAAACACTTCGGTGAATGAAACCAGAAAACTTTGAATTTGAAGCCGAGTTCTGGCTCCATTAAAAAATTGATTATATTCCATGCTATCGAATCCATTAACTATTTAACATATAATTTCGGAATACCTACATGAAAACTTTGTGACATTTAATTTTAAGATTAGATACTGACAGTATTTTAATAAAATTAGGTAAACCTTCGTCTGACCACTTCCAGAATAATTAGGAATCTAAATAAATAGTTCAACTTCAATACATAACTTGTGTAACAACGCTATATCGAGGCAATCTGCTCAGGATGCACATATGGCAACAGAGACTGACCAGCCTTAGTCCATCACAAATCAACGGGAAAATACAAGCTTATCCTAATTATATATATATGCCCGTTGCACAAGTATAACTGTCTGGACACAGTAGCCTAGTGGTGAACGCAGTGGCGTTTGATACGAAGCGAACTGAGTTCGAATCCCAGTGTGAACATGAACATTCGGATGCAGGTACATCCAGCCAATGAGTCCCAAATAGGACGAAACGCGCGTCCTGGATTCCGCTTGCCTATCACAATCCAACTTCAATAAATAGTCTGTTGGTTATCTATTTTGAACTGAGCATTACACTGTAGTATATAAACTATTTATTATTTGGATCTTTTCAGAAAAAGAAATCATTTACCACTTTTGTGACTACTGCCGATTTTAGAAATTTCACACATCACTTTACGTTGCGTTATTTAAAAATAGATCTGTAAAGGTTAGTTCAAAAGGAGTGGTACTTTTGTTTTCAAAACACTGTCGGATATCGAAAACAAACTTACTACATGCTTAGAAGATCGTATCCATTCTACCACTGTATCATAAGATGCATGAGTCACATCCTTTTTGTTTACTCTGATTAACCGATCACCGGGGCATAAAATGCCATCCTCAAAAAGAAAAAAGTATTTAATCAAAATTTGGATAATAGCAAGACGTCATGATAGGAACAATGTTATTTACTTGAATACTTTACACCAATGTTCCGAAATTATTTAGAGAAACACTTGAATTTATTGTCAGTAAATGTCACTGATCCACGGTTTAGCATTAATCAAGAAGATAATATCTTTATTTTGTTATATTCACTTTACAAGATAGGGATAATTTACAACATTATTTCTTCGACAACAATTGCTGTAGTTTATTCTACACTTCAAACCAGTAATTTCGTGATAACTTCTATAAACTAACTCTAAAATATGTGGATAGTATTTCTTAGTAACATTTTGGTAGCCGAATTACTTTTACAATGTAACAAATGGAAATTTTGGCAGTACCAAATTAATTTCATTGGAGTTTATGCCAACAAAAAAAGCAAACTTGTGTTTTTCAGGGAGCAAGAATACAACCTCAAGTAGTCATTTTTTATAACTGCTATCTTCCAATTACATGAGCTTTTATACATTGATATAAGTCACTATCGTTTATGAAAAGACTAAAAGTAGTGCTAAACTTTGACTTTATAGTCATTTGTATAGAAGGCTGAAAAAGAATTCCATTATTCATATGATTGGTAGGAACTATTGTTTGTGTGTAAGGTTGTATTGCATGTTAATTATTTTCTCCATACGCCTAAACTAAGCTGCATATATTCACTCAGCCTAATAGATAATTGGATCTAAAGGTGTTCATCATTGTACAATACCTTAAGATTTTAGTTTAGTCACACTGTTCTTTTTGTGTATTGTAAAGACATTACCATCAAATTTAATATACGTGTAAACTATGAAAGAAATTGAAATTTAATTCATTAAGCCCCCTGAGTTCTGCTATCTTTATTAAACAACATTTTAATTACTTTATTATGGAAACCTGAAATATAAACCAATCGCTTGTTTGCAGATTAAAGTAGATTTCTGCAACGCGTAAATACAAAAATAGTTTATTAGTAGTTAGGATAAGCTTGTATTTTCCCGTTGATTTGTAATGGACTAAGGCTGGTCAGTCTCTGTTGCCATATGTGCATCCTGAGTGGATTGCCTCGATATAGCGTTATTACACAAGTTATATATTTAAGTTTATTAGTAGCTTCATGCCCCGCTAACATATTGCTCCATGATACAATAAGATTCGAGTAGTGACAGATACACTTAAATATGTTGGGTTACTCTGCCAAAAAAGTTGATTAAATTTGGTTTAGTACACAGTAATAGATTATAAGTATTTAAGACACCATGATTCACTACCATAGGTCTTGTGTAAATTTCACTATATATACGTAATATGACAGATTTTGAAACAAACCATCTTTTCAAAAATCGGTTGTCATATGACTATTTTATGACCTTCGTTTTTGTTTGTATGTGGCACTGTGTACAGATTCTTGTTATTATTATAAATGTTTCACTACTAAAAACTATGTGTTAGTTTCTTCGGAATGATTATATACTTTTGTTTACATTGGGAATATCTAGTAAACTATTTCAATCAATAGTTTTTACTACAGGAAGGCAGTATGTTTAAAGCTTTACTGAAGAGTTGCTTTGTCGTGACATTAAAAGGCATGGAAACAATATACGAAATAATCTATCGTATACAACTTCTGAATATTTCAAATGAATAGTCTTAAAGGAGCGATGAAAGTAATAACATATTTTCATCAGTTTGTGAACAACACAAAAAGTATGTTGTATAATGTCGATATTATTTAACATTCCATTTATGCTCGGTCAGTTAGAAACCAGCAACATTATGGCTAGCTAAGTAAATAGGCAATAATCGTCCACGTATAAGCGACATCATTTAGTCACTTTTACGGTATTTACAGCGAATAGCCATATTGTTGTAATAAATCACCTTAAAGCTGCATTGTTTTCGTAAAAATATATAAATATAGATAAGAAATCAGTCATCTGCAAAGCCACAAGTAACAATGGTTGACAAGTGTCAAATGAACTTTCTGAACCCGAGGACATTTATTATAGGATTAGGTTAAAAGGAATGAATAAGAAGAGCAGTCCTGACTCATATCACTTGTAGTTAAGAATGTCGATAACAGCTGGACATAAGTTCTAACTTGTTGGTTGTCAGAAAGAGAATTTCCCTTCGAGTAACGATTAAGATTTTCCTTAAATTGGCAAAAATATACGTTATGTAGTACATGTTATTAAAATCATTACTGATAAACGCATTACATCTGATTGTTCTTTAAGCTTGTTAACTCCTTATTATTTTAGGATCTTCGGACAATCTTCACTTGTATGTCATTTATCAGATAGCTTACCGTTATAGAGTTGTAACATTTACATTTAACTAAACTGCAGTTCAGATAATCGAAACTTTTACTAAAACGTACTTTATCAGCAGGACCACCTTCAATTATTTGTTTAATATAAATTCCATCTTCATTTATTGCACTTCGTTCCATTATTGCAAACCCAAAACCTTTGGAACCCTATTCAGAAATATTAAAAAAAATAACGTTTATTGGTTCATAAACATCAAGCTGTAAATTTAAATATGGAGAATTTACAGTCGAACATGCATTTTAGACAGGCATGATTCATATTGAAAATAAAATTGCTAGCTAAAATCCCTGAACAACTAAATCGTTTGTATTCTGTTATGCATACCAAATAACTTGATTTTGTCTAGCTGAAATATATAAGGTGTTTTTCTTCCAGTGTTGGTTTGTATAACAAATATATTTTGATTAAAATATAACCTTGTGTTAACAGGACTATATGCATTACTACTACTGGCCACATGTTCACTATCATGATATTATTGAATGTATGTTAAACCGCTATCAGACAGTTCAGTCAGGTAGTGATTAGGGAAATTTCTAATAGATTACTTTCTAAATCAGAAATCAAAAATTAGGAATAAATGGTAGGAAACAGATTGCATAAACTGTATTTTTTTTTTCAGTAATCTGAGTTCCTGAAAATTCATAAACGGATATCTACCAATTGTAATAGGGTAATTTGAGTTTATGTGAAATATAAATTTTTTACAATCAGGTGAATAAACATAAATCTTTGTCAAGCAAAGCTATTTTAACTTGTCTATATTAGTTTGAGTGAATAATTTTCTGACCTGAAATTTTATTTGCTTATTTCATATAAAAGAGCGTCATTAATAGTCTTCATTTAACTGAATAAAATGATCACAATCAACAAAAGTATCCTAATGTACACAAAATGTAATGTCTAATGTAATGGTCTAATTTTATTTTGATTGAGACATATAGTGCTCTGTCGGACAATCTCGGAATACTTTTCTTATCTATAGTTATTAAAATAACCCACTGTCCAATCATTGCATATCTTTTATAAATATATGCTGATATTTTGAATGAAGACCTAATGTTACTTGCACTGCAGTGGAAATAACATTAAAATGAAGAAATCATCTTTGTAAATTTGGTCATAGATGGCAAATCATCAATAAACGTCATTTTCACAAAAATTAAATCAACCAAGAAAATGTTTTATCAACTTCTAGCTAATATAACTTTTGTGTTGACGTAAATGTATACAAATTTCGGCGATATTATCTCTAATATTAATATTATGTAACCTATTATTCCACCAATCAAGCGACCAAATGTTAAGGTTTTTAATCAGATTCATATGAAATCACCAAGAAAAAAATGTATTAAATAATCGAGATCCTCATTTTATTCTATTTGCTGCTCAACATGAAGCTCTTGGGACGGATAATGTGTTATCGTAAATGCATTCTACTGAAAAGCTTCTAAATAAAATAAACGTTCGCTGTCTCCGACCTTTAAAATTTCACTGGCTGGTGGCACTTCGTAATGAAATTAATCTTAAACACCTAACTAGTTCTCGTAATACAGTTTTAAAAAATTATAAATAAAGTGATTCTGGATGCTATTCACCAAGTAACAACGAGGTACTTTTGGTATAAAGTGGTAAGAATACTGTCTACTGACATGTTGTATGCATCTTGTGCTATTTTAAGAAGAAGATACCTATAACTTTACGAAATTTAAGTATTTTAAACATCAAATTTCTATCAAAAAATTAATTACTGCACGAAAAATATTCATTTGGCAACAAATATCAGTTTACACAAACTCCTGTAATTCTAGAACATATCTTTAATTCAGTTGACGTGTCTAAGACGTTTTTTGTAAATAAGATTTAATCATTTACCTTAATGAAATATGATCCAGTGTTGTCATTTGTGTACTCAGTATGTAATCAAAATAGTTAATAGAACCTTTAAGAAATTTGGATATTAAGTGGGTATACGTTAAAGTGATTTATAAAAGTTGGCAATGCTTGATTTTTATTAGGAATAGAGGTAAAGCAGTGAAATTATAATTCAATACTATAATATCATTAGTCACGTATTATTTTGAACTTAAATTGATTTCATCCACCAAATAACCTCGTAAACAGATGAACCGTGCGTGGTGGATAATATTATACTACTGAAACACAACATAATCTAGTAATCATATCGTTGTACTGCACGGTTGCACATTCCAAAGATTCTTAGTTTTTATAACCTTCTTACAAATGACCGCAGATCTAAGTGCATGAGAGTTGTTGTTGCTGTAACTAAAAATAAGCGATATTAAAAGATATTACCTAACAACTTACTCTGTACAATGTTGTAGAATATGTTTGCTGATTCAACGGTCCACGCGTTCCGCCAAATGCTACATTCATAAGCTCTAAAGATTGCTTAGCTTCATATGTGTTTTTCACTGGTGTTAGTACTACACTTATCGTTGTATCTACGCTGTTGTGTCTGCTGGGCAGACTCGAGGCATACTATTAGGACAAGAAGAGGAAAGTAAGAACATAAAAACAATTATACAGTTTGAAAAGTAACCACTGATATGTTTGGACAATTTCATACCACTGATGAAGTGAATTTCACAATTCTTATGTTATTGTCGATAAAATCTAATCTTCTAACAGATGATCACTAAAACACCTGGTAAATATTCAGTAAAGCTGTCATACTTGACAATTTCAAAATACAAGGTACTCAACACTTAGCATTTGCTTGCTTAAAACAACCGTTATGATAAATACTTAGTACTATTTTAAAAGATCAAATCTGAAAGAAAAATGATCATTAAATTTGTCCATATCATAAAGCATTTAAGTAGTATGATGAAATATAATAGCGTTTTTTACGTCCTTTACTCTAGTGAATTATTACGAATACTCCCACAATGGGGATATAATATGCTATGCACTACCTAATAGATTAACACATCCATGTAGATACATAAGCAGAAAGCTAGCATTTATCAGAAAAGAAGTCGTTTATAAGGTACATGAGAAGTAGACAGACAATATCAGAAAACATTTGTACAAAAGAATAATGAAGTCAAATTCTTATTGAAAAACATTAGTAAAAAAGAAGAAAAGTTATCTCTGTCTTTTTGTGACTAACATAGTCTCCTCATTTATTGTTTCGATGTTTTTCTAAACTGCTACCAATCAATGATTTACTTGTTAAAAAAATTAACGGACCATGGAAATATCATTCAGTGATGACTTACAAAATAGGCTGAGATTAATGGAAACATATTCAAGACGTGAGAAATATTAATATTAATCGTTGAATAGATCAATATTTACTTTACAGTGATTCATGTAAATTAATTTCTATATCGGCTTATATAACTTATTATCACATTTCGATTTTGTTACTTTCATGATACTAATAAACGACTTTACTTATAAACGCACGTAGTCAGTTGCTATTTGAAAATCCACAGCTAAATTAGACAGTGAGTGTCGACTTTACTAAATATTAGCCTATATGATGGATAGATATCAAAACTTTGAGCAACTTATTCGTGTCACTAAATTGTCGGTATTAGTTCTACGTCAGAAAATCGGTATAAGTACATAAATATCTTCGGTGTTTACAACAGGGGCTATTGACTATTTAATTATGAATTTACATTTGTAACAGAAAAAATGATATGATTATGCTCAAGGTCTACAGGTCTTATACATATTTTAATAATATTCACCTTAAATAAGGTTTCTGAGTACTTAAATTCTAGTACTATAGGTCAAAATTTTTATCTCATCGGAAATCACCTTAAGAGCCAGTTACAAATAAGGAATATAAGTCTCCATGATAAAAGTCACCCGATTTGCCTGCCATACCAATGGCTAACATAAAACGGACAGTAAATGAAACATAAAAATTACTTACATCTGCATGTTGATTTGTTGCAACTGCTGCCATAAGATTTATATTTGATGAATGACGCTGAATTACAAATCGCAGACCATTGTATTTCGAACGTCTAAAAATATTACTACTTTTTCCTATCACTTCCATATAAATAGATCTGATTAATGGAGCAGCATTTAGATGACTAAGACCATACAAAACTTGATTATTTAGCTAAAATAAAAGGAAAACAAATATTAAACTATATCACTTGTAAATGTTTGTTTGTATAATTTCAGTCGGTACAATATTTGTCAGGGTTTTCAATCAACTTCCCTTCTTAATTCAATTTGCAACAAATCTACCTGTTTTTACAACGAAAGTCGTTAATTTTAAACTCTTAACCTCCTGCTTCTTGTCAACAAATTTGGTTCAAAGCACTTATTACTTGAAATGGATTTAAATTTGTACAAAAATGTTATTTTTCGTAAAAACAGATGCTGTTATGAGTTATTCCTCATTACTTTGTATTTTTAGCACACAAGAGGACTCATAACTTTTGTCGATGATAAAAGAATAAGGCCAGACAGCTTAATTTACTGAATTATTTTACTGAACAAAAGTCTGCTTATTTCGACAATCATATACACTATCAATTATTAATACTACAAAAAAAACATTTGTTAGTGTTATATCGGGCATCTAAAGAAGCTTGGTTGCCTTCTAGAACCGTCTGTCGGATTGCTATTTCATTTACTTTGATTGTATGTAAACATTCTAATCCCAATATTATTATGTCCCTCTAGCCTTATCTTCACATTTGACCCATTAATTGTTAGTTTATCATTTTACATTTATGAACTATAGTGACATAGTTGTGTATGCGTTACTCCAGTTCTCTACCATGGTCGCCCCTGTTACGTATCGATGTTGGTGACTGCGTGGTTTTACATGTGTATAAAGGGGTGGATAAAATATAGTCGAATTTTTAGCTGGTTGGTTCATCGGCTTGTGTTCTCTCCATTTAGGCATAAAACTGACTAGACACCAGAGTTGACGTACGAACATTGACTATACAGTCGTATTTGTCAGTGATCTCTGCAATTGAATAGTACGAGGTTTTCCCCATATCTGGACAAAAGTTATCCGTGATCGGTCCAAGGATCCCGTAAAATCAGTTAGTTAAAACTAACAAAATAATAAATCATTACTGCATTATTACTGAAATGAGTAAAGTGAAAATCCTAAGTATGACATCTTTTTATAATGACAAAGATGCATATTCACGCGAGCTTTTGACTGCGAAGTGTCCTAAAACTAGTTTCCTATGAACAAATAAATCACTGAAGACGAAGATGCGGATTATCGAGTTTAGATTCATAAGGTACTATGCTCACTAAAATACTCGAAGGTCATGCTTGTGGCCAATGTCTATATTACTGGTGTGGGTGGTCCAGGGGAAACTAAGGTAAAATATGTCCAGTGCATTTTGGTTCTACGAGATATTGTATCTAATGTCATTTAAACTAACTTCTGACTTAATAATCTGCACCAACCATTTATTTAAATTTAAATGTAGTGTTATGACAAACATAAATATAGTTTGAGTTAATACTGACTTTTGATAGTTGACATATTATAAAAGAAACAGTTCCATAGATATTGATATGTGTCGAGTAGAAGATCCTGAATATAATGAGATCTTAATAATTTTAACTCACTTTCTAACAGTCGACTATGGGCTTCTTTAGGATAATAATAAAAAGAAGACTTAACTACACAATTATGTGGACTAAAAGTTCATCATTGTACGGATGAATTATGCTCAAAAAAGTAAGAACAAATATTTGTGCAGAATAAGATTTTAAAGGCTATGATATTGTAGAAACAATCGAAAAGAGACTCAATACAGCACTGACGAAAACTTATTGTGCTGCAAAAATTAGTTATGTCGTACATAACATCATGTTCTCTGAAACACATGAAAATCGACAGGTATCCTTCTTATGTTACTGCTAATTGTTTGTATAAATTTATGTGTACCTGCAAAAGCAGTTAAATTGGCAAAACACAAAGGAGGGCTTACCTACAATTTGCTGGATGTGTCCCTAAAAATCTACGATTTACAGGATTAAAAACATTTAACAGCGGAACCGCTAAACACTTGATTGACGCGGAACACTAGATTGATACCAGTGAATCCTTCAAAGTGTCCACCAGACAAAGAACTTCAAATCTTGTAAAATGTGCTAAAGCGATTGCCATTAAATGATTGAAAACAAACGTGTGGGTCCAAAAAGAAACAGTTATAAGCTTTTCATTACCTTGGTAACTTAACTTTAATATAACTACATCATCTTTATTATTTTTTTCCCCAAATTCATTACTTCAATATGTTTTCTCTTCAGATCACATTTAGCTTTCCCGTTGTATCACCATTTGTAGGTTAAGTCTAACTTGAATATTCAATTATGTCATCATATCACATTTTGAGCTCAATAATTGAGCTTAACTCATACCATTCTCAAGTGTTTTTAATCATGTTTTAGATTTCCTATTGTGTGATCACTCAAACTCTGATCACTATTTTGCTTTCTAGTACTTTTTTTGTCGGATATATATTCGCAGCATTTTATCCAACATATCAATTATGTTCACATATCCAAACTGTTTATGTAATTTCGATTTCAACCAAGTTTAAATATTCTCATGAATAATTAGGATGAACTTGTATCTTCCCGTCGATTTGTTATGGACTGAAGCTGGTCAGTTTCTATTGTTACACATGCATTCTCATGAGCATCTGAACTTTGTTTCAATTATTAATTTTGTAAAATATTATTCCAGATTGTATGCAGCTGATGAGGCACCAACGAAATAAAATGAATTCATCTTATTCTGCACAAATATTTGCTTTTTGCTCTATTGTAAACAGTAACGCTAACGATGTAACTGAAATGAGTTGTGCTTCACTTACACTCAGTTAAAATAATTGTACACGCTAGTGTTCACAAAATACAGATAATAAGGCTTCAAACATGGCTTTTAGATTTAGTATTTATTCTAAGTATACGAATGTACAAAGCCTGTCAAAGTATATACTGATAAAAACATTAGTTGAATAGTGTGCTACTATTAATAAAAAATAGCTAGAAACTAATTCACCAGTTAACTAAACATTCAAAAGTGAGTTGTTGCTGATGTTCCAGTTACTAGGAGTACTAGAAGTTTTAAGTTTACCTATTTCAGATAATCGTTTTGAATGTCTTAGGATTGAACTGGTGTACATAACGTCAAAAACAATAGATTTCAGTCGACATTATTTTTACATCTATTAATGGTCAGTAATTAACAATACATACACAGATTACTTAAGATATTTATCTACATAGAAAATATTGATATAGATGTGTATGTCATGTTCTAAATCTAATTATCTTACTTTTGTCATACGTAACAATGCAAAACCACTTATTGTTAACGATAGGATTTAGTTATTAGTGATTTATAATAAATTATATTAAGCAAAATTTCAATTAATTATCAACTCATTAGTTTTTCTAATAAAGTTGACTGTTAGATCATTAGTCAACATGTTAGCTGTAAAGAAATCAACTTCAAAGTGCCGAAATATGCCTCGAATATTTTAAACAATGTTGTGCTAATCGTTTGGTTGTTTCAATTATTCAACTGATATAATTTCACATTCTCATAAAATCTAGATATCTGTTTCGTTTAGTTTGTTGTTTGACTGTTCATTTTAACCAATGAACAGTATACGTGAAAAGTATTTTTTTCATTTCACTGTTTTCTTTGAAAAGGATGATGACTTTTGTATATTTGCATGAAAATATTGATGGCGTATAGCAACAATGACTAATTTACTGTCATTATATAGTCTGTTATCGAGGAATAGTGGTATGTGCACACGACGAATCAACCAGTCATTATCCGATAGTACAACCTAAAGTTTTAGTTGTTAATTGGTTAGTAGAAAACATTCATATGTTACACAGTGCATACACATATTATAACTTGATGTAAAAAGAGTTTTCACTAATTGGTGATTACCCTTAACATTTGTATATTTCCCTGTTAAATCGGAAAAATAACCAACAATAGTAACATTCTAAATTTGCTAGAATATTTATTTGTATAGGTCATTTTATATGGTATTGTTTTAATGGGTATGTCTGTAAATAAATCATGCATGATAATAGCTTCAATGCCACGTGGGATACATGGTTTTTCTATGTAAACTGTAGGCCATTAGAAGCACTATCCTATACTCAAGTAAAGTTTATCTAATTATTTGCTTTTATGAGAGTTGACATTAAATGCATGCCTTTATATATATCATGTATCACACTTAAGGCCCTTATTTACTTGTTTTAACTTATGAAATTACAGCCAGTAAGTGAATATGTTAATCATTTTACTAAGATAAATTTCTTATACAACTAGTTACCAAGAATAAACAATGCAAAGAATGTAGAGAAAAGAGCTTGTGTTTACAATTAACTGTAGAGGAGCATTTTAACCTACTTCATTTATTTAGATGATTTAGTCATTATTATTGTAACCGAAATCAGTTTTATTTCTGATTGCTAGATACGATTTGTGGTAACAATTCTTGCATCTACTACTTGAAAGAATAAAGTCTATTAAAAATATTGAGTACATTGCAGTTTCAATTAAAATATTTGTATTCATAAATATAAACAGAGTTATTATTAATAGAACTGCTTTAAATTTAGTATCACTTACTTCTAACAACTGATCACCTATTTCCAAATGCCCATCACGATCAATGATGCTGCCTGGTTGTATTCCACACACAAAAACACTCATTTGATTCAAGTCTCTGCTTCCGGCAAGTTTAAGGCCTAAATTCACATTTTTATGGTGAGAAGCTTCAACGTTTAAACTGCTCATTGGTAACTCAAATGTCATAATTTCTCCAGGCAATTCATTATATTTGTTCAGTAAGTATTCTGTAAAATATTATCAGAAATTAAGGAAATTCCTATAAACTATTGAAACATTTTCATAAATATATTCATACACAATCACTGTAAGGTAATCCATATGAAAAATTATACTAGAACCACAACTCGTATGATTAAAGTTGGATTGTACGTGGTAGGTAGAATCCAAGACTCACGTATCTTTGCATATAAGACTCGTAAGATGAAAATGCCTATAAAATTGTTCACATTAAGAATTAGTATTAAATACAGTGGTATTTTACACGAACAGACCTGTTCCAGTACCGGTATGTGAGCGTCATCATCGGGATGCGGGTATGTCTGGCTAAAGAGTATTAAATAAAACAAAACGCGCATCCAGAGTTTCACTTACGAAACACAATCCAAATTTAACCATACATGTTGATTGGCACGGTACCAATGCAATTCATTCAATGTTTGCCCATGACAGTAGTGACTGGTCAGTTATAGTCCATTACAGCATCAATGTGAATATAGAAGTACTTTCAAATTAGAAATGATGGAGACCTGTGGTTCAGATAGACTATTCAGCAATTTTGTTTTACTAGTAGTGTGGCCTAACTGCGTACATTTCATTACCAATCTAGACAATATAGTTTGGGCTTGCTTGAAGTAGAATGTTTATGCTGATAAATACCCATTCCTACTTGAAGTAAGGGTTGGTGACACTGTCCAGAACAAAAATCAACATTTTACATTTAAATCATCCGGTTCAGAGAACTCAACATTACAAGAACTCCTATTACTTTATCTTGGACACCATTAATATCATTCTCGAAATTACTTGTGTAAATCAGATTATATACTTTTATTGAACTAAGAGATCTAGAAAATCACCCATACTGCCACTGTTTTTTGACTGGGTATTTGAACAGTAACGAAGCTGTAACAAACGAGCACACTTGTTATAACAAATAAATCATTATATACATATAAAAGAAAATATTGTTTACTGACATCAGTGATAATATTGTGGTCCATTTACCTGGTATTTTCTATTCTATAGTATCATCATAATTGTAAGACCCAATATAATGTATTATATTCTCCGACTACCCATAATGGTCATATTATACAAATACTCAGTAAAAATGATTTTCCCCAATATTTGCTCAAAACTAACACGTTATAATAAAAAAACTAAACACTATTCGTATGCAACTTAAAATTATTAGTGGCAATAAAACGATCTAGTCTTTCACGTACTCCTAATATTTGGGTTCGTAGGTGAAAATCATCTGATTCGAATAGTCATCAGATTAAGACAAGTTTTCTTTTTTAATGTAAAAGAAGCTGTTTCCTCGCTTTCAGCAATGATAACATTGTTTTCCAAGTAATAACACTCAAACAATCTAATTTATCCAATAAACAATATTTTTATCAGAAGATTGATATTAGATATGCATATGTAAGTGGGAATGAGGAAGGTTGTATACTGGCGAAAGTTCTCCCGAAGTTTCTGTTTTATAGTATCATCGTTGTTAACCACTAATATACTGTGGACAATATTTACCTATCAACTTTGGTAAACTGTTTGTAAGGCTAGAATCTTTCATATGTACAATCATTTTTGTTGTTCCAAGTATACACGTAAACTTAATATGACGTATTAATAGGACTTAATTAATTTATATTGCTTGTTATTTAGAAAGTACTACGCTATGGAACATTATATTTTCCAAACAGTCATCTTTCTAAATAAATTGATTTGAATCCAAAGGTTATGTGGTTACCTTGACATAAAATGTATAAGGTGACCGATAATGGAATAGCTTTCACACAGTCAAGATGCATTTTTAAGACAGAGTGTTAGATAGAGTGCGAATTCTATCTACTTGAGTTGTTTTGTCTTCACTGTGATGATATGGAAGTTTTTGAGTAAATTATATATAAAATTAACATTGATACCTGCTTTTTACTTTTCATATCAGTTTCTTAAAGCATACAAAATTGATGACTTGTATTGGTTTTAGTTCCTAAATCTGATTTCATTTTCATGAAATACTGAAAAGTATAAATGAAATTACAAATTGAAACATAATACTAATAGTATGCTTAGTTGCACTGTTTTATTACCATATCAGTTTTCTATATACGAAACGTATCATTTCATTTACTCTTTTATCGTTCATCAGTATTCTTTTCTTTTTAATATGAGCAATCAAACGCCCTGAATAGTATGTCTGATCTTGCGAAATTACAAACACAACTTAATATGTAGTCGATGTATGCAGAACTATTGTGTGCTAAGATAGATCTGTTTAATAGATTACTGAATCTGAAACAGCAAATCTTTCCTTATCTAACCAAATTTGGTAGGTATATTATAGTTTAATGTCGACTAAATACTTTTCACAAATATTTATTTAATCATATAACAGTTTTTAGTTTTAAACTGAGTTACCTACTACACTATTGATACTTCTTTCCATTCTAATAAAATCTGGCTTGATATCGGCTTGATATCTCCAAGTATTGAGAAAAATATTGAGAAAACGATATCGTGTTCAGTTGAAAAGTGGAAAATAAATTATTATAGATCTCACTTATAAATGTATAAGTTCAGTGCTATCAACGATATGAATAAGCGTAGTGGAAAATTGATTAAGCAGATGACTTTAAAATGTAATGATTAAGATAGAACTGTGGTAAGAAAATGCATAACTAAAAATATTGAAAGCTGCACAAAAACAAGCATACTTGTTTCTTAAGCATTCCAAACTTCTAAATATAATGATTTGTACTACATATTTTGTTAACTGGGTATATGTTCCACTTATTGGAAACGAAAAATAATTAATTACCCCCCTAGTTTGAACCTATTTCGTTAGTCTACTTAGAAAGCCGAATAAATAAATGTTGTTTGTAAATGAATATTATTAAAGCAAAGCAGTTTTCAAATAAATATTCTTATCAAAGATATGTTGTTAAGAGTACTAGATAAGACCAAAGTGTGACTGAACATTTGAAACTGGATCAAATTTACATATGAAAATATAATACATACTGAAAATTCTTATCGGTCTGAGACTACGACAGATATTCATATGTTTCATGTGATAGATAAGATCCATGAACAAAATCTTCACAGTTACAACTAAAAGCCTGAAAATATCTAGAAATTGGCTATAACAGCAATTAGAGCAGATACCAAGATTTTAATCAACTCACTGGTTGATCAATTGAATATAGTAGAAAAAGAATAAAGGAAGTCAAACATTCATTCATGAATTGCTATGCATTTCAATTTTTTACGAAACACGGGTCGAAAATAAGAAGTCTGACTAATCTTCATAGGGATTTGCTTAAAGAGTCTATGATGGCATTTACATATGAGGTTTCTCATGAAAGATGTACATGATTTTATTGAACATTAAGACAGGAGAAGTAGTAATACTAATTGGTTCAACGTTAAAGATTGTAGTGATCATATTTTTCTAATCTTTATTTATTAACGAATATTTTTTTATGAAATAGATAAATAGATAAGTTATCTCAATTTTTCAGATGTATGTTGACTAACATTTTCATTCACTCAGTTTATTCATCTTTTATAACGCGAATAAGACGATAATAATTAGTTGTTTTCTTCCTCAGTAGTCAGGTAAACGGTAATTATTCTATCCATCACATCAAAATTTGTGTATTCAACTAATTAAGTGGAATTGATCAATTACAGTTCGGAGGAGACTTTAGTCTAATTTATGAGAGTATTTATTTTACGAACTAATGATAAAGAACAATGGTAGACTGTGTTTAATTTAGAAATCTAATCAACTGCAATTGTACGAAACGTGTGATACTTTAGGCATGTGGTGAAGTGAACCTTCAATTAACTTTAATGCTTGTACTAAGATTAAATGATGTTCCAATATGCAAGCATTTCAAGTAAGCGATTTAATTCGAATATTATAGTTAGACGTACAAATTGACTATAATAATTACTATTAATCGGTTGTTCAGAATAAATTTTTCTTTTACCTAGATATTAGCAGAGTATGAAAAAATCGCTTGTTTTGCTCATAATGCTAACTGATAACTCTTAAATGCCTTTCACTGAGATACCAATTAGTACAAGCGTAGACAGTATATCATAAGACAAAATGACTAATGGCCTTTACAAAAATGAAGTTTTCATGATCATGATCATCCATGATTCGCTTCAACATTCGCTTCAGCATTTAATTGCACAGCTGATTGCGAATTTATGTTTCTAGTCATAATTATGTAGATTAAAAACTGCTTCAATTTCAACAGTCTACTAACAAGTGCTTTCAGTTGATTTAACTCAACGAAATTTTGGTTTTGTTATACCGGTACATACAATAGTGAAATCATTATCATAAAACAAAAATGATTTTTACCGTGATAATATGCACTGATTCTCATTATTTAGTAAATTAAAAGGGAACTGTTCAGAGCTTAGCAAAACTGCGAATAATTAAACTGATTTAGCCTAAATTCAATGTGTATTTTAAAGGTAACAGAGAATAATGGTAATACATGTATGGATGTCGTATTAACTACGATATGGCGAGTAAGTTAATATTTACAAACTGGAATCTTTCGCTTTAAGCAAAAAGTGAATCAGTCTATGATTATCAGTGGATAAACGTTCAGTCGATTTCCATTAGAAGCTGTAGAAATAATGTCATGAATAGTTCAGTGAATAAATTTCCATAATAAAGTTATTATGGTCTTATTCATCAGTCGTACTTACAATATGAATTAGACATAAATGTCGTCAGTTGTTTTCTAATAAACCATTATGAATTCAGCGTAATTCCAGTCAACAATCTTTGTAGGTTGATTGTATGAATATCAACATGACATGAACTATAGCCAAGTGAATTTCGGCAAGGGCTGTTTGTAACCACATTTCAGCCCATAGAATAATTAACAGTAAAATTATATTTCTAAATGAAGATGACGGCTATATGATCATTAATCGTTTACAGCATGTATGGTTAATTTGTTAAACAGACATTTTTAAAAGCAAAAAAAATTAATTTTTTAAACGTTAATCGCATTCTGTCGATCAAATTGAAGTATGACTACTGGTTTAAATGATTCGGTAGCAGGTGTGCTATTGTTCAAGGTTGAATGATTGAAGATGAAACTGCTCGAAGTTCTGAATACATGTTTCATGTTAATAGACACATATTGACAAAAATTATTTGAAGTCCTAAAGAAACTGTTGTTTACAGTATACGATTAAAACTCGTGTCACCTGTTATTATGACCGCACATATTATCACTGAGAAATTAATAACAGGACTGATTACTTGTAGGACTGAGATACCCTCACCGACTGACTGAACATTAATTAGAGCCATGTTTTATCTAGTAATTATCAGTGTATTTTTAACCTAAATGATTAATCAATTAATAAACCAATTTTGGGTTTTTGAACATTAGAACATGGATGATTGCTCTGAAGTTCATTTAAAGAATCACTTATCGAGTTTCATTCAATAAACTAATACGTAATCATATTACGACAGAATAGTTTCGTAACTTAAAATGAATCTTCGTTTGACCTGTTGTGTGATGTTTGCTGAATCATGTATTCTATCATTAGTTAATAAAGCTGCATAATTTTCATACTTATGATTTAGGCTTAGAATATTTACTTTTTCTTAATAATAATTTATTTCACTTAGAAATAGTTATAAAAATGCATTCAGTTCAATCTAAAACATTTTTGATACACACAAAATGCAAAGTGACTAGAGTCTATTTGTTTCTTGTAAAATATAATAAAACTGTTACGGGTTTTTTAAAAACCTTAAAATGATATTTATGTTACATTGGACATTGACGATTGTATTTTATTTTAGCTCGTAGTTACTAGGGGGTGTCATTTATATTTTATAAAAATGATGAGATGAATACTGCTGAAAATAGAAAAAAACTGAATTTTTATGTAAAGTTGAATAAAATATCTGATAAACAAAACCTCTTTCAGTTATAAGATTGATGGTTCATATAGAAAAAGAAGTTAAGAAGATACCAATAATATTGAAAAGTGTACCGGTAGCAATTTATTAGACTATACCCTCCCACTTTAAACAACTGTCAACTAATCACGAGATTGAAGTTTTGTTTTTATGACTACAAATGAAGAACAAATAAAACTTCTTTTAGGACGAGAAGCTAGTAAATACATAAGTTATTTAGTATAAATAAACATCTAAATCTGTTGACTCCCACTCATATAATTCAGTAAAACAACAAACGACATTCTAAACATTTGGTTGTAGGCTTAGCTTTTACTGTATACAACATTAAAACGATATAGGAAGATATTAGTATAGTATATTTAAGCAATATTACTTCTTTCGTAGCATTCTACTGTTAACCTTATCTAACCAATAAGAAGATAGTTTTCTACGAATCACTTAGTTAATACACTTAAAATTTGTCGGTCTAGTAAACTATAGTAAAATGCGATATTAAGAGTTTGTGAATTTTGTTGTGAAAAAGTTTTGTCAACAATAAATTTGCAAAAAAGTATTTAATAAGACTATATTAGTTGTACACTGCATTCCTAGAGAAATACACAAATTTTACCATTCGATTATAGACTAAAAGCATTACTACGCATATTCATTACGAATGGTATATGTATGCATATGGAACAATTCAGTTTAAATGATAGAATCTTTGAAGCTCTAGACCAAAACGACTATCAGTGACAGATTTTCAACTACGAAGCAAATGTAAAAATTGAACAAAGTTTCGTTTGTGAGGTTGTTAATGCAACTGAGTATTTTTCTAGTTACATGGTGAGGCAAACCAAAATATATCAATGTTGTCAATTAAGTATTATTATTTTGGACATACTTAGTCAGTGACATCTGACGCTTTAATTAGAAAAGTTCATCTTATATAAAAGCCGATTAAAGTGTAGCACCCTGTCCCCTGTAAGAACCGCATGATCATCAACAATGATAAGTTTAGTATTAGATGAAATCAGCTGAGAATAATCACAAGTAACATCATTTTTAATAAGGAAAATCTATCCTAAACTGCTTGAAATGACAAATACTATACTGAATTTCTCAGATCGAGGCATAGTGTGATCACTTTTGAATCAACTCAACAGTGTCCATAAAAATAAGTTTTCGAATAGTAAAGAACGATGTGATAATACGATGTTTTCATTTATTAGCTTGATTTATGTGGTATGCAATGTAACAAATTTCTAGAGTAATTATCAAATTTCGTCATAAGCAGTTGAAGTTTTATGATGTCATGAAGGCGTTTTAATATGAAACCATTACTTTGTTATTTTTAGGACATTTCTGTTTCACCTTACCATTTACTACTACTCCGGTGAATCAGTTCACCGTTGAGAGTCGATGATTTTGGTTGAAAGTAGAGTTTAAAACACAATGACTTTCTCTCAGGTCACGCTTGTTTCGAAAACGATCCTACACTTTGTGAATCCAATTTATATTAACAATTTAACCATGTTAAATGATACTGTATGTATGATGCGTTCAGATTTTAAAATGGCTACAGACTTAGGAAATTAGTACGTTTAAGACTATTTTCCAGACTGACATTCAGAGACAATGTTAAGAAAAGACAAGTAGGGATTCAAGTATTTTAATTATGTTTCCACCTTCTTCCTGTATACCCATATACTAACTAGTCAAAAAAATAGGGTCTGGTGGATTGTTGTAAGTAGAGCTGGTTTAAAATAATGGATAAATGAATAATCATAGACTTCACTCTTAATGACAAACAATATTTTCAACTTATTCGACTTAATCAGCTTCCAATACTAAGAGAAAAATAATTATGTTTTGCTTAGCTTACTACGATTCAATGAAGATGTGATGGGTGTGTTATGCGTACTTCTAAACTTGTAATAATTTCTGAGTTATTCGCTTCTTTGTTTCAGACTAACATAATGATTGTCATCTGTTTGTTTTGTTAACCACTATACGGAAAAACGGATAGAGCTTTCGCAAGCAATAAAATAGGAAGATACAATTTTTATCAGCTAAATTCTGTAATGTTCAGCATAAAACTAAAAACTATTCAGGCACTTTTTGCATTACAGGGCACAAATGAAAACCTGTTACTCAACTTTATTACGATTCGCACAAGGTATTCAGGAAATTATTCGTTGAATTACTTTTGTTGCCATATGATAAAGCCTGAAAAATTCACTCACCTCCTGTAGTGACAATTCATTTAGAAAAATACATATATTCTTCTCTGCGATGTTTAGCAAAGTTTGTAAACTATCTTGTCAGTTAAGTGGTCTCGATTTCTTAGGTAGATTTACCTCCTAGTATGTTAACTTAGTTAAGTTAATTCAAACCAATGTAAATTCAAAGCAAATAAATTTAAGGGTGCATATATGGCGTAGACTGGCCAGTTTGTAGCGATCAGCTTTTATCAATCTCTTTAGAGTCTTGAAATTTCAATTAATTTCATTTTATATGATGTGGTATTTGATTTATATACCCAACAGGTTAATTTTATTCAGAATCAGACATTTATCATTAATAGGATAGAATGCTTGTCTGAAAATATCAGAAATTAGAAGTAAAAAATTTTATTTCGATTCATTTCGACCGTATCTAAAATATACATTTGCTAATAATCAGAATAAAATAGATGTGCAATGTATCACTTTTTCCAGTAGTTCTCCAGATGGCATCAATCCCTAACGAATTTAAACAATATAATAATTAAGTTTCATTGTAAAATAGAAATATCTTAGAGAGTAATGGCAAATTAACTAATGTTATTACACCACAGTTTAGTGGCCTTTACTTTTAATTACTTTTGTGGTTGACTCTGTAGTTACTATCTATAAGATTTTATACAAACAAAATTTTAGTCATTGGTATGCATGATTATTTTTACTTGACATTCAATTTTATATTTTTAACTAGGAGATTGCTGATTACATTCGGTTAGTGTAGCCATCCATCAAAGCTATCGCGAATAGATGTTTATTAGCTAAACTGCTTGTTTATTCCAACTTGTTAGACTAACCACAGGAAACAAATAGTTTAATGTCACTGACTGACGGATTCACCATATAAAACAATCTGTTTTGGGATTTGTACCTATAGGCATTTTTATAATGAAGAACTAAGTTTCTTCTTCACTCATAGACTTAAGTACGTGCAAATACTACTCAGGTTTATTAGTCCACTTAAGTGATTGTATCGATGTACACTGAAGCTTTGCAAGGAAACTGTCATAGCAGTAGAAAATATTTCTCAGTAGCAAAAATTTCAGCTTGTTAGTTTTTAAGTAATAAAATTAATAACTTCATTTATTGAGAAGTCTAGTCATTTTTCACTCTACTAAAGTTAAATCTGTACATTGATACATTCTCCCTTGATAATTTACATTTATTTGCGACGTAAAATATGAAGATTTTGGATATGAACATAGATAAGATTGCAGGCAGAAATCGCTGAAATGTTCGAAACCAAGTCAAAACAGTAGTTTAGTGAGACTAGTTTATTTTGTCGTTCAGTGGCTAATTTAAGTCTGCAATACAATCTTCAAATTGAAATAGATTTATATAACCGAATAGTGATACCTTTGTTCTTCGACCCTATAATTTTATTTCAACTCTTTTACTCGCAATTGTAGATGTGTTTGTAACGATATGCAGACTGCATATAGGCTACCGTTTAACACGTTCAACAACACTAGTATTGGTTTTTTAGCATTTTTTTGGATATGAAACGTTTCCTCCATCTAGTGTGGAAATAACTGGAAACTAAATATAAACTAAAGAATAAGTCATAGTATTTTGTTTTCTTAATGCCTGCTAAAGAAATTTATTTTCGCTGAAAATTCAGTATTATATTGAATTCTAAGTAGTCTTTAGTACTAATCAAATACTTATAAATTGAAGGCAGTCAGTGTTAAGCTGATTTGAGTATTAAATAAGATGGAATGAAGGAAGGAAATGTGATACTCAAATTGAATGTTTCCATAATTCAATTATTTTCTCACTTCTGGCCTAATTAAGGAAAGATTAATGCTATTTGCATATGTAATCCAAAACAATTATAAAAACCGAAAAGTGAAAAAAATTAGAAGCATAGAAACATACTTGCATATCTAGAATATTATTTTGAAAAAAGCATATCTTGTATATAGCCAATTGTCCTATGTATATTTGACGCCTAGCATGACTATCTGAAGTCATTCTAAAGTTTAATACGTGCTTCAAATGATCATTTGCTTAATGAATTAACATGAATGTATATGAAATAAAGCATTTTCCTATGATAAACCTTTGATTTTGTAATATAACGACAACTTAAGTAGAAAACCTCAACTAAATATAATCCCGCCATAATGTATGAGAGACTGATCTGTGTGCAAAGTTCAGTTACTTACATCGATTTTAGATTTGTCTTAAAGTTAGGTTGTTCTGAAGCAAGCATAAGTGCCACGAATTATATCAGAATACTCGGTTTAGCGTAATGGCGTTACTGAATAAACTCGAGAATATGAACATAGAAAGCTGGATAATCAACTGGCTTTATTCCTATTTTTTCGTAAGAGAACAATATACTTTGTACAAAGGAAAGTGTTTCATTCATCTATTAACGAAAGTTTGTGCCTCAAGGTGTTGTTCTTTCCCCTTTATTTTCTCATTCTTTCTGAATGATTTGCCCCTTTCTATGAAAAATACCTCCTTTCAATACACAGATAATCTTACTATTTGTATGCCTGTTCCTTCATCCTTAAATTGTTGTGAAATGAATCGTTTCTTAGCAAATGTTGAAAGTTGCTTTAGTTTGCATGGTCTTCAACCTAATCCCTCCAAATGTCAAGCAGTCAATTTCAGTTTTAGACATGCAAAAAGACCTAAAAGCTCTTGTGAATTCATACGAAGTTTGTAAATTTGGAGATTTTATAATTAAGACTAGGTCGAATGTTACTTACCTAGGTGTAGTTCTTACTTCTGTTCTGTCTTGTTTTGTCGCATGTTTTGCTAACATCAAAGGTTTTATTGTTGAATATACCATTTGAAGCGATTACGTTGTTTTGTTATTACCAAGTACTTATTTTTGTTGACATTATTTACATATAAATGTATCATTTTTCAGATGTGTACATGGAGAAACAGTAACTTGTTGAAAAACTATATACTGAAAATTCATATTGTACTAAGCATACTACTGAATAAAGCTATTATTATTATCATTAATTCAATGAAAGTTAGCTCAAGTACACGAAACCATTATTCATCCAAATTTTCCAGATCACCACAACTGTATAGTACATTATCTCAACTTATAGCATATTTCTTTAAATCTTGGAGTTTGTAGTAAAATAAAATTTTCTTTAACCGTGCATGAAGAGAACATACGTTAACTGAAAAGATACCGACATATAGTCTGTTAAGTAGGAATCAAAATCATTGTTTAGGCTAGTTGTACCAACGGTTTATGTTTTTAATCATGGCTACGAAAATTAAGTTTTTCACTAACCCTATAATCGAGCCCTGTAAAACATCTAGCTATTCTATGGTAAAATATAGTGGACCTATTCATTTTCTGTGAATAAAGTTTGTTGATACCTTATGATTGATATAATTTCTGACATTAGGAAAATGAGTTCTTAACATTACAAGGTTTAATGCCAAATAAAAAGCTAAACTCTACTTACGATAATAGCAAGTATGCATATTGATGGCTTTACTCAAATATGTATCCTAAAAAGAATAGGTAGTATGTGTTCGCAAGAGATAGTTAACTCTCTATTTTTTATATTACGAACTGATTTCAATCAGACAACCACTGATCGCCTGGAAGCACTGGACAGCTGTTTCATCCTAGTATGGGACGGCGGGTGGCAATGAATGAGGTCACGTATAGCGAATTGACTGAATTGGTAATATCAACCGCTAGGAGCCGATTCAGTAATGCAATGGCAAAGCGTTCGCCGCAGAGCCAGAGGGTCTCTGGTTCGATCCCCGATGGGGTCGTGGATGCACACGGCTGAGGAGTCTCGTACTAGGACGAAACGGCTGTCCAGTGCTCCCAGGTGATCAATAGTTGTCTGATTTAGGTCAATTCGTGATATCGAAAACTGGCATTTCATTTAACCCTAAATTAAATTCATATCGTTAACTCAACATGATAGATGCCAAATACAGATTTCCTAAGTCAATTATTAAGGTGGAAAATGTGTAGTAAACAGATTTTATCTTACCACTAGTTCGCAGTTAAATTCATTACCTCTGAAATTTCTCAGTGAAACATTTTACTTCATTTAACGCGTATTTAATGACTTTTTGACCTGGAAATAATTTGATTGTACGAACTATTGATCAAATACAGGAGCTAGTATTTTTTATTTACAATAGAATTTATTCTTTTAAGGTCAAATGGAGTATTAGGATTAGGCAGCTTTTTATCACTAACAAATTTATACTATATTTGTCATGAATCAATCAAATATAGAGTACTAAGGAAAACCAAGGAGTATTTGATGGCTGTTTCATCATAATTTAGTAGTAGCTGCCGAGGGGGTTCATGCAAACGATTCCATCGATGATTGAACCAAGGCCCTGCTGGTCTTACAAAGTACTTTTATAACCTTTGTGATAGTAGGCATAAGATACATAATTTCAACTTCTTTCAGTTCAATTTATAGAGCGACATTCATGCAGTGTTATTGACAATAACCGTTTCACATTAGACATGCCTAGACTTCAGTGGTTTTCCAACTGAAAACAATCCGTGATAAGTATCACAGACTAAAACATTCTCCATGAAACCTGTTCATCTAAAGTAATGATGATGACTAACTTATGATCAACATATTGTCCAAAATAGAAGCAAAAGATCTTATGTTAAAGATGGAAGAGAATCAAAGCCATCAACAAACAGGATTTTCTTAAGAAGTAGTAGTTAGCATTATATTACGCCGTACTCACCACGTAAATGTTTATCTTGTTAAAGTTGGTTTCCTTCAAGTTGTAGCAGTTTCTCTTCTTTTGTTCCTGAATATTTACTAAAAAAAATAACATTAACTAAGTAGCTCAACAACTTAATAAAAATTCTTCAATAACAGGTGAAATCAGCCGTCTAATCAACTAGTTGAAACAAGAAGAACACAGTACAATTAAAAGGACTATTGATTTTCTATGGCGCATGATTATTTTCAGCAACTGTTTTATGAAGTCCATTGTGATTCGGACCAAACAGTTTAGGATTTTAATTACCCTTAAAATACATATTTATTTACATGTGTCAAAGGAGGCAAATATTTCAGAAGAATAAAAATGTTTAAATTCACGGAATTAGGCAACATGTACAGAACTTATACCCCTTAAACCCAAATAAAAGGTATAAAAGTTTCTAATATAATTTTTACAGTAGAAACGTAGAGTGAGAATAGCTTTAGAGTTAACCAAGCATCAGGATATATTCAGCATGCCTAGGTTCATTACAGTTGGAGTTAATAAGAACTTCAGGCAGTCTGCATTATCAGAATAACACTTAATATTTCCTAAGTTTCCTATTATTCACAAAAATTAAGAGTTATCAAATACTTGTCTTCTTCTTATGATTTCTAGTCGAATGGTCGTCTAACTGATATTTTATCATGAGTCACAATAAGAACAACTAATTTAATTTTCCTTATTATTTTATTTTAAAGTAGGTAAAGATACCCCAGGAAGTTATATACGAAGAATGTTGATTTTAAGATACCGGCTAACCGTTTACCGAACAGTGTGTGGCAAGGTTTTGCTTACTACTAATTCGACTAATGTAATAGGTCTCAGTTGTTCAGTTAGCGAAAACTGACGACTGGAAAAAACACATGTGATTGGCGACAAATCAAACTAAAAAAGTACCATTGTTGTGGAATCGTAATTTCTCGTTTTTGATATTCAGGACTGCACGTGATCATACCATCTGAACAAACTAGTGACTATTTGGACTGAGTTAGTTATTCGATAACAGGTTGGAGTCTGGGGTGTTGGGAGGTGGTTTGAATTTCTGTGTAGACATCAGTATTGGAATGAAAGTACATCTAACTGATAAGCTCAAAAAATAGATGTTCGTAACTTAAAATTTGTTACTAACAGTGACCTAATCATATTAAAGATAATTACTGTTGTTCTGCCTAGTTTATGGTCCTTAAAACTATTTACGTGCTTTTTATTAAATATTGTATTAAGAAATAAGCTACCGTAGTAATATTCAACGTACCAAAATCAACTAGGATATTAGATTTTCTATTAATACAAACATGTATACAATAAATATTTAAGTTGGATTGTGACTGGCAAGTGGAATCCAGGACGCGTGTTTCGTCCTATTTGGGACTCATCGGCTGGATGTACCTGCATCCCAATGTTGATGTTCACGCTTATCCTAATTATATGTATACAATAAGTTATATTTGTACTTTACATCCATTCATTTAACATAAAGTGGATCACTAAATGTCGCATGAATAACGTATAGGATTAGTTTCTCTTAGGTAAGAAAAAAAAGACAGACGCCAAAATTTGATGTATGTATACACATTCCTTTTCAGTAGATACGAAAACTTTTAATTAAACTAAACAAATAACTTATAATTTTAAAGCCTGCCTATAATATGAAGTGAAACAAACTTAATTACATGCATAAGGAACGGTGCTTTTTATCCCCAAAGAAGTGGTCATATTTAAATATTCTATTCGTGATCAATCAATAAATCGGAACAAATTAACTAATGAATCCACTGCTTGGAAATTATTAAAACTGCCACTGTATTTTTCATTTAACAATTCAACAACGAAATCTTATATGCTTGTATGCAAAATAAAATTGAATTAGTTATGAATGTTAAATTTGTTGTTACTGATTTATTTACAATAAATGTAAATTGCAATTACAAACTAATGCATCACGTCAAAAGTTGTCTACATTGGCAAGAACAATTTGACAAGTACTATTGGTTTGTTTTGCTCATTTAAAATAATAGATAATTTTATTATTTAACTTTTGGAAATACACAGGTGATTAAAACTTCAATTAAATCAGTGAAAAAACGAATGGTAAATGAATTTTAAAGAAGATAAAGTTTACATTATTAGATAGAAAAATAATATACAGTGTTGGATTAAGAAGAAAACTGTGTATCTACTGCTAAGGCTAAAACAGTTAGAAACGTTTAGAATGAGTATTAGGATGTTGTTAAAATTGGTTTTCGTTCAAAACTAGGCAACCAGCCTCAATTTTTATTCACTACTAAATTCAGTCACACTATGCTAAACTTAATTTAAAAGAGTAAAATGGAATTAATGAAATATGCATCAGGGTAAATAGTAGCTATCGATTTCATGGTTATACGTAATTTCCGTGTTCCATTTCAATTGTTTCAACATTTGTGAATAGTGATTTTTAAGACACATTGTTCACGTTACTATTTACAATAGAGCAGAAACAAATATATGCTCAGAATAAGATGAATTCATTTTATTTCGTTGGTGCCTCATCAGCTGCATACAATCTGGAATAATATTTTACAAAATTAATAATTGAAACAAAGTTCAAGATGCTCATGAGAATGCATGTGTAACAATAGAAACTGACCAGCTTCAGTCCATAACAAATCGACGGGAAGATACAAGTTCATCCTAATTATTCATGAGAATATTTAAACTTGGTTAAAATCAAAATTACATAAACATTTACGATATGTGAACATAACTAATATGTTGGATATATCCAACATGTTTATATAATTTTGATTTCAACCAAGTCAAAACACTGTCGAAAGTATGTTAACCTTTGTTTAAAATATCAATTTCGAGGGATATTATTCCAGATTGTATGCAACTGATGAGGAACCAACTAAATAAAATGAATACATCTTTTACTGCACAAATATTTGTTCTTGCTCCTTTGAAAATAGTGATTTTGGTAGCTTATTCTTAATACTCATAGAATTGTGGCTTGGAATTATTAACTTATAACTACGAATCGTAATTATTGTAAGTAGTCTCTTCTCTCATGAATTATGAACAGTAATGTCTAGTTCTTATAACTAGACACTACAAATGCATATATATATATATATATATATATATATATATATATATATATAACACTGCTTAGTTTAGAAATACTCGTGAATATCAAAAACCACTGAACAACTTGACTTTACGTATGATTGCAGTGGGGCACTACTATGAATTCCTTTACGAATACGATTACGAAAATTATGTCGGCATGAAAAGTTGGGAGACAGGGTGTGACGTAATGCACAGTTAAGCTAAGTCATCGTTAAAGAAATATGTTGCAGAATACGGTGTTGAATTAAAGCTAAATATCCGAAAAAACAACACTTTTATGTGAATAATATTCAAAGATGGTCAGACCACACGTAAAATTAAATATAGACTAAAGACAGCTTTAAAATGCATATTTTTACCAGGTACATGGGTTCCAATATTCTCAGCATAATTCTCGAAATCTTTACAACCACTAAATATGTACTTGCAATAACATGTATACTAGAGTGACAGAAAGATAGGCACCTACATGTTTAAGTAAAAATATTCCCAAAACCCAATACTTTCTGGGGTAGAATAGTCCATTCACTTGAATACCATACCACCTAATAAGCATCGAAGACAAAGTAGATGTAACACATGTGCTTAAAATTACTATCAGTTAGTGCAAATTCACTTGATTAGTATTCACAGAAGCCATTGGAATTGGAAGGCTTAAACTCAACTTTATATTCAAAGAGTCCTTGATTAATTTTCAGACTCTTTAGCGACAGAAACGAACTGTGCTTCATGATCTTCTCCTCATCATTTTAGTTTATGCTTCTAACAATTATAACTACAATCTGGTGAATAAGACGCAAATATTTCTTATTTTCTTAACGAACCTAATTTGCCGTTATACAACATAATGAAATTTTCTTAAGCGTTCTAGAACTGTTACATAATTAAAAAAACCTTTTTCAAATGAATTAATTCTTAAACCGATTTACTTCTTGAACGAGTTATTCTTAATTGATAAACATTTCAACCAGTTAAAAGTCGACACTATATTAATAATTCTCAATAAATAATTACTCCGCCTGGAGCCCCACTAGGGTTGCTGCCCGTCCCGAGTCCGGATAAAGGAGAAGGGTTGAGCATAAGGTTAGCAACCCCATCACGTAAAACAACAACCTTACTAAAAAATCGCTAACCATTTTAACTCTGCCTGGGAGTTGGAAGGTCTGTTATGACGCCTCATGGTGAAAGCCAAGTTTCTTCCGAAGCCACGAGGCCTATGTTCCTTCTGACAACCAGAGCAACAATTAATATAGGTACATGGAATGTCTACACGATGTGGGCGACATTCAAAAGCAGACAAATAGTTGATGAAATGAAAAGATACAACCTGAAGATACTTGAAATAAGCGAAACCCATTGGTTACAAGCTGGAGAGCAAGGATTATCCTCAGGAAACGTGCTTTTATACTCCGGCTACGAAGAAGAAAACGCTTCACACACAAAGAGTACCAGTAATGTTGTCCCAAGAGGTATGGAAGGTTCTTATAGGATGGAAACCTCATGGAGCTAGGATCACCAAAGCATCTTTCAAGACAAAGAAGGAAGGGATTACAATAAATATCACTCAGTGCTATGTACACACCAGCAACAGCCACGAGGACGACAAAGACCAGTTTTATACGAGGCTTCAATTAATCATAGATAAATGCTCAGTCAAGGACATGACCATTCTGATGGGAAACTTCAAAGCCAAGGTTGGAATGGACAACACCGAATATGTAGACATCATAGGACAACATAGACTGGGAGAAAGGAACGAAAATGGTGAGAGGTTTGCAAACCTATATGCCTTTAACAAAATGATTATAGGTGGCACCATATTCTCCCACAAAGGTATGCATAAAACTGCATGGGTTTCACCGGACCACATTGCGGAGAACCAAATCGACTACATTTGCATCAATAACAAGTTTAGAAGGACCATGGAAAATGTAAGAGCAAGAAGAGGAGCTGACATAACTTCAAATCACCAGCTGGTAGTGGATAAATTGAAACTGAAGCTGAAGAAGCACTGGACAACTGGAGCAGCAGTATTACATAAGTTAAATACAGCCCTTTTCCGGGACGCTAACGAACATAACGAACTCAAAATAATTCTCAATAATAAGTTCCAGGCATTTCACGATCTACTGGAAAAAGGTGGAACTAATATGGAAGATAACTGGTAAGGGATTAAGGAAACAATAACTTTAACATGTCAGAAAATTTTGGGTTACAAGGAACCATACCATAAAGAATGGATTTCTGTTGGTACTATGGACAAGATCCAGGAAAAGAGGAGCAGAAAGATAGCAATATATATCAGCCGGACAAGAACAGAGAAAGCCAAGACACAGGTCAAATACAAATAAGTCAACAAAGAAGTGAAGAGAAACATCAGGTCAGATAGACGGAAATACCTTGAGCATTGACGGCTGTAAAAGCCGTAATAGAAGGAAACATGAGGCTCTTATACGATACAACGAAGAAGCTAGCCAGAACGGCCAATCAAGAACAAGGCTGCAAACCAATCTCTGAAGTCCATGAACAACGAGAAAAGTAGGTAGAACACTTCGAAGAACTCTTGAATAGGCCAGCCCCACGGAACCCACCAGTCATTGAAGCAGCAGCCACGGATCTCCCTATAAACACCGACCCACCAAACAGTCGAAGAAATCAAAATAGCCATCCGAAAAATCAGGAGTGTCAAATCAGCAGGACCAGACTACATACCAGTGGAGTCACTGAAGTCAGATATAGAAGCAATCGCAAAGATACTTTACATTTTCTTCAAGAAGATTCGGGAGCAAGAACAAGTGCCAATAGATTGGAAAGAAGGATACCTCATCAAGATACCAAAGAAAAGAGATCGAAGCAATTGCGAGAACTACAGAGGCATTACTGCGCTTTCAGTACCAGGAAAAGTCTTCAACAAAGTATATTGAGCCGAATGAAAGGTCCAATCGACGCCCAACTTCGAGATCAACACACTGGATTCAGTAAGGACCGCTCGTGTACCTACCGAACATACTAAAAGCATTCTTCGGAAGATACAAATATTTATAAACAATTGTCTGCGTAAGATACTTCGGATCCTTTGGTCAGATACCATAAACAACAACCTTCTGTGGCAGAGAATTAATCAACTTCCAGCCGAGGAAGAAATTAGGAAAATAGGCTGGAGGTGGATGAGACACACATTGAGGAAACAATCAAACTGTGTCAAAAGACAATTACTAACTTGGAATCGCGAAGGCCAAAAGAATGGAACACATTTCGTCGGGAATTGGAGACAGACATGAAGAGAATGAAGAGCACTTCGGAAGGTCTGGAAAGGAAAACCCAGAACAGAGTTGATTGGAGAATGCTAATGGGCGGCCTATACTCCACATGGGGTAACAGTGATTGATTAATTTATTGATCAGTAAATAATCTAATGTGCTATTATGTTGTTGACGCGAAAGCGACAAAATGCTGTGAATTTTTTCTATCTAGAAAATGTTTACGGTCTTAGTTTATTAGATTACTAAACGTCTTACTCAGTTCTCCTTGATTTCTAATAGTTCTCCAAATACGATCTGTCTGTAACGAGTAATTATAGTGCTAACATAATACTGTTTACTTAGTAACTGTAGTCACGACATTTTAATGAGTTTTATGTGTAGTTATCTTTCATTACCAAGTGTCATTACATAATGTAAATATAGTTTGGATGTACGATAAATGCACCCCAATTCGAGTTCCAATTATCATCTGGTTTTTACTTTTATCTTTCTTGAATATACATTCTATCAACAAAGTATATGCATGTTATGGTCAGTGTGGATAGAAATAATTTGCAATGCAAATCATACAAAATTTAGACCTTTCTTAACTAATGGATATAAATAAAGCATATATATATATGTGTGTGTGTGCGTATCAACCACATTGCAATAAGAAAAGTAACAAGGAAAGAAGACATTTATACAGATGTTTTTACGCATCATATAAGTCTGGATAAGGCACTATTGATCAGGATGGCTACATGACACATAACCTTGACCTAGAAGTGTGATTGTACATTGGATTTCTTCACTATATTTAATTAGTAGAACCTTCAAATTAAGTTGTTCGGAAAGAGGGAATAAATGACTTCTTGGTTAGATGTTTTCCACTTTAGGTTACAAAATTACCTGAATATTAGAAAGATTGACAAAAAACAACTTGATAAATCTGACTGTAAAGGTAGCAAAGGATTATTTTGCTTACTTTTGTATAAATGCAAGTCGAAGGCACAAGTCTAAATGGTTTCTAATCCAATGTAATGTGGTTGCAAGTACTACTATTAACAATAACCTTTGTGAAGTAATTTGTTAGATCTATCAGTGCTACTAGAAGCGTTTCTACTAATATTCACTAGTGAAGGGCATAAACATAGTTTTAGACTCTACAGTGTAAAGCATAATCCGATAATGATCAGTTTTGGACGCACTTTTATTCAGTAGTTTTCAGCGATTAATAAAGTTCAAGACGCAAAATAGGTCAGCGCGTTAAACGTTCGTACGCACTGTAATTAACATGACGTTATTAATTGTGTACGATAGTGTCGTGGGAAGGAAGTGGCAACGGCAGATTATTATTCTGCATAATAATAATAATAATAATAATAATAATAATAATATGACTAATGGAAATTGAAGATTGAAGGTCACTCAGTCTAAGCAGATAAACTTGTCTGAGGATCCTATTTGATTTCAACTTGTTTAAAAGTTGAAGGTTCTCAGTTTTATCCTGTTTCTATTCTTGAGCGATTACTGCTGAATTATAATGAAACTGCCATCTTGTATTTGCTTATCTTCAGTGATTCGCAAGCTTTGATAGGTAAGTAGTGAAAATTCACTTCAAAATGGATGTATTTTCAAAGAATCCTTGTCTTAATAGAATACAACTTACTGTCATGGAAAAGTACTTACCTCTTTCATCTTTCGAGTTATTAATACCCCAGTGTAATAAAGAGTTATAAGAGGTCCTAGGACTCGGTGAATTCGATATAGATTCCATACTAGAAATACTGTCCTGTTCGCACTGTTTCCACTCATTGTCATCAGAAGTAAGTATTATAGATGGGGTGAGATTATCATTTTCTCTTCGAGAAAAAAAATCTATGTCATTCGATTCAATCAAATCAGATTCACTTATATTATGACTGTTTGTTTTATTACCATTACCTATGTCACTATGTTGGTTTTGTATATTTTGACAAGTTTCACCGAAAAAATAAGATGTTGGAGGCATCTTTGTTTGTTCAGATGTTAAATTGACGTCAGATAAGTTTTGATCTGTGGACATGTTCTAATATCATCATCATGTAATATTGTTATTGATCAGCAATATGTATATTTAATTAGTAATATGTAACTTGGTCAAAGCAACAAATAGATTTCAGGAGTATATGCCAGAATCTTTTTCGAGCTTCTAATTAAAATTGTTCAGTTCCATAAACATTTTCAAATCAATTTAGGTGAATACTTATACATCACTATTAGTTTTCTCTTGATGAAGGGTATATCATGATTTCAAATTAATGTTTATACTAAACAATAAGAGATGTTCGCTTCAGAAAAGGAAAACAATTATACTTACTTTTCGTAATGCTTATATACGCCAAAGAACTTTGTATAAGATTTGATCAAACATTGTTAGCCAATCAGTAAATAGATAAGTATAAATTTTCATTTATTCATTAAGTTTTTGATAATTCTATCTACCTGTAACTAAGTTAACTTCACTATATGCTTAATTCTGATTCGATTAAATATAGAAATGGTTAGTAAAGCAATAGACATACTTATGTCTACGCTATCATGTTAACAAGAGTGTGTGTATACACTAACTATTGATGAAAAATTGTAGTCATTATGGGATTAGTTGAAAAAATCAACTAATCAAATAATGTAAAGATGAATTTACGTGTACATGACCTGTATGTACATAAAGTTCACTGAATTTACTTGTAGAATTTGCTCACTGATAGACGTGGTTTTCACGAAAATTAATTTGTTTACTGCGTAATAAAATGTTATTGAGCTAGATGCTTCTTAAGAGGATTGACTTATCTTTAAACTGTATCACTGTCACTGATTTGCTAATATAAGAAAATGGAATTTAATTTAAGTAAATTGTTTTCAACTCAGTATTCAAGGGTTCTGAGTCTTATGTAGTGTGACAAGAGGGGTGAACAGTGGTGAAACGTTTCAAATTGTATTGAAACAGCTATCGACAAAACTACCAAAGAAACCATTGCATATCTAATGAAGTGTTTCATAGAACGTTGCTTCTACCTTATTAGCATGATAAGGTGGCATCCACATTTATTTTACAGATGGAATAAGACAATGAAATCTCATGCTTTGTTTATTTGTAAACGAATTTACCCGTAATGTATATAGCTTCATTATAACAGTGAATTTATATGTAAGGTGACATTAGTTAGTATACACCTAACTTGACGATATAGCATTTAATGAAGTGATGAAGTTACAAATCTTCGTTATTCTTACCTAAAGCCTGTCCAGAGAGATGAGCTATATAAGTTGACAGTGAAGAAATTTGGAAAATGATTACTAGTAGCATAATAGTAATATTTTGTTTGAAATCTCTAAGTGATGCCATTCAAGCTAATCCCAGTGGTCTTAATGGATTTATCCATTTTTCATTATCTTGTTTCTCAATGTTGTTAATATATTAGTTTACATTCTCTTTATTTCTGCTGATTTCCTACTTTGTGGCATGTGAATGGCGACAATCTGTAACCATATACACCTCTAATAATATCTCATCTTGAAATACTTAAGTATTCTGGCACAAGCATTTTAGTTTCTGTTTGACTTCAGTATTTATAATCTAAACTAGTGTGAACTATGTACTCAAATTTCGAGATATCCTATTTAATCTACGTCTTACTTTGAAGTACTTAATTTTCTTAACACATTTTTGTAACTTCAACGAACTAAATTCGTTCGCTAGGAAAACTGTAGAAATCTAAGTATGATTCACATATTTTGTAGATGTGCGTTCTATGAACTATACAACTATTGAGTAAATAATGAAGTGAAATCACGAATACTAGTTTAGTCTTCTGTTTTTTGTCAGAAATTTTTGCAATCTGCTGAATTAATAATAATGCCTGCATCATAAAACAAAATACTTAGTCGACAAGCATAACAGAAACAATTAAATGCACTTCTATAGACAGTAAGCGATTTCAGACAGGTAGACATTTCGGAAAATCACTCATTCCTACAGGTTTGTTCGTCATAGTGTTCACAGAGTTATCAATATACAAAATGACTAGACTCTGACATGTAAGTAACATTCAAACTTTGCAAAAGTAAATTCTAGTTATTACATTTTTTTCAAAATTACACTTTCTCTTGTATTAATAATATAGTCAACTTATTTTACTGTGGGCATTATGCAGATTGCATCGATGTTTGCATGTTTCGATTCTAAATTTTAATTAATATGCTTTTAAATTCATAATAAAAGAATGGAAATTCTAGTATTTGAATAACTTTTTGATTATTCACTTGAGTACTGCAATGTACTTCTGCGTATAGTGCTAAATAGATAAATCTATACCTTATTGTATTTTATATTATGCATAGTCACTATTGAATCGGCTGAAGAATTGATCTTTTAAAGATAATAAAACCGATTGTAATTCTCATCTGAAGAGAACTTTTGCTCACTCAATGCACTTCAAGTCACACTTCATGAACATTCCTCATGCTACTTTATGGGAAGAAACAGTGCGGAAAAATGAACTGACTTCGGCAAACAGAAGTATACTTATTTACATCCGGAATTATTGAAAATTTTAAATTATCTTTAAGTGAACGGTTGGTTATTTACATGATCACAAAATTCCCCTCAAAGTCTGATATCATGTTTAAATATTTGTTTACTTCCTTAGTGATAAAATGTATCAATGATAATCTGGTTGTCCAATAATCAAATAAATCGCTTGTCATAAACTAACATCAACCGAAAATGATATGGTGTATTGTAAGTGAACAAAAGTGATAGCTATTTACAACACATTATGTAGGCTGTTTTCTTTAACCAACACGTGACTGTTTGGTAAAGACACATTTCTTTACTTGAAAATGTGATGATGTATCATATGAAAAACTACGACTATATTCTACTTATTATAATAAATATTTTCGCCTCAAAGATAACTGATAGCTGAATAAAAACATAATACCTCGTTAAAACAAAACAAAACATCATCAGTTTCTTTCTCACAGCAACAAGAGTAAAGGCTAAAAATAAACGTGAATTAAAGCGAGATTTTAAGTACAGAGAGATTAACTTGTAACACTTTCGAAAGTTTTGTTTTTATAGTTGTATTAATTTAATTAGTACCTACTGATAAACGTAACTTTAGTGCTTCTTTTAAATGGTTAAGTAAATAGAACGCTTACAGATATATTTCATGTCACATGTAAAACAATAAACGTAGGAAAACTTCATTGATTTCTTTCAAACTTCACATAAATTCTTATTTGTCGCCATTTACTTAGAGCGAAAGTAGGACAGACAATTATTTCGCAACAAAAGTTTCTGCTATATGAAAAGTGTAACATTATTCAATTCATTCCTATGTGAGGAAATATGGAAACGTTGAACAAAATGCAGAAATGACCAGTGAAATCATTGTATCATTCTTTTATCAAAGTAATTGTATTGTGGTGGATACTACTTATAAGGTCATCAATAAGTAGTAGGTAGCAGAGCGTCATAGGAAATTGGGAAGAATCAGTAAGCAGCATACAAGGCGAGTTGCGAGGTGGCAAGGAGTAAAACCTAATTAAAATACAGAGGAAAATCGACAACAACCAAGAGAAGCAAGCTGATAAACGACACGGTCCGGAGAACGCGAAGGATGTGCAAAGTGATGATTGGAAGTAATGTATGTAATATTTTATGACACAGTATTAGCAATTCCCACAGAGGGCTATAAGATCAATTGTCGTCTTTTTCCCTTGTGAACATTCATTTCCCATGCTACGTGTTAGATTGTGATAGGTTAACTTCAATTACAGTAGTAACAGCAGATGGATTGATGATTTAAGCATATTTTTAGACGTAAATGGTATCGTTGAAAGAGACTTTAGTTATGTTCATTACTGATTTCTTAAGGGTTTGTATTCAAATTTCGATAGTTATATGATCTTTGAATTTATGTTTAGCCAAAGGAAATGTGATAACTAACTCAACAGTTGATGCCTATAAATAATGATGAACAAGATAGCTTGAAAAACTAATATATTCTTAAACTCACAATACACAATAAAAATGGATGGTAGAGTGGTTCATGACACTGATACACTTACGGTTTTGGAATCAACTTTTTTTATGGAAACCACTAATTCTCACACTAGACCCTCGACTAACTAGTTAATAATGAAGTAATTCCAGGTTCGGCCTGTAGAATCAAAGTTACTGGGTACACGGGTATGTTAGATTCTATCAGTCATATATATTATCCAGAGATGAATCTCCATAAATCGTAAGACTCATGCGCAAAAGGACACACGTATGGTTAAAGAGCCACTAACGGAGATGCGACGGATATATTTTTGAATTAAAGGAATCCATCAATGCAAATCACACAGCGCGCTGGAAGTTCAGCAGCACAATAATATATTGAGCACATATGCAGTACAGAGGTTTTCTTGCTCAAGAGTAGCCACGTCCTCTACAAACCACATTCATGTATAAATTCGATTTCAAACATACTTCACTGTAGCATCCACTGAAACCATCATCCGTAGTTAGTTCAATATACAACGAAATGTTTGTAAAGGCTTGTTTACACTCTCGTCAATGTTAAACCCAACCATTATTTGATTTATGGAAATCACTATGAATAGTTCCTCGATTTAAAAAAAAATACTGTTAACTTAAGGATTGCTTTCACTTAAGAAACCTAATTTTATCATTATCATCGTCATCAGAGTCTATTATTTTGTACAACATTTTTTTTAATGGGTTAAATCCCAGTTGGATAATCAAAATCACATGAACCAATTATTACCTTCTCAGAAAAATGTTGACAGAAGTAGAGGTCAGTCTCTAATTTAGCCCACTCATCCTTAATAGGTCTCTTCTAATAATCCAAAAAAGTCACGTCACTTAAGGTGGAAAGAAATCAACAAGCAGTAAGTTATGATCATTATTTCTGAGCAAAACAAAAATAATTAGTGGAATGAGGCTAAAAATAAACAAAACAGAGCTAAATAGTTTACTTGAAGCAGAGTTAATCATATCATTCATAAAGAGTTGACTTAAATGTTTTGAATAATAGATAAACAGGCTTCATTCCCTTCTAAGATATGTAGACACTATTACTATTAGAAACATTAAGATAGTGTATAATATTTTCGATTAAAAAAACTTGATTGGGAAATATATGACGTGAAACAGTAGAATATTCAGCACAATTAAAAATGACTAATGCTCTAAACAATCGAAAACACCTCCAAATATGTCTGATTATATTTAGGTTTGAATAACTACTACTGCAAAACTCTTTTGAATCAGATGACTGGATGAATAACAGCGTAAAAATTCTGTTCATTTTCAAAAAAGACATAAAGATGCACATATTGCTACACATTGTAAACTACCTCATAGTAATCACTATTTATATGATTTGGAATTAATGAAACAAGACGTACGAAACGTTATTACCACAGTCTGAAAAGAAAGCTTTAAAATAATAATATTATTATCCTAAGAGGTCAAATAACCAGTGAGTAAGGGGTTTGTGAATGTTATTACACACAAACACGCACACATTTAGAGCGCTAAAACAATTATAATGGCACATGAAGAGCAAATTAAAGTATGCATTTCATTGTTAACTTGAAAATACATGTATATCAAAAATTGAATTTAGCCTGTAAAGGTTTCAGTTTGTTTTGTGAATAGCACTTTATTATTAAACAGTTAACTCCTGCCTCTGTAAGAGCATAGTGTAAGTCAACAAACCAGTTGTAAAACACAAAACGCACGTCATACTTAAGTTTGTGTCGAGATATTTTTCAACATAAGTATATATACTGGTTGTGAGGAAGTTTAACTAATGATACTAGTGATACTATTATTATTATTATTATTATTATTATTATTATTATTATTATTATTATTATTATTATTATTATTATTATTATTATTATTATTATTATTATTATTATTATTATTATTATTATTATTATTATTATTATTATTATTATTATTATTATTATTATTATTATTATTATTATTATTATTATTATTATTATTATTATTATTATTATTATTATTATTATTATTATTATTATTATTATTATTATTATTATTATTATTATTATTATTATTATTATTATTATTATTATTATTATTATTATTATTATTATTATTATTATTATTATTATTATTATTATTATTATTATTATTATTATTATTATTATTATTATTATTATTATTATTATTATTATTATTATTATTATTATTATTATTATTATTATTATTATTATTATTATTATTATTATTATTATTATTATTATTATTATTATTATTATTATTATTATTATTATTATTATTATTATTATTATTATTATTATTATTATTATTATTATTATTATTATTATTATTATTATTATTATTATTATTATTATTATTATTATTATTATTATTATTATTATTATTATTATTATTATTATTATTATTATTATTATTATTATTATTATTATTATTATTATTATTATTATTATTATTATTATTATTATTATTATTATTATTATTATTATTATTATTATTATTATTATTATTATTATTATTATTATTATTATTATTATTATTATTATTATTATTATTATTATTATTATTATTATTATTATTATTATTATTATTATTATTATTATTATTATTATTATTATTATTATTATTATTATTATTATTATTATTATTATTATTATTATTATTATTATTATTATTATTATTATTATTATTATTATTATTATTATTATTATTATTATTATTATTATTATTATTATTATTATTATTATTATTATTATTATTATTATTATTATTATTATTATTATTATTATTATTATTATTATTATTATTATTATTATTATTATTATTATTATTATTATTATTATTATTATTATTATTATTATTATTATTATTATTATTATTATTATTATTATTATTATTATTATTATTATTATTATTATTATTATTATTATTATTATTATTATTATTATTATTATTATTATTATTATTATTATTATTATTATTATTATTATTATTATTATTATTATTATTATTATTATTATTATTATTATTATTATTATTATTATTATTATTATTATTATTATTATTATTATTATTATTATTATTATTATTATTATTATTATTATTATTATTATTATTATTATTATTATTATTATTATTATTATTATTATTATTATTATTATTATTATTATTATTATTATTATTATTATTATTATTATTATTATTATTATTATTATTATTATTATTATTATTATTATTATTATTATTATTATTATTATTATTATTATTATTATTATTATTATTATTATTATTATTATTATTATTATTATTATTATTATATTATTATTAATCAAGATACACAGAATGAATTTGAATATCACTCAATCTTCTTTCCTAATTTTATTGACTTTACAACATCTTAAGACCGATCAAATGAACTGATTATAATTTTTTCTATTATTGTTATTGTTACTATTTGACGAATTTTGATTATCACTTACTCCATTTTGTAATTTCTTACCTATTAGGTTACATTTTAAATAGCATTCAGCCTTTGTCTAATCACATTTTGTCACTACCCCATCTCCTAGGTCACCCATATACAGAGACACCTATACATATATATTGGATTAATAAGCTTGTTGTTCATTCCAATTGTCGTTTACGTTTCACAAGTTACATGATAATGATGACTATTTCAACATTAACATTCGTATCTTACAAATAATCTGATGAGACAAAATTTATATCCAAATTATCCTTTATATTTAAATGATGTTATACCCACCTCAGAACTGACTATTTTTGTCACTGATAATTTTGAACTAATAATGTAGAACCTGATGAGCATTTATCGAAAAGAATATTCTTCGTTCAAACGTCTTTGTTTTAATAAGCATGGGAATTTTTAAACAATTGAAATCACTAATTGTGAAATTTACAGTTTGCCTAATACATACAGATGGTGCAATATGAATTCTATAATATCCACGAGAGCGAAAGCAGTTAGGGTTCTCGAAAAGTGTTGTCCTTGGATTATATAAGTTAAATAGTAGAGAAAATCAGTTCGACATGAACATATACTGATAGACACTGATCAGATGTAGTTTATAATATCACCAAAGAAATTGTTCGAACCCTAGTACAAGCAAATTATGTAAGTATTCTGTAAATAGTTTTGCTGCTATATGATGAGAGCAATTAAAAAAATTACAAGCAATTAATTTATTTTCTGTCTTTCTTTGTGATTAAAAAGGACACTGATTTCATCTTTTAATTTTCTAAAACAAAATGTCAATTAGTAGACAGACTACTTTTTCTATATGTCAAGTTATTTTCTTCAAAAAAAATGGATCTTTTGTTATGGTAACTCAAAAAGCAATTAATATCTATAACAACAACAATAATACGAATCAGTCTGAGTTATGCTTAGACAAAACTAGATTAAGTCTAAGCTCATAGCGAGCTTTCTTTCATGTTATACAGATGTTGTAAATAGTGACATAAATTCATGGAATTCAATGATTTAAAATGATAAGGTTATTTACAACGTCTATACAGAGAAAAGAAAGCTCGATCATATAATTTGCTTACACTAGGGTCCGAATAATTTTGTTGATAATTTTATAAACTGCATTCGATCAGTGCCTATCTTGAACTGATTTTCGTGACGATTTAACTCATATAATCCAAGGACAACGCTTTTCGAGAACCCCAACTGTATGTATTAAGCACACAGTAAATTTCACAATTAGTGATTTCCTTTCAATTTCAGACTATACACTGTGTTACCGAAGCGTGTCAGTAGTTTCATTTATTTAGTTTCTTCACAACTAGTACATATATTTGTAGTATCAGCTGGTCTAAATTTCATCCTTTTGTCAAACTTAAATACTATGATCTCGAAGCAATTTTACTGTATGGGAACTCACTATCAAAATAACTGACCCTTCTTTTTGTGAATCTTTAGTTGTCGTAATCACAAATGAAGCCATAGTTGAATAACAACCTAGAATTCTTGGTCTGGAAAATTAAAGTATCATAAATGATCCTTAGGTTATTTATCAATAAGTTGATATTATGTGTTAAAATGCATGCTAGAACTTTATTTCAGATTTACGCTACAACATAGTAAGAAAATTTGGTTTTTGAAAATAAACTCATACTGTCATTAATCTTGTTCCCATTGAAGACATTAAAGCAGTTTATTATTAGAATGATTTTGCCAGAATTAGGTAGAATTTTTGTTTGTCAAAAGTAGTCAAACATCCTAACATGTGATTTTGGTACAGGGACTACTCATATGCCCAAAGAGTATTAAGTGTTTAGACTTTGATCTTTTTCAACGAAACAACTTTTAACTTCCTTAATTAACTGATTTTGATCATTTGTCAATCGGATTACACCATTTTAGTATGACAGTTAACTTACTATTAACTTGTCAGTGACTAAACTGAGAAAGCCTAATGTGTCATTAGTCAAAGACATTTGTAAAAATATTCAATGGATTACATATAGATAACTTGTTTATGATATTTATATAAATTTTGTTACAGTGAGATAAAATGTAGAATAAAATTCTACAAGAAGAAATACTCTTACATATTTTAATGTAAACCAACTTTTATACCATCAACTGACTAAAAGGCGCATAAGTTGTTCATAAATCAAACATTTAATTGAACATTTTTACTTTGCATTTGGTATAAACCTCGTTTTCTTATCGTTTAACACACTATCAAGGTATATGATATTTTAAGTCAATAGTCTGTCAGAAGTATAATTATATATATGAATATACTTCACTCTATTTTACATGAAAATGTTAATTTCGAAACCCGAGATCTAATATTGACTGTCTGGCTACTATAGACTATTCATATTTAATCTGTCCTGTCACATGGTTTAAATTAAACAACAAAAAGCAGACTGTTGCTTAAGTAAAAAATAATTTCACGTGAGCATGGATTTAATAACATACGTATGGGCATAGTGTTACTCACTTATATATCTGGCTTTCGTTATGCAATAAAATAAGGTCTGTTAAAGTTGGAATTTGAGCACTATCATCTTATTACTTTTGAAAGATATAGTAACATACTCTTCAATGAAGATTGATTTAAATTACTACTCACAGAATGAAAATAATGTATTGACATATTGTATTGTAGATAATATATGAGATGAAAAATACTTCATCCAAAAGATAGCATTAGTGTGCTTGGCGAAGAAAAGTATAGTCCATTTGCTAAACATAAGTGTTTGTTTTCATCTCCCAAACATACCTTCGACAGCGCGGCTAATAATAATACTAGGTTACTTAAACCGGATTAAAATAGAGTTTTTAGCCTAAACGCAATGGTTAAAAGTTGAGCAGCTTGATCATACGGCTATCTGTTTAAATAAGCACTATTCGCTGTAGATAGTAACAGAAATTTATTACGACTGTTCACGTGCATTGATATCTATTAAATATATGTAAAACAGCAGTGGAAAGAATGAAATATTTGCAGATTTTCTGGTATAAATAAATTTCCGTTACATTATTGAGGGTCTTTTCAAAATTACCTTACAGATAACGTTTTCTAGCTATTAAGGAGTTAACTGTTACGAAATGACATCAAGTCCTGTGGAAAAAATTGATTTGGTTAGTTAACAGAGTTATAAAGCAAAGTTTGTATTTCCAATGGTAAGTACTAACAATACTGCTGGTAAGTGAAATTTACAAAATAAACAACACGTGGAAAATTGAGAATCTTATTTTGTTCAGTGTGTATACGATGTCAATGAATTTCCGTGGTTATTTTAATGAACCTAATTAACGAAACCCTATCAGACTTTTGATAGCACTAAAAAGAAACTATTTATATAGTTTATTGAAAAAGGAATTGGGATGGTTATTTTTGTAGAAATTGGTTATTTGATTTGATTGGATATATCACAGATTGATGTTGGCAGGGTACCATTGACAACAAGGGAGCACTGGACAGCTGTTTCGTTCCACACTAGAACGAAAAAGGAATTGTTTGTCGTATATCAGGTCCTTACATATGTAAAGTATTATTAGATAGTCATTTCATGTTTCGAATAATATAGCCTATTGCCTCGTATCGCAGCACAACATTATAAAATTAATGCTTACGAGATATGAGATAATCTTTATTCTTCTGATTGCTACATATAAACAGTTAACGGTAAATGTCACTATCACTCACTTAATACTTCACATTTTAATGAACGTATTCAGCAAAAAGCGACAAGAATGCATATACTATCTAAACTTTGAAATGAAATATTAACGGGCATTGTATTCTGTCTAACTTAATAAAATTCCTATGCAGACAAAAATATCTTATTGGTTTTTTTAATGTATTGTTAGATTTTGCAATTTTATTTTCAAGTGTAATACAATTAGTAAACCATCAGATAAACAAAATGATTGAACTCACTTGAAACTCTACAGTCTTTCGACAAATCTTCGTCTACACCATCAATGGCTTCTTCATTCTCTTCACTTGCATAATAATCATCCGATGCAATCTGATCATCATCTACTATGATTTCACTGATCGTTTTAGCCATTATCTGGGAACATTTAAGCGCATCCTTGTCAGGTTGCCTTGTTCCAAATTTTACGCCCTGAATAAATGCATGATGTACATGTAACCATTTCATAACTTTACGTCGTAATAATTTAGCGTATTCGTTTCGCATTGCAGATTTTGTTGTTATCTCTTTATTTGTTTTATTGTTGTCAGTTGAATTTAATACGGTTTCGCATAAATTTATGTTCTGAGTGTTCTTTATTAATAAAATACCAAATAATTGGTCAGAAAAAGTATCAATCAAATAATAATATGTAATTATATTGTTTAGAGATAACATGTTGATGTTCACCTCAAATAAATACTTCAGTTTGTAACTTTTGGATGACACTAAAGAAGCTTCATTTTTCAAATTCTGTCATCTTAAAGATATGTTCTTTGGCGACCACATTTTTATTTGTTACATAGTGTCAAAATAAGCTTATTCTATGGTTATGTGACTTATGTAAGGAATTTTGTTATAACATCCTATAGTTTAATCATATCAGATAAATACTGGATTCTGATAGAGTAGATATTAATATTATGAATCAATAAGTGAGTATATTAATGTGATGCAATCAATTTGTGGTTGATTACAAATCTCAGAATATTGACTAACTTGATATCAATCAATCACTGATTGTTGAATAGTGTCCCTATCTCTGACAGTGTCTACATATCAAGTTGCATCAACTCAATTAATTTTAGTGACTCAACATCGAATGAACTTAGCTTTGATATACAATCACTGGGAGTGGTCGATAAGAAACGCAACGTCTATGTTACTAGCTAATTAACATTGGCAGTCTTGATGAAACTGTTTCTATCTGTAGGATTTTAACTATTGTTAATAAACTTAACCATCTGAAAAGTTACCTGAAATGCTTTATACAAATTTATAATAACACCTTTAAAAATTAATGGACAATAATATTTGTAATAAACATCAAGAATATTTATTCGAGCAGTAAAATGTAATGATAGATAAAGAGAGTCATATAACTGATAAGAACACCAATCGGGAAAATAGCTCACATCACTCAATATTCTCAATTAAATGAGTTTAACTAGGTTAATTTTAATGTAAGTATAAAATGTTTTTGAATACACGGGGAATTTTTGTGTGTTTGCATAGCTAGATCTTTTAAAATGTAACTTTGTTCTGTAACCTAGATTATTATACGTTTAAGTGAGGGGGGGGGGAACAGAAGTGAAGCTTGTCATCTGTTCTTATTACAGAGTTGGAGCTTACCTGTTTATCCAACCGTTTGAATAAATACTTAACTAACACTAAAAAGACATAATTATTGCTTCTTCCTGCATAATACAGAATGTGTATGGATGAAACGTTCGATCGGTTAATCACTTTTTTGACTGATAAGTTTGCGTAAATAGTTGTTTGTTCTCCCAGGAACGGTTTTAAAATACTAGTGTTAAATAGCTATATAAACGGATGACGATATTATTTTTCTAATCGTCAGGGAGAAAGACTTAAATAAAGCTTGAAGAATAACATTAATTATAAAAAATCTGGGCACTATCTTTCATATTATTCATTCTGAGGTAAAATATGCATTTACGATTACCATCTTCTGACTGGATAGGATAATGTATAAATTTGTTCGCGAAACTAGTTCATCTGTAGACTATGATTTACAATATCTGTGATGAACGGACAGAATGTTTGAGTATTTCAGAGATCTGAAGAATCGCTCAAGCTCATTTCTATACTATATTGTAGTCAATTAATCTTCAATAATAAACTAAATTATTTTATAGAATTTATATATAATTGATACATTCGCGATATTTCAGTGAGTTTCATGACTTGATGCTATAGGCTTTTCCAAGGAATAAATTACCAATTATTTAAGAATTCAATTAATCATTCTGTGGAGAAGTGGCTTACACTAAGTTGCGAAACATCAGAAATTTAGTTACTGGAATATCACAACTATGTTATTTATTTTTGTCAATAGTTTACTCATTACCCAACTATCAAATCAAATGTTCGTAATGATACTTATAAGTGATTTCATATATCAAAATGAATTTACGTTAGTAAGCCACTTTTTGAAAACTAATGAATGTATAGAAGTTTTAGAATCCACTAAATGAGTGGAATTAATTTCACTATACAGTGTTTCATTCCGTTTCGTGCGAGACTTATGTTTATATATATTTTTTACGTCAATACTGTTAGTGTTGAATCTGTATGGACGCTACATGTTACTTATTCTTCATTATGCATTTATATGTATTCAAATTTGTATTTGTCCAAATTTCATCTGCATAACAGAAAGAATAAAGTTCTATGAAGATAGATTATGTAATAAATTGAATTAAATTACATAACAATTTAAACGTTGACCACATGACCAATTCCTGCTAGTTTGGAGATCCTTTCTAGTGATTACCCATAACCATCTTGTCTACGGATTACCTCTGCGTTACTTTCAGACTACTAAATTAACATCCATCAGTTAATATTTTAACATCAATGTATTTACAACACTGAGAGACCGTTATCCAATGACACTATGATATATCTTCCATTAATGATAAAGTTGGTCGAGAATAGTCATTATTGATCACGTAGTTTATAATAGCAGGTGAGGTTAGATTTTGTTAATGAACTGAAGGATATTACCGACAGCTATGGATAATCGTCTAGTGATGTCGTGAACAAATTTAAATCAGTTTACACCACAGACTGACATTTAGATTGAAAATAAAGAACAAAAATTTTTAGAAAATTAATTGTCTAAAAACAGATGATTTCATTTGGTTTGTATTATTCTACTTTTAGCACTTTTGGTTACTTAACTTTTAATTGGTGTGTTACAGAAATTCATTATAGATACTAAATAAGCCCTGAAATTTGTCACTAATGAACCAAAATAAAAATGTGAAGAGTATGAGATTCCATCTAAAGTACTTAGCTGAGTTTACAGACCTAGTTTTTTATACTAAGTTCAAATACCTTTTATTAATTTTAAATTACAACAAAATGCTTTCTTATATTATTATTTTTATATTATTTGAATAAGTCGGAGTTTCTCCGTGCGTAGTGCCTTAGTGGATAATGCGTCATAACTCGGAGCAAAATATATCGGAGTTGAGTTTCACCGCAAGCATCAGCACTAGGATGAAGATGAATCCGGGTGACGAGTCCTAAATAAGGCGAGAAGCACATCTCAGATTCTACTGCTAACCACAATCTATATATTCCAATACATTTACTGTCCGAGTCATGATAAATATCTCATCAAGCTAAAATCTATCATGATATTTCAAGAATTCTTCATCTCCATGATTCGGTTTATTGTTGGTTTAAAGTATAATGCCAAACGGCGATAATCTTAAAAAAGGCGGTATGATTCATGAACAAGACATTGATTAAATTTCTAGTTTAAATTAGTCTAAACACAAGGAACATGAGGTTGGCAAAAAATTTAGCATTATTTTTTATCACTTGTTTATATGAGAATTGGCTAATTCACTAGGATTGTGATGGCTTTCTTAAGGTGCAGACACTAGTTTAACCCCTATTTGAATTGTCTATTTTTAAAAGTAAAATCAATGTGGAAAATAAAACAGATTTAAAATATTCGCAACGTATGGAAATAGTCATTGTGCATTTAAAGTAAAAAATGATTTCGACTTGTTAAAATTGAAATTTCACCTTGTTGGAGATAAAGTTCCAGAAACATTCTGTGTCATTATCATTCTACATGGAGTTTACGTCTATCGTCTTTATTAATTTCAAGAAAATGTTTCGGACAACCTGGTAATAGGTTTATTAATATTAAGATGCAAATAAAAATATACATGAATACATTTTGACTTTTTGTTTGCCATGCATATTATTGACAGGTAAACTGATGTTAGGTGAATGTACTTCTGATCACTACTTCATCCTGATTAAGTGATTACAAGTTAGCCTTTAGATAAATTCGATAGAGTGAGATTTATCATTAATTAGTCAGTAAATCACTAAGTGAACGTAAACTATAAAAGTCATAAGATAGAAATTATGCCCTTTTATGTATAGCTGACTAATTTAATCAACTATATCCTAACGTAATGATGTATAGTTTAATGGATGTTATTAGGCGACACGATAGACTTCTTTGAATTATAATGGTGTTTCTAGTAGGTCTTAATAATATGAAAAGATTTGGGGAACAAATAGTGTATGGGTAATATTCGTTAGCAATCAGTTTTATTTGGTGTAGAGGGGCGGTTCACTGAACATCCTTTTCCCACTAGATTGAAACTCGTCAGTAATGCATATAAACGAACCTAGGATTTCCGGGCTTATTGGTGAATTATCAGTAGTCGTAGTCAACCTGCTAGCATTGAACAATTCGAATTTTTATCTTTTTATTTCTGATAACACTACAACTGAGGTTGATCTATGAGGAATACTACCTACATTAAAGATACTTTCAGCCAAGCCACTTTGCATGAGCATTAATATGATACAAAAGATACCAGACTAAAGTGATATCATTTTTTCAGTTTTTGTCTGTGACGATAAGTTGTGTAGACTAAATCGTTAGTTATATTGTTGTAAATGGTTGAATGTTTCTCTAATATATTATTTGCAAATGATATCTATATATTAAAGTATACTGAAGATCTTGGTGTTAACAAACACTTTTGCCTACTTATATGTCATTGACATTTTTCACATCTTACGAACACAATAGAAAAATCAGAGGTGTGATCCATTTATAAATTCTAAACACACTTACTTTATAATATATGCTAGAGGTTTTAATGAAATTAGTAAGAAAGATACTGAGACAGAGGAGAATGAATTAAGTCTTCCATAGAAAGGAAAATATGTTTGTATTGAAATGTAAACGAGTGTCTAGATGATTGGCTGGTATGTGAGAAATTAATTGAAATATCGATCATGCTATTCACTTATCTATTGTTTTCACATTCTTCTTCTGCAAAAGTTGACGCATGTTAGCATTTAACTTAGAGTGCTTTCCCTAAAGCGACTATATTTGAAAATTATAAACATTAAAAGCAAATTTATTAAGAAGCACATGAACGATTTGTCCTTTAAACACAGATTGTGCAAAAATATTCCCATTATAAACATAGACATAATCCAACGTTTCTAAAAAAAGAATCCGTGATGACTGTTTATCTGTCCGATTAGTTGATTCAGTAAGAATGATTAGAACAGTTTGGAGGAATTGTTTATATTTATTCATTTAAATTATAAGAATTAGAAATGTCGCTCAGATTTTTTATATCATCATTAAGTTTTTAGTAAAAAACAGCGTTCAAGAAACATTTGATTGAAGAGAAAATTTACAAATGTTAATATCTTACTCTTTAGTAAATTGAAAACTTATGACTTACCATAGCCGTTATAACTTTTCCTATCGATTACAAAAATAAGATTCACGATCTATACACATCACAGTCTCAGTAAGTGTATGACGAGAATATAAACTTTGTAAAATGTTTCAAGATAGTTTATACACAATAAACACTAAATACATTAGTGTTATATGTCAACTATAACAATTTAATGAATAAATGAGAACCTTTTTCTGAAATTATTTCTTACTTCCGCCTCAGAATGCTCTTTGATTTTTGTACACTTGGTAGAAATGTAGTTTGGTATAACTTCAATAATTTTTGTTATCATTTCAGTTTCCATATCTGTATCTATGTCTGTATCGATTGACAGGGATACGGCTTTACAGTTTGCATCGATTAACTTTGAAAAGTGCAGAGAAATGAAATGCACAGTTATACGCATCCCTTAAATGGCAAAAATAGCAATTATAATGGAAATATTAAACCAAATTACATAATTTCTATGAATAAATAATGAGAGTTTCGTGACATAAATGTCATATTTTACAGTTATTCGTTATGTAAAAATGAACTTCAGATAGGAGGATATGTTTAAGTTAAAGTTTAATAGGCGCTTTTTTAGCACGTAACTTATGCCTTATTAGACAACTATTTTGGCCTTTAATTATAGTCTAGAGCTCTTCGATTCTTATGGTTTTGAGTAGATTGTATGAACATAGATATTGTACTTAAGTTTTAATAGGAACAAAATCATCTGCTAACATAGCCGGTGTTTCCATTAAAATGTCCTATATATAAAGACATGCACAATGCAAACTGTTATTGATCATTACCTAATAAAAAATGTATATAGTCAGAAACGATATTCTTCCAGTGAATAATTTAACAATTCTTGCAACTCTATACAATGTAGCTTGAAGATATAATGAACAGTTTGATATCTGGGCTGAAACTAATTGAATAAAATAACACCTGTATAGAATGCTAATCAATCTAAAACGTAAGATGCCTGCACAGCTAATAAACTATAGTAGATTTACGTTAACAATCAACTGATATATGAGAATCCGCTTACATTTATTCACAATCTTCATCGCTAAAGTTGGTCTCATATATGTAGCAGATTAACCTAGCTTAGGAACTCTCTGTCAAAACGATATTTTTCATCAGTACATACATAAAATAAAAATAATTATATCTGTTTGACAATTTCCGATCAGTTAGTCAGTGTTTTTTTATACGTTTTATAGCTTACCGAATCTATTTTATCCAACCTCTTTATTTTTAAATGAACAGGAGACTGTGCTAATCTTAATAATTCTACTGATTTCTTCAAATCCATGTTGATTAAATTTGCCTCATTTACCTAAATAAGAAAACAAATACGATAAAACAACGGTTATTTATTATTAAATTGATGCTGAATAACTTAGAAAAATCTACTTGTTTTCAGTAAAAATGAATTAATGCGTATTCTTGTTATGTCCCTCCCGCCCCCGCTCTAATGATAGTACAGGGTAGCTCATGTATGTGTAAGGCACTACATTGATGTCAAGCAGTCAGTAATAAGAACCATGATTCATCGTTAATGGTCATTTGTTTATGTGTTAGTGAAATTACAGTGATTATGATTTGACGGAAATCATTGACTGTGAACAAATTTTAAAAAGTTGACATGCATGATAATATTATACAGTGAATACAAAAACACATTGAATCGAGCAACACAATTAAGCATCATAACATGTTTAAGTTAGATGGAAATAAATCATAGGTGATGTAGAATTTGAATATACAAGCATGTATGATGAATTAAAGAACTTCTATCAGACGTTTGCTCCGATGAAGTCGTCCAGAATGGCGATGAAAGCTAAGCAATTAAACCATCCAGCTCAGAGATCAAGATCGAATTATAACCATAGTTCTGAGCTACAAATATTCTCTACCGTAAATCGGAGTTCATAGAGAATGAAGAATCTGACAAGAATTTATACACTGATTTTGAAAAATTGTGAAACGAATTTCAGTTTATAGATAATCAGGAATCTAATTAGGATAAAAGAATGGAATTTGTTGAAGACTTCGAAAATAATTGAGGACATTTAAGATCAAAAGTCGACGATGATTTCTAGAAAATAGGATGTTTTGGACTGTACGACAAAAAAAGGATCAGGCATATATGGGGCATTTAATTTTTCTATCTAATCAAAACCAAATTAGTCTAAATCGTTACATTTTGTAAAATAATATACATTACATTCATGATCTGCAAACTTGACATGAAAATGCATTTCCCTGGTTAATTTCAATATGTCACCAGATGCATTTTTAACAGTGTGCTTTTCGGGATAGAGTTGTAGACACTCAAGTGAGCTCTACATATTGTTGGAATTTGGGTGATATCAGAAGTAATATCGAGTTGGTGGTAAACAGGTGTCTTATTTTCACATAAGTTAGCAGGATTTTGTCTGCGTTGAAAATCAACTTTAAACCCCGAAAAATTATTGATAATTCTACTGATTTCTTCAAATCCATGTTGATTAAATTTGCCTCATTTACCTAAATAAGAAAACAAATACGATAAAACAACGGTTATTTATTATTAAATTGATGCTGAATAACTTAGAAAAATCTACTTGTTTTCAGTAAAAATGAATTAATGCGTATTCTTGTTATGTCCCTCCCGCCCCCGCTCTAATGATAGTACAGGGTAGCTCATGTATGTGTAAGGCACTACATTGATGTCAAGCAGTCAGTAATAAGAACCATGATTCATCGTTAATGGTCATTTGTTTATGTGTTAGTGAAATTACAGTGATTATGATTTGACGGAAATCATTGACTGTGAACAAATTTTAAAAAGTTGACATGCATGATAATATTATACAGTGAATACAAAAACACATTGAATCGAGCAACACAATTAAGCATCATAACATGTTTAAGTTAGATGGAAATAAATCATAGGTGATGTAGAATTTGAATATACAAGCATGTATGATGAATTAAAGAACTTCTATCAGACGTTTGCTCCGATGAAGTCGTCCAGAATGGCGATGAAAGCTAAGCAATTAAACCATCCAGCTCAGAGATCAAGATCGAATTATAACCATAGTTCTGAGCTACAAATATTCTCTACCGTAAATCGGAGTTCATAGAGAATGAAGAATCTGACAAGAATTTATACACTGATTTTGAAAAATTGTGAAACGAATTTCAGTTTATAGATAATCAGGAATCTAATTAGGATAAAAGAATGGAATTTGTTGAAGACTTCGAAAATAATTGAGGACATTTAAGATCAAAAGTCGACGATGATTTCTAGAAAATAGGATGTTTTGGACTGTACGACAAAAAAGGATCAGGCATATATGGGGCATTTAATTTTTCTATCTAATCAAAACCAAATTAGTCTAAATCGTTACATTTTGTAAAATAATATACATTACATTCATGATCTGCAAACTTGACATGAAAATGCATTTCCCTGGTTAATTTCAATATGTCACCAGATGCATTTTTAACAGTGTGCTTTTCGGGATAGAGTTGTAGACACTCAAGTGAGCTCTACATATTGTTGGAATTTGGGTGATATCAGAAGTAATATCGAGTTGGTGGTAAACAGGTGTCTTATTTTCACATAAGTTAGCAGGATTTTGTCTGCGTTGAAAATCAACTTTAAACCCCGAAAAATTATTGATAATTCTACTGTAAAGTTTTGCCGTCGTCTGTCTTTCTCAAGAAATTCTTTTTTCATCTGAAGAAATCTTCTTTGTAACCAAATTTAGGGATTTATAACAATGTGCCAAATGCCATGTATTCAACGTTTAGGTTGCATAAGAAGTAGGGGAGGACTCTTCTTGTTTGACTTGGAGCCTCGATAATTTGTTAAGTTTACTGCTCTCAAATCTGTAAGTTTCTGCTTGTTCGCTACCATGGCCGTATTACGTTAGCGTTTCAAAAAACACTGATATTCAGAAAATTCATTTGTGAGGTTATATTCTAACGTTGTTCAGTGAGTAACAGACTTTTGAATCGAACGTCTATATCTTCAGAATTCTTTAGTCTGCAGATGAATATTGAACATTCAAACTAGTCAACCGTTAGGTCCTTGACTTCGAGTCCATTGCATTTGCGATTTACCTTACAGGTATTTTTACATAATCATTGAACGCTGGTGATGATTATTCAACAACATTTGTCAACCAAAATTGTGCAAAATGTTTGCATAATCTTTCATTTGAATTTTTAATAGTTATAAATTAGCCAATTTCACATCCGCAACGATTTTCTTTCAAATGTCTAATTGTTTTAACCATTCTTCTGATGCTTATAATGGAGACATAAACCTCTATGTAATCCTAAATGAACTTGCTGTTTTTTTTATTGTTCATTCATGTAGGTAATATATCTGTTTCAATGGAATTAAACTTAACAACTACAAACTATGAACCATAATCTAAATTTCTAATGAAAGAGCACCGTTACTAAGCTAGAAATTTTGGCCTACATATTGATTAATACTGTAGTATTACGAAAATTAATAAGCCCTTTTATTATCCATTTTTTTAACAGAACAAAGTTACGTATTTCTATAAACACACAGTAGAAACGGATTTCACTGAAAACGATTCAGAAAGGAAACATTAGAAATGATTTTTTTTCATAGTGTACTCACGTGCAATACATACAGTAACTATGTGCATACGCTCTTGAACATATAAAATTTCCTTTTCTACGTATCTACGAAAATTTTAGTTGTATTTCTATCTGAGAACAAAATTATTTTTCACCAATATTCATTATTATATCGGTCATAATACGTTAACTAAATATAATTAACAAAATATTGAATACTGTCTACTTACCGATAAAATGTAATCTCCGATTTGTAAATCATTGTTTGTATCCAAATGATGAATATCACTGATAATTATGTAATTATTTAAAGATTCATTGAGTACTGATGGCAAATATAAATAGAATAAAATATTTGCTCTTCACTACATTTAAAAGTTATTCACGTAGTTGTTAGGGTAAAGAGAGAAAATGAAATCAAAGTATTTCTTAATGACTAATCTATTTTTATATTTGAGTGTGCCAGAGTAGAAATGTATATCTACTTAAAGTAACAATTAGTCGAAGTTATTCAGATATTTGAAGTATGTAATTACCCTAAATAAAACACATAGCTACAGAGTTTTACTGAAATAGTAGTTTGTGGAGATTATTCAGTATAAATAGCTATGCTTTACGGACCGACTTTAGCTGAACAACCTAGGAACACTCATTTTACTGTCTTACAAGAGTCCTTAAAACTGTTTTCTCATAGCGATATTAAAGGTTTGACCTAGACAAGAAGGATTTGTTTAAGGACGTTACTTTTAGACCATTGATATGCTATTAAATGTTTCATATTTTCAAAATTGAGAAGTTATTCATCATAAATTGTCTACAATTATAAACAACCACCATAAGAAATTAGAGTCGAATCTTGAAGCATTTTTCATATGTGAACATTAACATTCAATTTTCAGATTAAGTACTAATTGTTATTTTCAAGTGAGTATTGAATCACTAACTAGAATCACTCAAAGTGTGTGAACAGCACTAATCAGATGCTGAGTCCTAAAGCTAATGAGAATTGAGATAACTGCCATATATTTGACCACAATACTTACATTAATGCTATTTTAGTGAGCCTCGTTTTCCTTCTAAGTTTAAAAGGACAATACAAGCTACTGACTTACTGCAGCCAAAAACATCAGAACCATAGACCTAGTACTGTATGTGAAAGTAGTGTGAAACACTAATCTGTTCAGTAGAAAATAAACTGTTCAGTGTATTTTCTACCAATATCAATCTGAAACGCACACAACTTAGTAATTAGTGTATACATCTTTATTGAAATGCTAGTCACAAACAATTGTATCCATACATAGATATCTCCTCTAACATTCCATATTCCGCAAACAATGTCGTACTTTAAATTAGTATCAGCACTGATTATTCATTCAGTATGCATCCTATGCCTTTTCCTATTAATTACTCCTTAACAAGTGCTCTGTCAAAGTAATTTATAAATTATATTTTTTTCATATAGTTCATTTTTATCCTTTAAACTACACGTCACTCTTTTAGTTGATCTAGTCTGTAAATTACACAGCATTTAGAAGTTATTTTCAGGATGTTCAGATGCTATATTATTCAATATTATTCGAATATACACAAGGGTGATTGATTCATGCAACAACACAATAGTGAATTCAGAACAATAACTCTAATTAAACAGTTTACAATTGATAAGAAACAACGAAATTCTCCCTCTCACTAATAATAAGCATTAATACGTTTGAGAATAGTTTAATGAATAATCGGTCGCTTTTATAAAACAACAGGTTCGATATGTAAAGCAGTTATTCAAATGAAGCTTTTATTAACATAATCGTATTAGCTTGTAAGTACATTTACAATATTTTTAACCGTGGGCTTAAATGTAAATTTGTCTTTTCGTACCTCTGTTATCACTAATTTGCGTAAATCACTTAGCTTGTAGCTGTATTTATTTACGACTTTTTTGAGCATAAAAGATTTCAAAAACAGTTGTTGCCATATGTTTCCTGGAAAAATAACATAGAAGTAAAAACTGTCGCTTGAAATATGAATGTTGAAATCGATAACGCTTGTCGCCAGAATTAACCATGTCTAGATATCCCATGAGAAATTAGATGGATGATGCAAAACAGATGGCAGATTCTCTTACAAAACAAATACGCAACAACTTAATTTAGAAATTAAATTATAATTAGTTTTGATTGTTTTGCTTGTTTTAAGACCAGTAGAATTATATACATCTGGAAGCGCTAGCCTGATTGTATAGAATTCGTTTTTAATGTTTTTATTGAACTAAACATTCTACTCTACCAGAAACAATTAATAAAAAGTTCAGAATTATAGGGTTTCTGTAGGTTGAAGAATTTTATCTTCAACATCGTACATATATTTACTATATATATATTATCCTGTATCTTTTATAAAATTTGACTTCAGACTCATACTTTCATCTAGTAACATAACATTTTAAAGTAACCCATCCCATCAGTTGCAGCAAATTACTCTACGCTTCAAAATATCATGATACGGTCATAAATATGCTTTAAGATATCCTAATAATTAAATGAGAGATCAACTCGTTAGTAATGCTTCAGATAGTCAGTAATACTCCCAGTAACACCCACAGACGCATGCGGTGCACAAATGTGATTCTGACATATATCAGTCTCAACAATCATAGAAAAACTTCCTTTTCAAACAATCATTCAAAACATCAATATTCAGAATGTTTATTATTAAAAAGGACATTATTATTGACACCATAAGTTGTTTTAAATGTTTTTTGTGGTAAAAATTATGCATTCCTCTTATGTCAGGCGTGTGATAGACTGATTCCATTTTTCTGTCGGGAACCTGAGATTTCTATACAAGCAAACTGTTTTCGGATAGTATTTAGTAGAACAGACTTGATGTCAATAATAAATGAAATAAAGATTTAATTAATGTTAGTTTTCGAATTGTTCGGTTAAAACTGAGCATATTTATAAGTATTATGTTGGTAAATACCATGGAACTATCTAAAAGTCACCTTAAAATGTTTCCGTAATACGCCAAATACTTAACAGGCACTTCTTAAAGTTATTAGAGTTCACTAGTAAATGTTAAAGGAATAAACAAAAATAAACTTATCAGGCAAACTAAACTATAGTTTGGACTCCTGTAGAAATAAACTAGCCGTTAGTAGTGTAATTTAAATATTTGGTCCAGTTATTTTTAAAAAGGGAAGGTACTATGTTGAACAAAGTTCGGCAGAGGAAATTTACCCTGTAGTTGATTAGTAGCTATTTTAACAAATACTTCTGAACTACCCTAGGATTCATGGAAACACCACAGGCTTACGTTTAGACCATGCCAACATAGTACGTCTTCTACAAGCATTATTTTGTGAAAAGAAGAATTATAGATTAAGTGATCTGAAGACTTACACGATACCGCAAATCCTAAATTCTGATCACAACTTCTTTGAACGTGTACCGTAATCACTTTTGATAGTAAATTAGAATTTTGTTCTAATTTGCCATCTACATATCCGTTTTCAGTTAAATACTTTTTGTTGTAGTCTTTCCTACTAGCTGCTTTTGAATCAGTGGTCAGATGATTCTGCTCAGATTGAGAAGGAATCTGCTTTGATCCAGTTACATGAAAATGATTGACAGATGGACGTTCTCGATTAATTTCATTGTATTTATAATGTTTTTCTATTAGTAAAGTGTTTTTCTGTTGGTTGAATTTATGACCTGAATTGTTTTTAATATCTTTGAATGGAAGTAAAACTTTCCGTGAGTTATTAAGTTCTTCATCAATATGTCGTTTACCGCGGTTTGGTAAAGAGGTTATATTTGACAAAACAACTGACTGAGAATTTGAGTGTTCATTCGAATTCCACAGATTAAGTGTTTTATTCACTGGTCTTAAATAGATTCCACCGTATTTCCAAATAGGTTCATCATTATTCAGCTTTGTATTTAGATAATTTCTATAAGAGAATTTGTGTATTTCATGGTAGGCAACTTTGTTAAACTGATGAATTGTTTGTTTAACTTTTGGTTGTTCAGTTTTTAAAACTAAATCCCAGTTTTTATAAGGTGAATCCGTTGTTAAGTAGGTGGAATTACTTCCATTGATTAAGTATTCTTTTACTGTTCTGCAATCATAAATAAAATAGAGCGAAGTGTTTTATTCTATAGTTTTTAGTAACTTTAGCAACTTCTGTCAATATGGTTCATATAATTTTTCACTTCGTATATATTTTGCCAATAAAAACAATGTGCAAATATTTTAGTTAAACGTAATGTAGCAAGCGATAATGGGTAGATAAATCCAACTGAAAGTGAAAAATTTGACTTTTAACTGATACAATCTAGACAGTCTAGTTGTTTCATCACAATACTTTCTCTGGTTCTCCAAGAGTAACGCAATTGCACACACATGCATAACAAGGCTTGATCAACACATACCACATCACAGTTTGTCATTATATAGGAGCTTCATATTTCATGTAACCTCTAACTTATATATTTAGTTATATTAGTTTTCTTACAGAATATTTAGTTTTATCATAATTTGAAGTCTTTTAATGATAATCAATAATACGTAGTTGGTTTAACAGAGATATACCGAAAAAAAATGAATGAATGAACATTAAGTGTACGTATTATGTTGTAAGTTAGTTAGGATTTTTTAACACAAGCTGATTTACAAAGGCAACTTTTACTTAGTGAATTTCGATGAGGTTATTCGTAATTATTTCATTGTTTGTCAATTATTTGGTACTTACTGTTTCCAATCATTTCCTCATTCATTTGTCAGTTATGTGTTGTGTAGTAGAGTGTAATTTTCACATACGGTTTCACTCAAGGCATTTGTAACTGCTTGCCATAAATATGTCAGTGTAAACGAGCCTGACACGCTGGATTACAAACACAAATTAAGCATCGAGGTTTAAAATGAAATTACTTATTTAAACGTACACTCTAGGATGCAATACCCATACACCAAAATAAACGTAAGTTCTGTAAGCGACCTACTAAGTTAACATTGGAAAAGCTGCGGAAAGCTCTAACAGTGATTTTCTCAAATTAAAGGGTTGGGAATCAAACAAAACAGTTGGTCAGTTGTTAAATATTTACGTTAGTATAAAATTATGACGATAATCTACTGCAATTTATTAGTTATTTTAGTACTTTTATTCGCCTGAAAGAACTACTTCTCATCCCATAAAATATTAATGAATGTTAGATAAAGTTATCTTCCAGACAATGCAGATATTGCATATTTATAATTTTATTTAAGAAATCATTACTACCTACACCGAAATTCTAAGTCACCATGTCAACATTCATTTTCGATTTAATCATGCACATTCTTTACTACTAAAAACTAATTTCTAATTTCCTTTGTCTCATATTCTATAACAGAGAATGGTATATTTCATACGGATGTGTTCCGCCCACATGTTATGAAAGCAGAACATAGATTAAGCTGAATATATCTGTCTCATTTTCTATCAACAGAGTAAATTTTAAAGTAAATAATTATAATAATAAGCATCTAAGATCATAGTTTATTGTAGTTTTACGTGTTGATAGGAATGAATGCTGTGGAAGTTTGAATTATTATTTGCTCATTTTATATATCTCATACCGTACGTCTACTGAAATGGGTAACTTCTAGTATTTTCCTGGTTAATATTGGTGGATTTTATGAAAACATTTAAATGTTTACATTGATGAGATGAGAAGCAAAGTGAAATGGTTGACATAATTGCTGTTCGTAGCTGTACAGTGTATGAACAAACAACCTGGGTAGATTTAACAGTTATTGTTTCATTTGCCTGCATTTACTAAAACATAGTCATTGTGCCTCCTAACTTAACCTGAAATACCGTTTAACTCAACATTTGAATGTGCTTTATTATATTATAGAAGGTAGCGATTATCTGAGTTCATTTTGTACAGAGATTACCACTAAATCCAGAATAGTTAGAACTCCGTTAAATATTTTTCGCATATTCAGACGTCGAATTTTTGAGATATCAAAATGGCATGATGTAAAGTCTTCAATTATATATATTACATTATATTTGTGACATTAGTCATGATGTTTTAGCACTAATGTTCATCTCAAAAAACTGCTATTGAATTTATTATTAACGCCTTCCGCTTTCTAGTTCAAGTATGAGAAAGCAACGATTTATGCAACCGTAATCAGATACCTGCAATTCAAGAGTATTATTCCTTTTTTATAAGTCATGTTTCTTAATCTTAAAACATTATATAGATAACTGCTTAATAACATGTTAAATATTGTCAGATAAGAATATATGTATGTCTCTTGTCATACAAAATGAGCGAAAGAAAATAAATGAAATGAGGTTCTTGAACGGCTTTTAAAATGTCATAAGTCTCAAACCTATTAATAATTATGAGACTACCCTGGTGACCAAAGCAGTTACTGAGTTCAAAAATTTCACTTTATGCGTCTGTCCTAGTTAACTACACAGGCCTGTAAGATAGCACTATTTTGTATCTTGAATTAACTTAACTAATCTTGGACTTGCATACTTTGCTCAGAAACCTGTAGAGTTCGTTCTAATTCTAAAAGATAATAGTATTGATTGCTTACTTAAGATTTGTTACAGAGTTGCATGATAAGAGACCAACCGATGAAAACTTAAACGAATAAATTCTACATTCAAAAGTTCATACATAAAAATGCGATAAATGGACGACTGTAACCAACTTTACAATACACAAACATTTCAGATAACGATTTATCATAATCTTTGCAACGATTGCGAGTGTTCGGTGGAGTGGTGTATCACAATATTAACCTTTTCAGCTATTGAAAAGAGTCACATGTTTTACTCAGACTGAGGAATATTGCTAAATTGACAGTCTGCATTCGTAAAGTCACTTCAATGATGAGAACTTCGTTAAGATGTAACCAGTCATGTAGACCTTCCGATTAGTTGTATGTAAGATTATGACGATAACAAAAGCTAGCATCTTAAAAGCTCCACTAACCCTGATTTCTTTGTTTATATCAAAAAACGTCTCTGTACCAAGAACACTTATGAGAATTTTGCATAACTATGAAGGGGAACATTAAGGTATCTACTCTATTTAACGTTCTTAAAATCTCAATTTTAAGGATATGATTTGTAAGATTTTCTTACCAGGTTGCATAGAAATCTACCAGTATTTTAAAATGTCACTAAGATAATATTTATATCATCGAAATTATCAAAAACCCTAATTAAATTACTTGTTGTATTAGTCGTTTAGACGTCTTGATCGACTATTCGAATGTAAGTAACTGCATTATAACTTTGTAACAATTGTGATTGGCTTGCTTTGGTAAATACGTATTTTACTATATCTGATTACAAAATGTTCACGTACGATAATAATAAATGAGTGTCTTATGTATGCCGTTTCTTAACAGTTAATGAATGCTTTTACATCGTAATTTAATTAAAGATTGGCCAGTGAATGAATACTTATGTTACACCAACTTACAATTTCAATAGGATTAAATTATACGTTCTTTGTATTTTGTTTTAGTATATTCACGTTCAAAGTTATTTGACATCACTTCTATCTACATCTAAATTTCAGTACTTGTAATAAAAGCGAAATTTTGTTCTGCGTCTTCTAGCATTCACTAACGTATTGCATCAAATAACCACTTACTACTTACCAATTACTTAATGTTTAACTCTTATCGTTGATCGGATTCTATCATTCAATTTTAAGTACCTTTAAATCGCAGCGTACGTTGTCTATTGTTAAGCTAATGAAACAAATCAGCAACAATCAATGAACGAGTAATTAATAATATATCAATCAAATTTGATGCGAAAAGTTTATTATGTGAGTAAACAATTCACTTTTACTCAGATATTTACCAAACTACTACAAGGATATAACATGTATAGCTGTGTGAGTTTTGATAACTTTTGTTCGGTTTGGTAAATCTGTTAGGCTTGCATAACGTGACTCATGAACTACATTTTAATATTCACTATTTTATGACGTAAATAAATCCAATATTTATGATGTCATTATGAACTTGTCTAATAGTCCTGAATAGAGTATTCAGTTAGTTTTCTTGAGTATACAGTTTATTATATGTAGTTTAAACAACTTGCTACAATAAGCTATATAAATTTCCCCTTTATTCTTACTAAATAGTAGTATTTCTAAATAAGTAAGCTCATATGACCGATATGAAAGTTAGCAAATAAAAATTCTGGTCTTCAATCGCTTAAATTAGAGGAATATATAAGGTATTATTTTCATCGATTAACTAAAAGGTTTTTAAAGTGGGAGTCAGAAAGGTAAATGTATTAACCAAGAAATAAATTCAATTAACCCGAAACAAAATCTTAAAAGTTCATAATCTATTAAGGTATACTATAGTTTAATTGCTTTTTTTGTGTTAGGGTTGCATTCGCCGAAGGATCATTTAGTCACTCACATATCTTAAACTGCGTATTATAGAGATTACATAGTGTTTTTAAAGTAATAAATAAAGGTAAATACTTGTAAACCGTATACCCGCCCCTCATTCAGTATATAAATTCAAGTCCTGAAGTTCATTTATTTGAAACAATTTTTTTCATTGAGTAGGGAACACGTAAAACGTTTAAGAAATAACTCACTGCTAGGGAATATGTAAACATATTTGATTGATTTAAGTGCTACTGAAATAAACATTTCATTGTATGATTACACTTTGTTATATGTGAGAGTACTTTTGAGATTGATTGTCTGTTTCGAACCTAACGCAAGCAGAAAATGTAATTATCATAGTGTGGTGGATACTACTTACAAGGTTGTCCAAGTAGTAGGTAACGGAACGTCTCATGAAAGTGGAAACGTTAAACTATATACGAGGTGTTAGGAAGTGACAAGGAGCAAAGTCTGATCACAATATTTAGAAAAAATAAAAACCAAGGAAAGCAGGCCTACAGCTAACATTGATCGAGAAATGCAAATGACGTGCAAATAGATAATTAAAAATAATGTATACGTAATTTATAGCCTCCTCTATTTTCAGCAGATAAGCGCGTTCATCTGATTAAGTCGGTTTCTCACGATAGTAACGACGTGCTTCCTAGATTCATCTGCCAACTTCATATGACTGTTAGCAAATATGAGTCGTGCTCCGAGTGTGAAGGTGAGCATTACTACTCGGTCGCCTAAATCAAAGTACGTTCGACAAAACTGTAAATGGTATCTCCGTAACCTAAATGGCACCGGTAAGAAAACTATCTATTAGAACAAAACGAAGGTTGCTGTTTTCGGAATTCAAAAATTTTTGCTATTGTGGATTATTTAATTAGTATACATATTAAAAATTTGCACTGAACTAAAAGTCCATGATATTGAACGAAAAATGTTTCATTTTGTGGTGATACTGTGTTCCTTAAGATAGATAGTTTATTCAGAAAAAACATGGTTTTCCAAATAATATTTAGTAAATATCGTCGCCTCATTCCACACATGCAGTTTTCTGAGATAATAGTTTCGTTGTTTATTTATGCAATACATGCTGTAACGATTTAAATTCACAAAAAATTCTCAGGTGAAAAAGAGACAACTGTTCAGTGTAACATGGTTTTACATGTTTTTAGTGGATGTCAATTTGTTGTTGAATACAACTACTTATTTACAAAAGCATATACCAAATAATTATTTTTATGTATATATTGTACGGATCTTATCTATGGCTACATAAAGGTGGCATATCTATCATGTTTTACAAAGGTTCTCATAAGTTACGTAGTATTTTAGGTAAAAAAAAACGATAGGAGATCATGTAGTTCAGATGGTAGAGAAGATTTGAAGCTCAAAATAATGATTTCAAATATACTACATTCTCTGAACTGAATGGTTCAATTGCCGAGCTTCCATCGTCATTTTGAACGACTTCATTACCCGAACATCTGGCAAAAGTAAGTTATGAGATTTTCTCCACAAGTCACTAGAAAATCGTATCCATACTTACAATCACGGAAACAAGCTTGGCTGGGAAAGTGGAATTTCGGACACAAAATTTTTAAAAGCTTGACAATCAGGTCACTCGGTAGTCACCAAACACATTGATATAGATTCAATTTATTAACTACAAAAATAATATACAACTACAATAGTACGAATCAGGTCAAGAAGGAAAGGAGTCAAAATGAATATACAAAAATGACAGGACATAGACAAAATAACCAATCATATTTAAGGTCGATAGAACAAGCTGTATTCACTTGTAGAAAAAATCTCATGCCTCGCTTCTGTCAGTAGTTTACGCGAGTGAAATTGTCCAGAATAACTATGGAAGCTCTACAATTAAATCATCCAGCTAATAGAATACAGTATTAACTGGACTCATGAAATTAAATGGGAGTTTGACCATAAAGACTGAGTAGTTACATCATAGTAAAACCGAACAAAATATTTCGAAAACTATATGAATTATGCGTATACATCGTTCTAGTTTACTTTTCGATTCTTCAATCCGTATTCTGGATGTTTTACATAGATTTCTGCTGCATTGTTTTTTCGTTTCTTCTCATTTTAGTAATGATTGTTTAGTAATTAACAAATTTATTTTTCAATTGCATTGTATTCAGAAAGTCAACCTGACACAAATGATATGTGATTTACACTTTATGTAATCGACCATGTTATTTTTACAACATTCTGTTCTAATTAAAAATGAACAATTACTTCAACTGCGCTTGTAGTCAGCAGGGTAGATAGTCTTCACATTTCAACTCAAAATTCTAAAAATCGATTAATTTATCGGTGATGTTTGAACTTAATTCTAAAAAATATATCCAGAATTCGATTACCTCAATATTAAATGAAAATAAGTGAAGAGATACACTTATATACACTCCAATGAAATTGATCACAACAAAGTGGTAAATTTGATTACAGATACCTGTATCTAGTGGCTTGTGATAGATGGGAAAGAACGATATAATGTGAAAGAAACTCAACGGAAGTAGGAATAATAAATATTGATGAAGCTGTACAAGACAATGTGTATTCTGCAGTTGGACAATCATAACCAAAAACATCAGCTAGACTACAAATCGTATCCATCTTATGAGTATGACGATAATTATTGATCTAACACGTAGTAGTCTAAATTGTGTCTTTAAGTTACCATAAAAAGGATTGATGTAATTGTTATTCAGTGTTGTTATACGCACCTCATTTACAACTATTTACACATATTTACTGTGATTAATTACGTCATAACTTGTTTGTCCCTATTCATTTCAAGATTTAAACAAATCGAAGTTGTATGGCTGTGGTATGTGCCCTTGGATTGAATCATTTTTACATCATTTCGAAAATTTATGTAGAATAACATCAATGCTTGTGTAAGATTTACAATAGAGGAAAGGAAAGAATTTATTTCATGTGGAAGTGTTTCATTCCTTTGCTTGAACGACGAATAACAAGCAAACTAACATTTTTTTACTTACGACCGTTACCCCTCACAGAGAAGCATAGGCCGCTCACCAGTATTCTCCATTGAACTCTGTCCTGAACAATCCTTCCCAGCTGTTTCCAGTTGCTGCTCATTCTTATAATATCTGCTTCCAATTCTCGACGCAGTGTGCTTTTTGGCCTTCCTCTTTGCCGTTTCCCAACAGGACGCCATGTTAATGCTTGTCTCGTGGTGCAGTCTGATGATCTCCGTAATGTATGTCCTATCCGTTTCTGACGTCATCTCCTAATTTCGTCTTCGGCTGGAAGTTGGTTTGTTCACTCCCATAGTAGGCTGTTGCTGATGGTTTCCGGTCAACGGACATTCAGTATTTTGCGTAGGCAGTTCATTATAAATACTTATACCATTCTGATGATGTTTGCAGTAGTTCTCCACGTTTCAACTTCATACAGCAGAACTATCTTGAAGAGTCTAAATGTGAGGTTGGTTGACAGTTGTTTTGAGTCCCATATGTTTTTCAACTGTAGGAATGCTGCTCTTGCTTTGCCAATCCTTGCCTTTACATATGCATCGGACCTTCCTTGTTCATCGACGATGCTTCGCAGGTACGTGATTGTATTCACTTCTTCCAGAGTTTCTCCATCAAGTTCTATTGGGTTAGTGTTCCCTGTGTTGTAGTTGAGGATCTTACTCTTTCCCTTATGTATGGCCAGGCCTACTGATGCTGAGGTTGCTGCTACGTTGGTTGTACTTACTTGCGTTTGTTGGTATGTATGGGCTAAAAGAGTTAGGTCATCCGGGAAATTAAAATCATCAAGTTGTATCCAACTTGTCCATTGAATCCCGTGCATGCCCTCAGATGTGGTGGTCTTCATGACCCAACCAACCACTAGGAGGGAGAGAAAAGACGTGAGTAGGCAGCCTTGTCTGACTCCTGTCCTCACTGGGAATGCATCTGTCACTTGTTCTACATGAACGATTCTGCACTGTAGTCCGTCGTAAAAATTCCGGATGATGTTAGCGAGTTTTTGTGGTACGCCGTAGTGTCGAAGAAGTTTCCATAGTGTTCTCCTGTCTACACTATCAAACGCCTTCTCATAGTCAGTAAAGTTGATGTACAGGGACGGGTTCCATTCAAATGATTGTTCAACGATGATCCGTAGTGTTACGATTTGGTCTGTGCACGACCGATCGTTACGAAATCAGCCCGTTGATCTCGAAATTGAGCATCCATTAAATCTTTTATTCTGTTCAACAACACTCTGTTGAAGAATTTCCCTGGTACTGGAAGTAGTGTGATCACTCTGTAGTTCTCATATTTACTCAAATCTCCTTTCTTTGGTATGTTGGTAAGGTGTTCTTCTTTCCAGTCTGCCAGTACTTGTTCTTCCTGCCAAACAAGCAAAATAATTCTATGAAAATTTCTTTTTTTATTAAATTTGAATTTAGCCTTTGAAATAACATCTTTCAATTAAATGTTTATTCCATTTGGTTTTGCATAAATTAAGAAATACAAGAAATTATTTGCTGACTGACGAATTTCATAATAGTTGAAATAGTCTGGCATTTATTCACCAAGTTAAACTAATTGATGACAGTTTTACGCTTCTTGATTAAGCAAATTATTGATTATACCTGATGATAGTGAGTGTAGAAATGTTTGAATGGTCCCTTTTTTAAAACGCGTTTAGTAAAACTAACTTGAAACAGTAAATGATTGGTTCTTACTAGTAGCTAGTAGTTGTATAACAGTTTTTATCAACTTGAGAACTACTCAATCATAAGTACTCAAGATATAAGGCTACAAGCAACCATTCTTATCTACTGTACCTTTATCCTGATTAATATAATTGAATTTAATTAATCGACGTTTATCAGTGGAATTTAAAGAACTAAGCTCAGTGGTGTGTAGCTATAATCTAATTGTAGATATAAACTAGAAGCTTTAGACTTGGCAGCAAATACTTAATAAGTGTAGCTGGATACTTATAGCAATCAAATTCTGATGCAAGTCTATGATAGTGTCAGTGACGATAATCGTTCTATTTTTGGCAGTGTGAATTCCTTAAGTCAGGACTCCGCTCTAGAAGTCTGTTGATATCTTGAAGTAGGACATAAATGAGTCAGTAATTTCCAGTTTAGTTAGTGTGAAATAAGGAGATAATATAGCTACTTTATTTTAACCAATTTTAGGCAACTGGACATAAAGTTATCATATGTTAGTCCCAATTACCCGTAGACTCCTAACAGAAAGTTTACGCCATTCCACATGACTCAGGCTAACACTTCGTGATTTATGAGACTGACATAATTTATGCCAGATACCTTCGAAATTTATGAGTCACAACTGAATACCCACTCACAGGTTAGATAACTAGAGATGACAGATGTCTCCACTGTTAAAACCATTGAAGCCCCAAAGCCATGTTAATTATATAAAAACTACTAAATAATATCCTATGGATGACTATCCCACTACTTATTTTTATGTTTCTGAAGAATTTCATCAACGGTTTGATGATACATAAATGTATAACAATTTCTAATAACTGTCCTTTACTTTCCAATCTCATACATCACAGCCAAAAGATAAAATATAGCCAATAGCTATACAGTATGCAAGTCTTTTGTTAAAGAGAAGGACAATTGAATCGAGTCACTGATCATGAACACATTACAATAAAGAAAAATCAATAAAATCGGAACCTTTCATTTGTGATTCCAAAAACCGCAACTTCTTTTTTTTATAAACTACAAACAGTTATAAAATGTGTAAGCATGTTTTAAATAAAACAACATACAATAAATAGTTTTTAAAAAAAATGAGTAAAAATCTATTTATAAATAATTGACGCTAACAACGACATCAACAGTCAATTAAAAGCATCACTGACCTGAATGGATGACTTAATTTAGAACTATTTGATGTAAATGAATCATTAAATGAAAATGATCGTTTATTTAACTGCATTAATTGATTGCTATTAATATTATTATTAACACTTTGATTAGAGATAAATGGTTTAGGAAAGTAATTATAATGTTGAATATATGAATTGATTGCTTGCGAATCCATTTTCAGCCTTAAATATTGATAGTCGTTTTTAACATTATTCACCGAACGATTATGAAATGAAACATTTCGTTGAAATGGTTTCGGAAATAAAATAGGGGGAAGGGTTTTATGCTCATTCCGTCGATGTTGGCTTGTACAAAAAGAAGTGCCAGTATTCATTGTGAAAAATATAAGGTATACAGAAACTTAAGATATAAACAGACTAAAATGGAATGATCAAGTGAAATTAAATGAAAAGTAGTTTGTATAGGAATACCTAAATCAAAGATGAACTGTTATTCAATTAATATATAGATTTGGTTCTGATGGGAACAATTTTGAATGGTTATTGTATTTCATTTGACCTTCGCCCTCATACAATTCACGTGGTATGAAGTTGATTCTGTTGAACGAAATATAAACAAAACAGTTAAGAAATGGAATTTCATCAATTTATTAAGCACAATCAATTCTTAGAAACAGATAAACGAATACATTCACTGAAACTTATACTGTCACAAACTTAATAAAATATTTGTTTTCATTAAAAAAATATTTGTAGATTTATGCATAACTTCTTAACAGAGGTTCTCTCAAATACTTTTGCCGTTGTAATAATAGAAATTATGCTTTTGAGCATTTTGACATTCGGTAATGCATAGACTACAAGATGAATGAAGTATGCAACGAAATAATTCATAACAGACATATAATTACATAACACTATTAATCATCTGTTCGCTTGCTGATATTTTGCATACTCCGTTGTATCGGAACATCTAGTGAGAAGGTTTACACAATTAACTTCATATATGTTTATAAAACACAGTGAAATATAATTTATAATAGTACCGACTATACGTATAAAACAACATACAAAACAACGGAACATTTCAGTCCGCATTAACATTTTCAGTTTCCCAGTTAAATTAAATTAATTCACTAAAATATAATGGATAATTTTACTAAACTAAAATTTAATGATTATCACTGGTTCAAAAATAGTACGAAAGAATTTATCTTAAAAGTTTTCAACACATTTATTAGAACTTACTTGATTAAATATTAGTAAAACTTATACGTCTGCATATATTTCGACATTTGTCATCGTAATTTAGTTGAGTAAACAGATCTAAGTTGCCATTTTCTTGTCAATGAATCGGTAAGATACTTGCTGACTATGATGCACAATGGCGACTTAACTAATGTTCATACAAATATGCATATTACACTCGAGGCCGGTATTTTTTATATTGTAAAATGAGGATTCCTGAAATAACTACAGATCAGTGTGATACCAATCTTTTCTTTGCTTATATTATGCACAAATATGATATGATATGATGTATTAATGGATGCTTTATTGTATATCATATTTTGCAGCTTATTGTTTTTCACTAATACTAATATTTAATCCGAACATAATCCATAGAGGAAGAAGTATTGTGTAAAGTATTCTAAATACCTGTTTAGAAATTATACAAGTGATAAAATATGATCTTATGATGACCACACCCTAGGGTTAATCTAACAATTCAAATGTATCTTCAATACTACTGACTAATTATATCACATCAAAATAGTTTTTGTGAAATATGAGACAAAGAAATTATTGTTGTTATTAAGTACTGATTATGAGTATATTATTTATGAAAATAAATGCATTTGATGTGATGAAATTTTTCCGGAGATATAGTGAATATAATAGGGCCCTTGTTCCTCGAATGTTAAGCTACACTTATTTGTGAAATGATCATTCATTAGGCTGTATAAAATCCACATTTATAGTTATAATATGATTAAAACAGGCAAATCGAGCGTTTTGAGACTACTGGTGATTACTGGTATTTAAAATGTATGATGTCTTCGAAATTTTTATAAGGCTTAGGGTTATAAATTTTAGAATTTATCTTAATTATTTGCTAACATTACTAGACATACACTATGTGAAATGTGCACAAAGTTAGCTTTACGTCTGTTAGCCTCAACTGTCTCATACAATACGAACCGTTAACCTAACTCAACATAATAATCATTAATGAACTTTAGACTGCTGATAAAATTGTAACACTACAATATCAGCCAGATTACTAAACAATGATCTTCAGGAAAAGCATTCAAACTGAATTACATGTTAATCACATTTATATACAAGATTTCTAATTAAAGAAATGATATATAATAGTAGAAGTTATTTGGTAAAAGTAACAATGAACTATAGCATGTAAGCTGATAGAGGTGTCAACTGTATCTTTCAAAATTATTTCCCATTTTCCAATACCTTGTTGAAAAAAGCTTATTAAGTACAAGGAATCATCGAGAAAATAAGTAAATGCATACAAGTTAGAAAGTTAGTATTTGGAATAATTTTATGCCACACTGAATTGCGTTCCACATTCATCTAGGATATACAGAAGAGAATTGTAGTTATAAAATAAGTTGAAATTTTTTTAGATGTTACGTGATTTTTGTTGATTATCCAGTAAGTATCAGTTCATGAAGAAAGAAATCACAGATAATCAGATATTCAGACAATAGAAAGTGCTTTATTTTATGTCCGTTTTTTACTCTACATCACGAAATTCATTTAAGTAAAATAACAGTTACGGTTATGAAAAGCTCATAAAAATGACAATATTGCAGTTTTCTCAACTATACCTAACGTTGCCATGTTTACATAAAATATTATTGATTTCATAAAAGTAAAACTTGTTTTATGATTCGGAACAAAACGAAAAGCAACAGTCTAATTAGAATAATGATAATAATAATTAAGTATAATCATGAATGAATATACCTCAGTTAAGGAAATGATAAAATTATGTGATGACACAATGTTGGATAATCAAAAATGTGACCGAGTATATAAGGTGGTCTAAAAAACATTGGTATGTTTGGGATTAACAATTGCTGATTAGCTAACAATTGTAAAATAAGATGTATAAAGGATGTGCACAAAGTAAAACATATGGGAAAGTAAAGATTAAACAAGAAACAAAATAATATTTCGAAGTGGATAGATTTAATAAATAAGTAGATAGATTTGTAAAAAAAGGTCATTTAGAAGGACGGTAATCAAATGAATTAATTATGACCTGTAAGATATGAAATTGCTAGCTATATTTTATTGAAATGCATAATTTAAGCTTTAGTGCTTTGATTTCAACTACTTTAGGAAAACGTGAAGAAACCCTCTTCTTGTATTAATCAATTAATTATTATAATCCTACTACATAATCGATAGTGATAAAAGTTATTTTATTACACACATACAGACATATATACAGAATCATTGTACATCCGTAATGAATCTATTTATTTTGACTGCCATGGGCATTGATAAAATCAATGTTTTATTTATATATGCATTCTAGGTTTCCTATTATAATTATAATAATCACTAATCTGACCATCATTACCGCTCTCAGTATTAGTCTCAAACAGAAAAATAGGCAAAATCGATCTGTTTATAGACTTTCTGTTTTGTTTTTTTTTGTTAACACATTCATCCAACTAATTTTTTCTTAAGTTAGTCAGTAAAACATAAAAAAAGAGGGAGTAATTTAAGCTGGTAAGAAAATAAAATTGTAATTAATAACTTCTTTTCTGTTTAATTTCGTACATATACTTACACACACATGCAATATGTACAAAAATAGCCTTACGTTGACATTGATTTTCTCTTTGTTATGAAAAGTGAATAATTGAGTAACGGGAAGGCGAATCAAGTAAACACGTAAACAAACACTAAGTTGGACAGCGGGAATAAAAGTCAGTCCCTCTAAACAAACACAATTAATATTAACCAGTTTAACAGAAACAATTCTGGCGATCTCCTTTCTCAACAACGAAACAATTTCCATCGGGTATTTCCTTTTTTGATCATTTAATTAGTTAGTAAATAAATAAACAATTAAAATTTCTTGCGTTGTTTGTAGATAATAAAACAAACAATTATGTTCAATATTAACTGTTGTTTGAAGACAATCGGCTATATGGTAAATGTGCGTGAAAATCTTTGATATAGATATTATTAAAATAGATTACAATCTTCATTTTGAGTATTATATTGAATGATTATATGTGATTACGTTGATTAACAGAAGGAAGAGGAAGTAGCATCAAAAGTGTTTTTCCGTCAGTAATGTAATCAATTTAAGAAATTCAAAATCGTATTCCTTATTTTCAACAACTGATCAATACTTACCACGGCAATATTTCTGTAAATCGATTAACATTACTACCTCATCTTCACTGAAGTATGAGAAATGTGTTGTGAATATTTCAGAGGAAACTGTATGGTGCATGAAGTTAGTATTTACTAAAAGTATTAGTAAAAAGCGGTTCATCTGTCCACCAAGGGTCCATCTGGAGTTATTATGAATAATATTTATTGTTCACTGGTACTAGAAAATTTGTGCCTATGGTTTGAAACAAACTACTGATAGTATAAAATTTTTCCCGAACATAATCACATATCATTTTCATGTATGCAAAGTTATCGTCGTGACTTTCAATCTAGAAATATAAATACTCGTTCTTCTAGACAGTAGTGTAAAATTTTGTTTGTGTGCATAAACAATGTAAGTACAAAACAACAGTATCAACGCTCATGTCTGCACTACACCCCCCCCACTCGTAAACAGATGTTGTAATAGTCTCCAAAAGAAAAAATGCAACCAGACAAGTAAATGAAAATAAACGAAAAAGGTTGAGATGTTAATATAATACAATACAAATTTCAACAGTTTTATGGATGAGTAAAAAAATCAATAACTTTGGACTCCTAAATGCCACACTGAACTAGATCTCTCCAATATGGTTCATCAAGTTGATTCGCATTGGCCAGAGATACCTTATTTAGCATTCAGCATGTCTTTGAACACGTTTTCGGACCAACAAATATATATATATATATCGGCATATGTGTGACCTATCAAGTGACATTTTGTGAAGTACGAACTGTAACTGCTTAAATCGTCACATCCCTCAAGCTACTATGTGAATTATCTGGTGATTAAGCCGAACATATCTATAATTCCAACGATATACTCGTATACTTTCCGACAGTTATGTGATTATGACAATCTTGTAATTGTAATTAAAGTGATATCAAATTCAAAAAGAGAAATAACTGAAGGTGGAAAATGCATTGAAAATACAAACTCATTGTTCCATGATCTTCGAATCCGTTACATACCCTGAATAAGTGTTTTTAAAAATAGTGTCCAGTACCATCAACCTTCCGTTTTTTTCCTAGCGATAAATATAAACGAATTCTTAATTTTATGCTTTTAAATATCCTACTAATCGTGATCTATTGGTACGAATTTAGGGCATACTTAAAAGGTGTGAGTAACTACTGAGCGTAAAATTTCCACGAAAATTTACCGTATTCCAGTCAAAATGAAATGTGAATAGTTCAAACAAAGAACAGACTTTAACAGATTATTCCAGTAACTTACTTTATAAAACCAGAGTAAGAAATTAATTTACGTAATAGCCTTAAAGCTGTGAAAGCTGACATATTTTGAAAGTTATATTCAGATACACTTAAAATTCGATCACCAGCTGTAGGAATACGTAATCGATGAGTATTAACATTCGATTGTTCTGAATGTTTTAAATAAGGAGAGTGGACTTGAATATTATCCATAGATTTGTACTGATTCCAATATTTTAAACGATCCACTGGACTTTCCGGTGTAATATGTGCAAGTGTAATACCTTTTTCATCCCCATTTTCTAATTCCAGTTCTAAACCTGAAACGTAATCATCATAATTATATTTTATAATGTAATAATAAACACTTCGTTGAGTGAATTCTTTTATTTTACAAGTAATGACTGTTTTATAACAAGCGAATTTCCATCTATTACTCCAGCCGGTTGTGCAAACATTTTCATATATCTGGCATATTTTAAGTAATTAGTTATATCGACCACTGACAATATTTATTTGCTTTATTCTAACGAAATAAATAGTATCGAATAACGTAACTAATATTCAAAATCAATTTTAGTAAGCTTTTTTAATGTTATATGGGACAACGATGATACCGCTGTAGTAAACACATTCTGCTTAGAGAACTCAATGCCAACAACATTACTTTCAGTAGTTAAGACTCTAAGAAGGCTTAATGACAGATCCTAACTAGCACTGACGATGGTTACAGGACCTGTCGACTGTCTTCAACCTTTTAGAAGAAATATGAGTAATTGGTATTTGAAATGTAGTGATGATTTCATTTGTCAGAAACACTCTCAAATGAGAATGGTAATATTATCAGTAAAAATGCAGAGCTGATAACTTCGCTTTCACAGAAACTTTCATCAAACATAAATAGATAACGGTATATCTACAAAATCTATCTGCTGATGTGTTTTCAGTCATAAAATTCAAGCATACAAGTATAGTCACAGAATCGTGCCTCAGAATACTTTACGAGTGTTTACAGGATACAAAAAATTACATCTAAGTTTATACCGATCGTTCATTTTTAATTTAGTTTCCTTAAGGGTAGTTTAAATTAGTTCCTTACACCCTAGCAGTGGATAACCACTACCTTGTTATGGATAAAACTAAGGACTGTTGTGTTAGCAGTGAACATGATGAAATTATAAATGAAGTTGGATGAAGAAAATTATAGGTAATAAAAAAATACTTGAAAATAGCAGTCTCTATTTATACAACTGTACATATGTAGGACCTCAAAATGTCATTAAAAGCCATTGATGTCACAGTGATAATCACCTTATCATTAGAGGTTGTTTCAACTATAGGACGTGTAACCAATCAAAATATACTTATTCCTATTTTCATACAACTGACTATCCGTCAATTTCGGCACTAAAACTAAATAATAAATAATCAATCAGCTGTATATATATTACCAAGTATTTCACCAGCTTTCTTCAAAACTTTAACAGTTAATACTTCGCAATCATCACTTTGTTTAGGTATTTCATTCAATTGGATCATTTCAAGATGTGATACGTTGTTATTTTCCGGAATTAGACTCAACTGAGTTGCCGATTTATGGGATGGTAACTTTCTGTGCATTTCACTAACTTAGCAGCCATTGGAAGACGTTGTAGAGAGTTATTTGTTGTCAATTCAGTTGATTTGTGATCATCTATCATCATTTTATTCTTATCCATTTCGAATTTATTGTTTTCAGTTATCTGATTAAAACAAACAGAAATTTTCATAATGGGGATATTCACTGTACAAATGAAATAAATAACAGGTAAGTTTTAAAAAAAAGATGTTCCTAAGCAGTTCAGTCAACGTGCTATACAATTGAGCAAACTTAGAATTTTGGCTAGGCACAAAGTTGATGAAAATTCTAGAAAGAATACTAAATTGAAATGTAGCATTTGTTAAATCTTCAAAAATTTGGTAGTTTTAAATAAAGTGGTATGATGCCAAAACCTGTGTCCCATGATATTCCGTTGAACACACTAACAAAATAAAGAATATAAAATCATTATTGTCATCTGATGTATGAATTGCTGGGCTTATTTATTCCATGATAATTACAACAACCTACAAATGAGATATCTTAAAATAATATTTGGTTAAAATGTACGTCTACACCATTCACTCTGAAGTAAATCCGGTAGAATATTATGATATTAAGCGAAAATCACTCTTATTATTGTGCATTTATGGAAATGAAATGATCTATATGAATTATTAGGGCGTATGTTTAGCGTTTGAGAAAGTCTATTAACAGTAATTGTCTGAAACAACGTTATTTATTCTAATATTTTATTTCAACCACCAGATGTTGTAACTAGAATAGTGAGATTACATAGAATGACTATACCACGTCTGCACAGAAGTCATAAAAGACTTAACCGTTAGATTGACAATATTTTTTGGATTTAGAAATAAGCTCCCTAATTAGAAATGAATAGGCGAATATATCTATATAATTCAAATATTTGCCTTACAGCAACTGAATTCTATACGAATCAATTTAGCGAATAATTTAGTAATGATGAAATTGAATTCAAGAGAACTATATATAAGCGAAAGCACTAAAAAATCTAAAATTCTATCCTCAGAGAGGGTTAAATTAAAAAAAAGCTACTTTTAAAGTGTAAATGATATGCGATTGATGGAAGTGTATGTGGGCAGTAGGCAGTGCTGGACATTTAGATCGACTCACTAAAGAAAGTCATCAATAGTCAGACTTTTTAGGAGACTGGTCAATCCATGATTCTCTCTGTTCACATAATTAGATAGACAGGTACACTTCAATTAGCCATGAGCTATCCTTCAGTTACCGACTATCTCCAAACTACTTCAAAGGGAAACTAGTGTATGCCTGACCTCCCAACTGATAGTGAGGTTGGAAAGATTGTAAGTAATCTAAAGTTAGGGGAAGTAGCAGGATCTGATAGGTCGACTACAGATGGAGCTCCAGCTTTAGAACGTAGGCTGACTAATATTTCAGCTAGAGTCTTGAAGCTGACTTTAATCCTACGTAGATGATCTCGATGTCTGATCGTCCTATTTATAAGAAGGGATATAAATCCTCTTGTGGCAATCACAGAGAAGTCAGGATGGCTAATATATTATCCAAAATATTAGCCTTTATAATCGCTTACAGTTTTTTCCAGGAAAAGGAATAGAAAACTCTCAACAGGCAGGCCTTTTTCAGACCTGAGAAAGAAGAGACTGACCAGTTATTTACCCTATCAAATTTAATAACAGGCATATTTATCGACATCAGACAATAATAGTATCTCATGACTTTTAAGCGGCTTTTTAACTACGTAGATCGGAAAGTACTATAGACGTGTTTTTTTTATCAAAATGCTTAACTTAGAAGTATATATACCTAATAGAGGATCTTTACTGGTCTAGTCAGATCTAATAGCTACCTCTCGTCGGAAACGTCAGTCTCAAGCGGTGTTTGTCGTTTCCCTATATCTCATTTTTATTTAATTTCGTCATACATAGACTCTTAAAACTCATACTCTTCATCTAAATTTACAGAAATCGACCTCCTACCATGAAACCAGCTTATCGACTTAGAATATGAAGATGATATAATCTTATTTAATGAAGATACTGAAAGTGTGCTGAGTCTCGTGTGATCATGAAAAAAACAATATAACCATGTCTGAAATGCGTTTCTCGCTCTCTAAATGTAAATTATTACTTGGGGACTGGTATACATCATCACCTAGATTGGTCGTGGAGAGTGAAGTAGTTGAGTGTGATAACAACTACAGGTATCGTGAATATCTCGTCTTCTCTATTGAGCAGGTGTCTGATGAAATTTCAGCTAGTATTCAGAAAGTTTACTCAGCTTTTATTGACTTTTGTTACGAAAGGCTGAGTATATTGTACAGAGTTTAGCTAAGCATTAACATATATGTGTGCAACAGACTACAAAGAAAGATATACGTAGGCTTTAGGTATTTGATCATAGTTGTGTTCGAAACATCACTCTCATATGTTAGGATGACTTAGTAAGTAATATTGATGTCAGGCATATAGTACTGTAGAAAGTTGACAATTTGGCAGATGGTGTTATGTACCTTTATCGACTGAAGTGGTTAAGACATGTATTGAAAATGTCCAACCACTTTCTATCACGTCACACTATATTAGCTGGTGTAGGAATAGGCTGAACTAAAGGCATGGACAACTAAACCGAAACGTGGCATCAGTCCATGAAGTCATTGACTGTTGGTTCTAGCAAACTATTTGGTTTGGGTCCGCGTGACTGTCAAAACTAACAGTTATGTACTATGGAGTAAGTATATTCATTCTTTGTCTTCTTTATCTTAATTTCGATTATTCTTTTATGCACACCATTATTTCATTCCTTCTGTCTGGACTAAGTCGAAGTATTACTCTTGTTAATGTAATCACACCGTGTTAATGTGGTATGGTAACTTGGACCTATGTCCATGTGTCAAGTATTACATCGTATACGATTATAATGATGTAGATTCAGTAAATAGTTAAATCAAATATATATCAAATGAGTGAAGAAAATTTCAGATGTGGTTAGATGACTTTGCTTCTAAATCAAAAATTATTGTACTGTGTACTGAGAGAAACTTCTCAAGCATTTTGAAAAAGTAAAGCACTTAAAAGGAATAGAATAAGTTAAGTGTTCAGCTCTAGATTAAGCGCCGAAAATTTTGAAAGGATGCAGACAATCGATTCAAGACAACGTAAAGAAGCAATCTGCTCTGAGAAAGCAGTGCATTTCCTGAGGTTGTATCACGCTGTAGTTGAAGTGAAATGTAAACTGCATAAGAAATCTAACACTGATCTTTCACTAAAGCATCTGGAAACGCTACAACTATAATAAATATAAAAATATATCTAGTTAAAATTATAAATTCGCATAACACTTTTTGTACCAATTCAATTATTTGAGTTTCTCAATTAGTTGCATCTCTTTCCTTCATTTTGAATGACAGTAGTTCAGAACTATAATTCGTTATCAATAAGAATATATACTATTGAATTTAGAATGCAATCTCACATTCTATATTCAACTAACCTAGCTACAAATTAAAATTTTACGACAAGCCAGTACTTAACTTTCCTCATTGTTCTCGCTGAAAACAAAATGTATACATCAATAATATGATAATAATTAGGAATACTTTCCAAAGTCACAGAAAAAATTTCAAAAAAATACCGTTTTATCAGATTCATTATCCTCAGTTAGCATTTCATAACTGGAGCTATGATTACGTAAACCAGGATTTGTAATAGTTAACAATTTTATTGGATGCCGGCTCTCATCAATATCAGATCCCGAGTGATGATCAGTAACATCTTCAGTGTTTAATGAGTCTAGCGTTATGCCACATCCACTTCGCAGACATGTTTCATCCTGATGGTCACTATTCGAGACCTCCTCACTGAAATCAGCAACAGGAATCTCACCATCACTTAAAGTTCGAGTAAATGAAACAACACTAGCTAAAACCAATTCATCGTCTTCATTATCCATTTTTGGATTACTTGGTTGAGATTCACTTGGGAAATGTGCACATATCAAATATCCTTCAGAAGGAATAGTGTTAAAAATGCTAGCGATCTCTAAATTATCCTTGTTAACAAGAGTGACATTATTAATCTGAAATATATGAAACAAGTATGTTGATAATGGATAATATTAAAAAGGTACAAATAATTGTAATATGCGATGATTTTACATAATAGTTAGTGATTAGATTATAAAAGCAAAGTTGAATGCTGAAGAGTACCGAACTAGGAGATGATAAGTAACTACAGCTCTAAACTTTTTAGTGGTTCCCCAACCGATATCAATTTGTGAGGAGAAAAATTGGATCTGAATTATTTTCAACAAATTTTTTAACAGAAAATTAGTCGTGCCCCACCAGGCAGATGGTTCCAAAATAAACCCCGGGACTTCTAGTTTGACGACTGTAAACTCAGTGAACAAGAATCAATAAGAGTGATAAGCAACTGCGTACAGTCAAAACGATGAGAATTGTGGTAATTCATCGCACTCATTATATTTTTTAGTTTTTATTCGACAACGAAGATCTAAAAATTCAGAAGCATACTAATACACATCAGTAAGACATAACTGTTTCTCTTCCAAAAATAAAACAGTAATTCAGAAACGATATTTGCAAACGAAACTAGAATATTTGGAAAACAAAACGATATGTGGCTATAGATCCTCTGCTAATTTAGATTACATGAATGATTTCTACAAATTTAATATGAGAAAAAGTACTAATGATTGATAATAAAAAGATGCAAACTGGAAATTATTGAAATGAATTAAAATCAAAAATTACAATGAAATTAAAACAATTCTATAAATTAGTACCCAGTATGACTAATTAATCCCATATGGGGTGGGCTGAATTTGTAATACAAGGCAATCGCTTTTTAGGCTTATCTCAAAACTTTACAGGACATGGCCTTCAAAAGAAGAAGTCAAAAATCCAACTTTCTATTCTGGAACATCCTATCAAGCCAAATAGCCACAATTATCTTCACCATCAAAAGACCTAGCTCAAAGAAAATGTAAATAAAAACGCCTTCTGAAAAGGCTTTAGCTATTCAGTGGTTCAGACCTAAAATCTGCATGAAAAATGAGTGTATTTGGTTTCCTATCTCTGCATGATCTATGACACTAGTTTTTCCTTCATGGTAATCAGCTATTATTGCCTAGTTTCCAAGTTTTCTTGATTACTGTGCAGTGGTCATTATTACGTTAACATTTTTCACGTCAGTCAAGTAAACATTGAACTATACTACTTCTGATCTGTGGGCAACTTGCTTTTTTTATTTAATTGTCAGACCGTTGCACAAGCTTTATGTCAATTTCGAACACTTAATGACACAATACCTTATACATTTTGACAGACTACTACGTCTGTTTAATAGGCACAAATACAACTATACAGCTACAGTAAATGATACCACCAAAAATTAGCGTTAGTCGAATAAACTATCCTTGATTTTGCTTCAAATACTATTATGGACAAAGATCTAATTAAAAACACTGAATGGTGATGATTTCTAAAAAGTGAAATAGACCGGATATGTTTTTGCATTTTTTATTTTAAAAGCTCCGGGAAAGTCAGTTTGATACTTCGTATCCGTAAAGCGCTTACATTTGGGACTTTTGAATGTGTTTCTTCATTTTGGTAACCATATCATAAACTCACAAAGTAGGATGAAGTCATACTTAGATTCTTTTCGATGTATTTACTAAGACGCCTTACTTCACTGCAACTATTATGACCTGTTTATCTAATTACTTCAAACGAATGTAGTAGTGTGAAATTCAGGATAAATTAGTTATCATTTTATCTACACTATGTACATCGATGAATAAGCTCTGGCTTACAGTTTTCTAATAAAGTATAATTATTAACACAGTGATAATGTTTCCAATTTTGAAGAAAAGGTTTCTGTCTGTACAGATACTTTAAACACCAAGAAGTATTAAGCGATATCTAACCTCTAGTAACTCATCCCCGATTGAAAATGTTCCGTCTTTGCCAATAGGTCCTTCCGGATTAATTTGAACTATATAATGATGGTGTTGGCTTTCACCAAATAAGTCATCACCTTCTACAGTATCTTCAATTCCAATACCCAAACCACAGTTCGAGTTTCTTATATCATAATGTACCAACTACAAAAAGAGATAATGGTTTGCAGGTATATATATATATATATATATATATATATATATATATTATAGTGGGGTTTTGGGATGTGGTTAGTCTTTTCAAATGCATTGACTCGCCGGTGCTTAAATTCTAAATTAGGTGAATTTTCATTACTTGAGAATTACTTGTCGTATTACTGAAGCCCCAAAGTAGATAAGTAAAATATAATATTACAAACGAGTAATTTCATAATATAACTCAGGAAACATTAGACACGACAGGCAAAGCAAGCACGAAAGTTGTATGGTAGTGTTGTAACGAAATTAACTGTGGTGGCTAACTACTTGCTAAGCTTGAAATGCTGACTGTATGCATATTAAGGTATATTTTATAATCAATTCCGATTATGATGACACACTTAATTTCAAGACAGATAAAATGCGAGTGGACTTATTTACATAATTCAGTGTGTGATTTAACCTTCTAGTCTTCATTTGACCTATTTTAGTATATCGCTTGGTTCTTTTAGCAATTACCTGAGAGTGAACTCGTACACATACTTTTTGGCAATCATTCATTGCCCACTTTTTAGTAGTTTTCTTGTTTGAGGTGTACTCGTTTCCGAATAAATGTGATATGAAATAAATAAGCTTTGATAAGTATTAAAACAAAGATGTTCGAAAGGGAAATATTGTCTTCGACAAATTCTCTCCAGGTTCTATAATTATGAATCCAAAATTGATAATCATAAAATAAATAATCACGTTTGAGGATATATATCATTTAGATAAACAATCACTCCATATGAATTTGAGGTTGTTTATAAAATACGAATGTTAACGTCGCAATAATGATGTACATATGATGTTTACAACAATTAAAGTAATAAGATTATTAATAAAATGATTATATATATGTGACATGGGGGAGGGGAGATATAATTAAAATCAAACCAAGTATTTGATTGTTGCATAAAATGATAACAACTAAGAACATATAAATGAGGAGAAAACACTTAAATTCGTCACATTTGTACATATCTAGCAATAATAATAATAATACATATTTGGGTTTGAAAATTACGTCATATGTGAAATAATTCGAATAATGTAAAAAGTGTATTAGCTGGGTCTGTGATAATCAGATTCACTGTGTTTACATAATAATAATAACAATAATAGTGAAATGTGTGAACGATAGGAACGGAGAAAATATTATTTAGATAAAATGAACTTACGTTTCGGATGTAAAAAGAAAGAAAACTATATATATACTAGTCCAGTTAAGTCACCCTGTAAATGGGGTGAATACTGACTTGTTAGATAATGCATCGGCCACAAAAAAGAAGAGATTGAAAGTACTTCCTTTATATGCAAAGTCCTGATCACTTTAGCCCTAGCAGTTAGTGATTCTACTGTTTGAAGGATACTGAGTTTAACTGATGTTCGCAGATAAGTAATCGCACGGCAGATTGTTGTAAATGATGTGTTTAAGTAAGTCGTCTTACTCGTTTGAACTAATTGGACTAATATAGCACAATTGGTGTCTTTCTCACAACACTCTTGTTAAACTGTGCTGTGAGTGCTCATGAACACGGGGAAGTACATTTCTAGAGCATCTATCAACATAACTTGCACCACATGAGTAGCTAATCAGTTAGGTATACAAATAGATGGGAAACTTAAGCAATTTGTCCTTCAATCTTGGTATTGCATTTAGGAAATTTATACCTTCCTTGAGACGATGTTGAAGCTAAACGGAATTATTCATAAAGTGTAATTATGTAGTTGTTAAAAAAAAACTTTATCATCACTTTTGTATATTGCTATCATATCTTTCCCTGTAAGAAAGGATTCGTTTATTACAGGGTATGTAGTAAAGCGATAAAATGTAAGTAGTTAACTCAGTTTACGGGTATACAACTGTTATTATAACAGAGTCTCTCACCAATATTTTCACATCCGAATCAAATACATCTAACCACTTATTTAGCAAATTTTCATCATTATTTTCCTCCTTATTCATATATTCATCATCTAAAAGTTAAGAAAAGTAATTAAACGCTTCTATTTGCATGAATTTTGATTAAGGTAGGTTAAAAGAACTAGCGAATTAATGGTCACAAAAGGTGGAAAACTATAAGCCTTGATATGTTTAAAATGTTTACCAAAGTATTAACTCCAAACACAAAGCCAATTGTGTCTAATAATGTTGCATCATTTTTGATTATATAAATGGCTTTGTGATAAGATACCTAATTGATTGCAATTACCTGGGTGGAAAGTAAATCTGCAAATGTCATAAACAGAATTCCAAGATTAGTTTGATCTAATCAATTTTCATATTTGGAGTTTGATACCACTGGCTGACCTCAGTTAAAGAAAAATTAAGATAACTGAGTCCAATAATCTGAGAATTTGTCAATCACTTATTCAGGCAGTGATCAGTAGGAATGGGGTCGTTAAATTGAATGGTCATTAAGTAGTGCCCAATCACTAAATTCATATTATATAGGATACTTAAAACATAATGGTAAGTGGTAAATTTGGAGGGGCTTATGAGCACAATGCACTTTTAATCTTCTATAGTACATTTCCTATATCCCTTAAACTGATAGATACCGCATACTAATTTATGTAAACAAATTTCCAATAATATTAGAGACGTAATGCATAATATGAATTAGAAGTTATTCTACACATTTATCATGAATTTACAAGAGATTTTATCAACGATTATTAAAAACAGTCAAGTTGACTGTTAATCAGAATGGAAATAATTGACTTATTGTAATTTACTTAATGAACCTAGCTTTGAATAATAACTGTGTTGTATCATGTACTTCCGGTCATTTCCCCGTTCACTTGGTTATTTACATTAAAGTTAAAGCTTGCGATGAAAACTTCGAAAGCAGTTACACTTCATCTCTCAGTACTCCTACATTCGAAATGCTGTGTACGACATAGTGAATACTGAAAATAATATGGGTAATCTGGGCACAATACTGCTTCAGTAATTATTTCGAACCAACTACTCAGACAAAAATTCCAAATTATTATTTGATTTAAAACAGATGATTTTACGAACGATTTGGTGGCCCTCTTACCATGTTTACTGAATCTACAGTTATAAAATACAACGAAGTCGTCTTCAAGATTATGTAGAGATGCCTCTGAATTATTTACTGTTGTAGTTGTTAACACACTTTTTTCATCAATACCATTATCATTGGAATCTTCATTATTTAATATGCTATGATTTTCATCATCGATCACCACACTGTTCACATTGTTATGAGATGCCACTATACATATAAGGAAAAGGGAATTTCATAGTATATTTGAGCATGAGTTAATGCTAACTGGATTATCTTCAAGGAAATTAATAAACAGTATCATAGTCTTGCATTTTTAATTACATTGCATTAAAAACGATAACAGCCCAATATAGATTGTTCTGTAGGCTGTGGAAGGTTTGTTTTGAAATCATTTTGGTCCAATTTGAGCGCCATATTTTGGATAGAATAATGTTCAAGTCAACTATACTTCTGCATCGCAAGATTAACAATCGAATAAATGAATGGTTATTGGCGTATATAATAGTAATAAATTAAGAAATTTCTGGTAAAATACTCTGATTTACGTCAATTATAATAAGTTATTTATAGGCTAGGCTTTCTTATGAGACCTAGAATAAAGAATAAATTGTCATGCTAATATTGTTTTAAATCTGATTCATATCCTACAATTTCATGTTTTTTGGCGAGATATTTTTGTGTATTGCACTGTACTACTTACAAATATTCAACAGATTCTGTTGTTAATACAAATTTTAAGAATTGTAACTTACGGTAAGAATGAAGTGGATTTTCCTGTTGACGTCATAACAGACAGGAATTGATCAGTCTCTATTACTCTATGTGCAGCATGCTTACAATTATGATTAAAGTTGGATGGTGGTAGTCTATTGGAGTCTAAACGTGGATTTCAACGCTAGGATTCAGGTAAATCTATCTTACGATACGAAACGTGCATCATGTATTTTGCTTGTGGGCTACATCCAACTTCAACCATATTTACGACGTCTCTGGTGTAACCTGTTGATGCTTCTAAGTTTTACGTGTTGTCGACCATTAATTGCTTTTTATTTTGTAATTAAATACATTTTCTGTTATTAACTAACGAGCATTGTGTATGTACGCGTATCCAGAACATTTATTTAGTCATAGAAATCTTTATTTTTATTGTTCATAATACCTATTATGATTAAAATCCACTATTTTCATCACAACATGGTCCGTCTGTGTCGCTTAACTGTGAAATGCATGCTTAAATATTTCTTCATATAATTATTATAGAAACCTACAGTAATTGATAATACTGCATCATGTGTAAATGTATGGACACCTCACAGTTTAGGGTCTATACCTTTCAATGATTTATACTGTTCCTATCTATATTACCATATTTGTAAACAAGTCCTTATTTTTGATACTAGATTTTACACATCACTCGTCTGTTTGGTTTAAATCCCCGAACGAATCTAGTACTTAATGTTTAGTAAAATTGTACACCATTGAAATTCAGAGAGCACTGGACAGCTATAGTATTCTGGTATAGGATTCATCAGCAGTACGCGTCGACATGGAAGCACTGCGGCGGAATCTAGGGAGCTCACTGCTGAGGAGCTCCATACTAGGATGAAATAGCTATCTGGGGCTTCCTGGTTTTTAATGGTACCCTACCAATATCAATCTGTGACAAATTCAATCAACTAAAACTTAATACCGATCTCCACAAACCACCTCAATTTAATTAAAACAGTATGCATCCGAAATTTCGGAATCAATATCTACATGAATACACATAATTTTACATGAATATACACAATGTAACATAGAGAAATTCAAGATTAACTGTGCGAAACGAGACGGATGTGGAACTAAGAATATTACAAATAAACCAAACACTTTGTATTCATATTACGCTTTCAAAATACTTGGTGTATTTTTTGATGAGAATGCAAAAACAATTTTGTTAATTCGACAAGCAGAATAAAAATAAATAACTTACATGGACTATTGTTTGATTGCGAATGTCTTAAACATTTAATCTGTACATATTTTGTATTCTGGCACATACTTTTGACTTTTTTTAAGGCTTGTTTAGCCTCTAATCCTTCAAAGTTTTCATAATTTACCTATATTAATGATAATAATTAGGAAAACTTTTATGAATATGACTCGTTTATTTTGTATACTTTAGTAATTCCTGGAGTTCTAGTGTGAAGACGTGACCAGTAGAGTTCAACCGTGTCGGGTGTGAGGCAGTAACTCACCAATGGCATAGAGGAGGTCGCGCAATGTATCACGAATTGGCTGAATTGGAAATATCAACCGTTGGGAGCCGACTCAGTGGTCCAATGGTAAAGCGTTCGCGCGCGGAACCAGAAGGTCCTGGGTTCGATCCCCGACGGGGTCGTGGATGCGCACTGCTGAGGAGTCCCATACTAGGACGAAACAGCTGTCCAGTGCTTCCAGGTGATCAATGGTTGTCTGATTCAGATCAATTCGTGCCATCAAAATTGAATTAATATAAGTGTATTTAATAATAAATTACGTAAATTCCACTGAATAAATAACTCATGTACCAACCGACTTCTATCAATCAATCTAAATGTCATCTCATAAACAACAATTCATACTTCGGATACTTGCTGATGTAATGAAACTGAAGATCAAAACATATCTATAATGAGCTAAAATCGGATATTCATTGTTTATAAAATTAAGCCAGAACACAACAGACAAAGTGATCTTCAGTGATAATAATGATGAAAGTCGGTGTCACCCTCTGACTGCCCACATCTTGGGAAAATACATGTTTTTGAGAGATTTAGAAAAAATGGAACAAGAATAGTTTTCACTTTAGAGCTCAAGAGACAATTACTTGTGGCCAGTCACATATGGCCTATTTGTGAATCGTTTTAAACGTGCTGACTTTTCCGTCAAATACAGAAGTTCGTGATACCAAGTCATATGTTCTATTTTTAGGCCACCTTCTTCTGTTTTAGAGAGTAGTACAGAAGTGAATTCTGGTTATCTGAAGAAAACACCTTTCTTCCACCAGACCCCTGAATATTTGGCAGTTCACCCTAGACCTGGGACCTTGGGTTTGATACTTTCAGTCTTACCGACTTTCTGTTAACCTGGGTAAAACAACTAAAAACGAGTGTTCTAATCGATATATCTCAGTGCAATGATCACTTAAGAAAGTGCTACATTTTCAACATCTACTAAACAAAATGAAAATTATGCAAAATCAGATAATTCCAGTAACTTTAGTGTACTTTAACAAGTATTTTGATGGATTATGTATACAAGAAGATACGTTTTATGTTTGGAGTATATATAAATAATTTTGGTTATTATAATGATAATCTATCGCTTGATAAAGAAAACGAAGAGTTAACTACTTACATATGTCTATTAAATAATGAGTCCGTTCCATAAGACACTTACTTCAACAATACGATCACCTTCTTTTAAAACGCCATCTCTTTCAGCTTGGCTATCTTTGAATATAGACACAATGTGGATTCCATTATTATCTGTTATATTTATTCAAATAATGTAAATAAACATCCAGTAATAACACGCATCAATAACCTTGCAAGTTAAACTAATTAGTTTTCAGTTATTCTTCTAACCGTACAACAGGAGTTAGTCATTACGAGACTTTAATTTAATACGATAGGTCACATCCCCCCGTACAACATGATACTTCACTTTGTTAGAAAAATATTATTTATAGTTTGATTCGTTATATTGTAGATAGGGTAACACTTGCCAAGCAAAAACTGGTTTTAGCAACAAAATACACCTAATACGTAACAAAGTGTAAATGAGAAAATAAATACCCAACTATTAGGCAACACTAGGAAAGGAATTGATAAGAAGATTTATACGTATTGATTGTTCACTGGGTAGTGATTAATATCATGTTTGTCTAGAGCAAATCAAATTTTGTCGATTATCTCTGGATGTGTACAAATGCTTCGATATAGAGTGCACTATATTATTGATGTTAAGTGACATAAATTAGTTATCAGAAAGTCCTGGACCTAGGTTTCGGTTGTTTAGCACTCATCAGCAAGGCGTATCCACAGTTTTGAGAGAACTGATACTCCATGATAAATTCGACGGAGAGTAATCCAGTTTTACAGTCGGTAACTGTTACAACTGAGATATACGTCACAGTCCTGTAGGCGACCAGTCTCAGCAAGGATAGCTCAGATGTAACGGTCGTAGGCTGTGTGACTGGTTAAATTAGGCCTCAGCCAGCTAAAAAGCATTAGTTTCTCGAAGAGTGTAGGTTTACCATTCTAATGACTACCAAATGGTAGGGAATCTACGTCAAGAGTTACTACCAAGTACCTCCAACCATCTAATAATACATTTCTTACTTTACTTTTAAGACACTTGATAACAGACCTCAGATGCAGTTTGGTAAATTCCTTCTTAAAAAGTCATTTTGCATACCAAACGCCATTACATACTTGTAATTCTACTCTAGTATTTGGCATACAAACACATATAATGTAACTACTCTTATCATAATAATACCCCTTTTAGAGTAGAATTAAGTAGTAATTCTTCAGCGTACTTATAAAATTATCAATAAAGATGTAATAATCATACTGAAATGTACCTTGATTGTAACCAATCTGTAAACCAAGTCCTGTATCATTATTTTCATTCTCAAGGACCGTTTCATAATAATCTAATGAATTGTTGTTCGATAATGTCTATAAATTAGAAAAACACAGCGAATGCAATAAACTAGTATAATAAGAAATATTTCTGCTTGGTTCATTTAAAACGACCAATAATTTAGAGCGTTTTATTCTCGAAAAGGTCATTGCAAGTTTTAATTACTAAGGTATCGTAAGAATTTGTCAAATACTTTTAAGTTCTAACCCAATTTTTAGTGTAACTATACATAAAGTAAAACTTGATAATCAATAATGTATACTGCTCTAAAAATATCAGTATCCAGAGTCTAAGAATACAAGACGAACAGAGAAATATCTCTTTTCAATTAGTTTTGAGTCAAGGTTCTACAACAGTATGTATGTTAATCAATACTGAGTAAGTGGTATTGAATCAGTTAACCATACTTCTGAATACATCTCAAAAATGTTTAATAATCACTTAGTAACTACATGCGATGTGACATCATAAAAAAACTACATCAGTTAAATATCCTAGCCAGTTATGTAAAAAAAAAATAGAATGAAACAACAGTTACTTAACTCTGAGATTGATGAATTGAATATGAATGACACTGTTGATGGTTAGGTGATTGATTAGAAGGTGAGAAGACAATTAGATAGTCAGGTTATTGAAATCGGACGTGTAAAGATAAAATCAGAAATTGAAACAAATTTGAGGCTACGTAAGAATTGGAAGTTTTGAAAAATGTTGAAGTTTGGAGTTATGTAGAAGGCTAGGGCAAACTGAGTGCATGAACAAACATTTTGTTTATTTATATGCATTCATATAACTTCTGGTGTACGTAACAGATGCATTCTGGAAACGTAGGAGAAGTTTGTTGTAATTCTATTTATAATCTTATCCCTAAGCATCACTTTTCGTGGTTGACAAGAAAACAAAAGCAGACTAAAAACGTTCTAATCTCTCACATTTGATGGACATAAGTCATTGTGTTGATACAATTCTAGCTTTCAAAGTTGCCTGTAAAATTCACTTAAATTTACCCTGTCAACGTTTCTCAAAACATTTTAAATGTTAACTTCATTATCTCGTGATCTAGAATGTCTTTACATGCACATCTTTACATATTCATTTTCCATAGCGTGATTATCTGACTCCCTTTGGACCATCAAATCAATCACCTAACCATCAGCAACAATGTTATTCATATTCAATTCATCAATCTCAGAGTTAAGTAACTGTTGTTTCATTCTATTTGTTTTTACATAACTGGCTAGGATATTTAACTGATGTGGTTTTCTTCTGATGTCACATCGCATGTAGTTACTAGGTGATTATTAAGCATTTTTATTAATAAACAAACTGTTGTAGAACCTTGACTCAAAACTAATTGAAAAGATATATTTTTCTGTTCATTTTGTATTCGTAAATTACCTTCATTGCTTACTTCATAATATCGTGAATTTTAACATTAACAAGTGACGACTACTCGTTTAGTTAGGAGCTATTTTTAAAACTGAACAAAAAATAAAATTACTTTGGATTCGTTTACCTCATTACTATTAATTTGATTGGACCACAATGAACTTGACTTTGGATAGCGAATGATAACAAGAATCGGCGGTTCAAAAGTTGTTGAATTGAACGACTCCTTAGTAAATTTTGTAATACTACCGTTGTTATTAACATCATTATGTTCTCGAAGCATCCCATTGTTCTGATAAGGTCTGTTAAGTAGATAACTTGCTAAATCATATAAATTCGAATTGGATGGTAATCCATCTAGTTCAATCAACTTGTGTCTTAATTGTTCCAACGTATGCCAATCTAACGGGTAACCAGATATTGAATATATGCAATCACCCATACGCAAATCCATTGCACTATGATAAAAATATGTGAAATATTTAAAAACATCACAAAAACCCAGTAATAAAAACTTGATAAAGCCCTACGTTGTTTTGATGTAGAAATATCATGTTTCTTTCAAAAGATTTTCTGAAATACGTATATCAGATTTTCTTACATGAAATAATCCTGGATTATTTAGGTTATGGTTATCCACAAAGTTCTCCATGTTCAACAAGTGTGTTAGATCCAGCATTTTCTATTGTTTCCCAGTTCACTTAGTGAGTGAATGATGTGTATTAAATTACAGTTCTAGTTAAAGACTTCATTTCAATCTTCAATTTTTACGACATTCGTGTTGTTCTTTTAGCCCCTAAGGAGAACAACATTGACATCCACGGTTGACAATTATAGATGACTCCAAACACTTGAAATGAAACCTTTGGTTAAAATTGTACTATAATGTGCATTGCTTAATAAATGAAAGGGAAAATCACTGAAAGTTTTGAGTACGACCTCAATCATAATTAATGATACGCGGTTTTCAAAACATTTCTCGCGGACTTATATGATCTAATCATTTTAATGGTCCAGATACAATTACATTTCATAATCAGTTACTTCTACTATACTTCGATGTTGTCTATGGTTCAGAGGAATTACACAACATGATGAAAACTTATATTCAGCTGACTGAAAATTACAAACACATTTTTTTTTTAATCAGGACTATGAACGAATGAAGAGACTAATTAATATTCCAATAAATAGTTGATAACATAATTCACACTCAACCCATTATTAGATTTTGTTAAGTTTATCATGTAGTACGTAATCTCTCATGGATAATCATAGAATTATAATTTGATCGATTTCTCTTGCTGCCTATGTTTCAGGAACCATTCACAGAGTTTACATCTAAGTATTCACGGTCAATTAATATAAATCAATACTTCATGTACCGTTTCTTTGAGAAATGTTATGCAGCATGTGGTTGTGTATTATATCTGAACATAAGTAAATACAAGTGAAGTTATAAATTCAACTATATTGCTTTAGAATGCTCATTGGGTTGTAAAAGACAGCAAATATTTCTCTATTATGAACGCTGAAATTCTATTCAGTACATGAATTATAGAATCTGATTACTTAGATAAGCAAGATTGCGAGTGAAATGTACATTTCAATAGTGAAATTTATTTTATTAAATATTTGATGGTTGCATAGAACTAGAAGTAAACCGTGAATATAAGCTTTAAACTGGCTTACATTTATTAGTAAAAAATGTCTTAAAGTGTGAAGTGAATTACGCTACCTAACAAATAGTACTGACGATGTAGTGGAGATGTTAAATGAACAACTACATCATAGTTAAAAGTAGTCACTGTTGATAACAGTCAATACTGAAAAACTGAATAACTAACTCCTGCCAAATCTATGCAATACCATTTAGATTGAAAACGTGTAATGACTCTATACAGACAAATATGAAGCCTTTTTGTTTCTTCATTATTCAACATCCATAGGAGTATAAAACAACTACTACTTCTACTCAACATTCTTATACATATAGCACTTGTTAATATGCATACGTCAATATTCAATACATCACACTGTCCAACATAAGGTGCATCAATTCTGTTAGATTATTGATTATACTAAAAATTAATTAATCGAATAAGAAACTAACCAACCGCAGCCATCCGAACACACACACACACAAAGATACACACAGAATATCGCACTAACGCAATGTTATTAGCCTTAAAATTTAGAATAATGAGCAACATCACAATGACAACAACAAATTGTCCTTCTCGTACCTTTGTAATAAAACAAACATAAACAAGTAATCTAAAAAGTTGCATAATGAATGAACTAATCAATGCAATCATGTGGTCATATGATGAAATTTAGTAAATGTGGAGTATAAAGATGTATCAGTTAATGCTTATTACATTCTTGAATCATGTAAACATGTGGTATATAATGGTTTGAGTATATTGGAATTCTATGACGCAACTATCTATGGATAAGTCGTTTGGTTTATTCGTCGTTGCAATCACCCAGCATTACCAAATAGGAAAGAGTTCACAATATTAAGTTTTAAGTAACTATCGCACGTACCTTCTTTAAACCAAGTATTTTGTTATTAAGCTTAATGTAAAAATTGTCATTTCATTTTTGGAATCTCAACTTAGAGTTGTCTTGGTGAGTTTTTTCCTTGGATGTTGAATCAAGTTTGACTAGTTCACCTAATATTTCAGAGCCTATTGCGATATAATTTCATAAATATAATATAGTAAATTATCTCTTGAAACAAGGCTTTATTTCATCAGAGTCATTTGACTTCAGAATGTTTGATGACTTGTGCAAACGTTGGACAACACCTATGCAAAATACAGAAAATTAACCTTACTGCTTAAAATGTGTTTGGGCTGAAAAACTGAAAACGCTAACTACATATACCCACTTATTATTTTAAGAGGCTTACAAATTATTGCGATGCTAGATACTAGAGAAAAATGAAGACGAAGAATGGATATACTGTGATCCATTCATCTTATATATAAAGACTGGAAAAAATAGTTATGATAATATGCAATACGAGAATCGTTGTCAGGGTATTTATGATAATAATGATAAGAAATCCATGTGAATTGTAAAAGATATTGCAGAAGTAATAATAATTGTAAGAGAATAACATTAGTTGAGTAAGATGAATATGAATTTAAATGTGGTACACGGTAAAGATAAACGAAAGATGTAGAATAAAAGACGACACTATGCTTATTCAAGGATAGCATCAAAAGTAGACCATGGTCGACGGCGAGTTTAAACATACGTCATTGAATGCAGCCACTGTGTCCTAATGGCATCAACCATATATAGGATCCTTAATCTAGTTGCCTTACACAGAATAATATGTATGTGATGCAAAACCGAGAAAGTGTCATTTGTTTTGACTTTATTTTTATAATCTACCACGTAAGAAGGTTTGACAGAAATGCCGATACACGCTTATGAGCGTGCAAGGACAAAGACTTATGTGTACAGGATACGTAACTAGCTTCATACAAACAGCTAAACTGGGACACGCGCTGATAACTTTATCTATCAGTTTACACATTTTGTTGCCAAACCCAAAGCGAATGTTCATTGTGAATTTAAGTAGTAGTTCTTTTTTACTTATTAGTGTATCTGCTTTTTCCTAGCTAGTTGCTGACATATTTAATCAATTGGCATATTTGTAAACCAAGATTTTACGTTTGAATATGAAGTGGGTTTTTCTATTAAATGTATGTCATCCAATTTTTGTTCACAAAATCAAACATATCCTTTAACGTATATGACCAGATCAGTGTATAGTAGTAGTAGTAGTAGTTTCACTAACAACTTTACTGCTTAGTGGTAAGGTGAATTTAACATATCGAAAATCGGGTGTGATAGTTTGTCAACCTTCGGTAAACCATAAAGTCGAGAAGTATATATGCCAGAAGGTTTATTTACGTCAGATAATCTCAAAGATATGCTGACATTACTTTGATGACTTTAAAATCATAGTTGACGTTCTACGTTTACTGCTTGGCATCTTGTTACAGTGATTTTCGGGATTTAGTGTCGTCATACAGTAGAAAGTTTAGTTTATCTATGCACCCACAATATAACTATTCCTGACTTTTTACTCGGTCTCGTAAGTATTAACTCATCAATCAATTCAAATTTTACGATGGCTTCCAAATGTTTACTAATCAGTATGTGTTTATGTGATGTTTTGTGGAGAAATCTGTCAAATCTAGCATTTACATAAATAGATGTGTAGACTGTATGTCAGTTACTAAACGATTAGCATATCTATGTTTACAGCCTAGAGACAAAGCTTCTAAGCAAGTACTGTCTAAATTCGCAGCAGAAAATAACAAGACATCACTATTTTATTATGCTTATTATCACAACTAACTCAAAACGACTCATTATTAGATTTACATGATCTGTTCATTCTATTACAATAGCTTATAATCATTTTTCTAACATCACAACCCCAACTTATAGATGAATCTGCACCTACACAACCGACAAACTTTGGATGCGTTTAAACAATAATCAATGTAAAAGTTTACTAGAGTTGGCATGACAGAGTTTCCGTTTATTTAATTGGATACATTTATATATGCCTTCTTTTCTGGAGTTAAAGCTGTAAGAGGCTGGGTTATTTAAGTTAATACTAACAATCGGTTTCCCGTTTACAGGCTCAAGCCAACGAAAAGCTATGCTAATAATAGAAAGGTGTAATATGTCACTGATATCAACACTCAGGGACAAACACAGACATAAAGTTGACTGAGAAAATGTCATAATTCTGGATAAAGGTGAATTCTTTGAATGCTGCAGAATTTTCGAAATATGGTACTCAGGTTAATTAGCGATCACCGAACATACTGCAATACATTCGACCAATGAACGTATACGAAACAGGTCAATCAACTTTGTTTTAAGTTGTCAACCGAACAAGAAAACAAACAAGAACACAGGAGAAAATAAAGACGAGAAGTACTAACTCAGCCGGCTAGACACAAGGCCACTAGGATGAACTGATTTAATCCCGTTGAATGACTGAGAAGCTCACTCCTACATAAAGTAGGCATTGACAGTACCGTCATTAACGACAACAGGAGCTCTCCAATTAAACCATCCAATTTAAAAGCCTCTACAGCTTTAACGCTATACATATTTCTTGCTGTTAAAATGAATGGTAGCTACTACACATGTTATGAAAATAAATTTATCTTTTTCTCGATCAACCGTTACTGTAAATAAGAATGTTTGTTAGAATTTCTCGGTTAGTTCTTGTCTACTGACGGTCATTTTGTAACATTAATGGGCTATGATCACTTGACTTACATTACGTAACTTCATACTTTTTAATGTTACGTTGCTGGGAGCAGACTGCAAAGAGGCAGCTGATGTAGGACTCAGACCTAGAAACCTTGTTTTACAGTCAGAGACGTCATCAATAAGTTATCTGAAATGTGATTGACCTTCTGTAAAACTAAAACACTATAAATGGTCAATGAGTTACTAATATAATGTGTCTAGTCTAATTAACTCCGATACGAGGACGGTGTCTAGCTACTTAGACTCGCAGTCACATTGTAACTTAATTGATAGAATGACATCAATGCAGAAGAATAAAAAATGTATATAATTTAGTCACTAAAAGTGATGTTCATTTTGTCAGAGTGTTAATTAGGGTATTTCATTCACGTTCATCTTACATGATTCAAATAGCTAAATAATGCAAAATCCTCGAATTTCTTAATAGTAACAAAACAGGGAGTATGCAAATACATAAACGGACTGTCGCTAATAATGAAATTGCATATGAATCTAAGTACAAATACTGATGAATGACTATTTACAAAATGTATTAAACGATAACGACTAGTGCGGGAGTAGGGGTATTTATAAATAATATATCCACTACTTGGAAAAAATGTACTACCAAAACTTTCGGCAGTTCGCCTAGCAAAAGATCAACACCCTTTAACCTCTTTAGAAAGTGTAGATTTATACACTTAGCTCTGAATCATAGGTTCCATTTAGGAAACAGTAATATTACTAAGCTGATCAAATGAAAGCAAATAGAGCTTTGATCTTGTAATCTAGTGAGTGAACTTCGAATTGTTATCGTTATTAAATTAGGAAAATCTAGACGGTATGGTTACATTCTCCAGTTTGTCTATGAGGATGTGTATTGTGTTATTTAGTGTAAAAATAGAATAAAAACTGGTTCTTTTAACAAACGTTTAAGTATTTGTATTCACATATAAGATAAAACCGATGACGTCCGTTTAAAGTAGTGAATTCCTTAATTTATACCTACAATGGATTGTTACAGATAAGAGTTTACAAAGTGAATAACAGTTATCTTATCAAACGATATAAAATCAACGATCTATTAAAATAATATACCAACATTAGAAATATTACTAAGTTACAGGATGATTTAAATGTGATAGACTATTACTTACTCTAGTTGTACGAGTGAATAGTGACCTAAAACTACTTCATCGTTAACCTGAGGGAACAAAATCAATTCAATTTGTGATTAAGAATCAAAAGTATATCTACACTTTAATTCTACAGAAAATTAAACATTTACTATCGGTTAAATCGATAAATTACTAAAAATTTATCATTGTCACTTAATCGAACATACTGTCTGTGGAATTAGATGCCTTTAAAACATAAAAGTAGTAGGCAATTATTTTTTATATTTCGATATTTTCTTTGTCGTGAGCCCACTTTAAATTTTGAATGCAAAATTGCTAAAGACAATTTAAAAGCGATATCCAGTTGACCAGCGGATAAATGGTTAAACAGGTAAGATACTTAATTTCAGACTAAATCTTGCCCCCACCTAGACTAGGTTTGGGGAACCGCCTACATATCTACTTCATAACTCATAGCCACAGTAACACGAATCTGCACCTGGTGAGCTAACAAAATATATTCAGTCATTCAGAATAGTCATTATATTCCAACTTGATTAAGATAATCTGACCAGCACTTACAGACTTAACAAATTGGATGGTAACATGTAATGTAAAAATAGTATGCGCATTGTATTAATTCCGACCAATTAAGGAAATTGGCCTCACCAGAACCAGTACAGAGACCGATGATAACAAAGGTTGACATTATAAGCCTGTAGGTCGGTCGATACTAATTAGATTCGAACGAAAAGGGAAAAACTTAAGATTGTTGATCCAATGAGTCAAAAGTTGTGAACTATGTTTTGAACACTCGTTTACGTACAAACAAAAACAGACTATGCAACAAGCCAGTTAGAGTGGAAACAATCAACACAAAACAACAATATTAACGATAAAGAATGTAGTGATCAGTACACAAATGACTAGTTCTAGTTTGTGAATGTAGATGATGTAGCGATAATTTATGGCTTAAATACAAGCTTGGAACTAGGGCAATACGAAAATGACAAAAACAAAATACTTAATGTCTGTTCAATCAGTAAACACGAATAAAACTTTTCAAATCTTTTGCCTCTTAGTTATATCGTCTCTCATGGGAATATGGACTTTTTACGCATAGTAGATTGCAAAACTACCTCGCCATTCGAATTCAAGGAAAGAACTTCATTCGTTTCTTAAAATCATCACAATTACTACTGCTACCAGCAGTTTTGCTATAATTTAACCACCAATGTTAAATCATATTTATTGTTGGTTTATTTCATAATCAGCGAATACTGTTTCTCAAAACCAAATTTTACTGAGATGGTGTATGGAATACTAATTATTAAAAATTAACTCAGTGTGGCCTAATTTATTTGTAGGACTATTCCATCTCCCCTTAACAGAAAAGACTAATTTTATATTAAACAGCATTAACAATGACCACTTCAATAATTATGTCGCTTATTTAAAACAACAAATTAATATTTGATCGTATGCATAGATGAAAGATTTGTCAAAAATAATGCTCACTTGCTAGCTGGACTACCATGTTCCACTCCGGCGACAAACAAACTTTCGACTTCTCCTCTAATAATTGCTTGTCGAAGAACAATACCTGATCTTCGATATCCAAATCGAGGTTGATAATCTGGCAACTGAACAACGAATACACCTGTACCATATGGCAAGTGTAAACTGGTAATTCTTTTTTTAAGCTGTTCGATTGAAAATGGAGGCAATCCTGTTTGAACTTCGTTGAAATTCGCATAAGGTATAAAACTGTCCAAATCGTCCTAGGAAACAGAAAAACGACGAAATGAAAGTTCCTTAAAATTGGTTTATATAATCCATACTTATTCACCTGTAAATTTAAAAAATGTGTTCTTACCAGAAAATATTTGATAGAAATTCCTAGAAACGTTCAGATCCATCATCAAACATTATTAGTTTATACTGTTAGTGATAAGAGCTCAAAATACGGAAACCATTGTGGAAGTGAAACACTTGTGTAATATTTGGTGTTGTGTTATTCATGAGACGACATTTTTAACTTAAAGCTATTGTTAGATTGATAATTGAAGATGGTTACTAAATTATTACGTACTCTTTAAACGGTTAGTAAAAATGTCAAATTGTTGTTTTATAGTTATTTCATACTACAAACAAATATCAATTGTAGAGCTTTTTAAAATCTAGAAAAAATTATGAATAATTTTGTGTCTTTGTGAACCACTGAGAGAATTCACACTAAAAATCTCTTGAAGGTTTAAATCGTGGCAGTTGGGTGTTACAAGACATTTTGTTTGTATACCAATTTTTTTCATTCAGTCATTAGTATTTTCATTTTCAGTTAACTCACAACAAGGCAGAACCATCATCAAACGAGGCTTTCGTTTCCCTTTTAGTATGTTTGAACTTTAGCCGTCAAGGTGAAACGCCCGATAGTTTCTTTTTATGTTCACTAGAGAGCACTTTGTCATTATTAGTATTGTGTAAAGATTGTTCAACTCACAGTTATCATACACTTTGTATTCGACGACCATCACAAGCCCATTCGTAAAATAACTTTTAGTGATATATCTCTCATAAATGACGAGTTTTAAACAGTGAGTGAACTGAAAAAAAATATTTTTCGGGAAATATTTTACATATTTCTGCTGCCTACGTATTAAGCGGTTTATTTTTACTATATTTATATTCCCCTCTTCCTAACTCCTTCAACTGACTCTTCAACTGCCGTTTTATCATTTTTCGTCTCTAAACTAACTAATTTCATGTCTACTATTCTGGTTATATACCGTGCGTTTTTTCTGTTGATATTATTATTCCGACTGATCTGCTGTGTGGTCTGGACTTGTGTGAATATATATAAACGATCGTTTAAAATGAAGTATGATTCTTTGGCTCATCCCAGTGTTTCGTCTACTCATAATTGAGGCTAAAAAATTGGAGCAAACTGAGTATACGTTAAGAATACCTGTTAAATACAATGTATCACTCAGCCACCTATTAAGGTATAGGTCCATTGGGTGGCTGAGATTTATCAGTAAAAAGCCACTTAACCCGGAAACATACGAATACCTTTTCTACCTTATGTACAGAAGCAATTATTTGTGCAATATACTATCAGTTACTTACCTTTGCTAAATAGGGAATCGTTAAGCAGACACTACTAGTTAAACGGTTTGACTAATTAATAGTGCAATTATTGCTGACTTTAAAATTTGTGCATTGTACATTATCTATATTTATTATGACTGGACATTACTTTTTACTTAGGAAGAACTTTCGGAATTGATCCTAAAGATATACGATCTATGTTTAGAACTAAAATAATGACACAGTTATGTGACGTAATTAATCCAACACATAGCAATCAATAACCGAAAAATGACGTTTTTTTTCCCTTAGACTGCATAATTACCTTTGTGGGTTTAAAAACATAACACTGACTTTCAAGCCTATCACAGAAACTGTGATTAAAGACAAGTAGAATACTTGTTCACTACACAGTGAACGCAACTTTATTCCTTAAAAGTATTGCGATATAGTTGGCAAAAATTAGACTACACGTTCAAAGTATACTGTTCTGCTACGATAATTGAAATTCAGTGCAATACTTTTTCGCTCTAGTGGCAAATTATTTTCCTAATTTTCACAGTTCTAGGACTACTTCATCCTATTAAGTTTTGTTGGTTTAGCAGATCAAACAGTGAGAAATTATCGTCTTTCTGTTAACATCAGTGATTTGTAAATAATGGTGTTAATATCATATTATTAGATGTTCTTCTATTTCCTGGCTTTCATATTTATTATCTTTTGAAATGCAACGTTTCAGTTAATGAGTGACCTGAGACAATTACTCATATATCACCCCGACATTTCTGACTCTTGAGTTATTATGCTAAATAAAATAAGGGTTAAATTAACGTAAAATAAGACCATGTTTGTTTTATAAGTAAAGCCAAAAGTCATAAATGCTTTGATATAAATTTTTAGACTAAAATACGGAGGTCTAATCTATCTTTGCGTCATTTTAATGCAAACGTCTTAAGTCAGAACCAGTGTACAATTACTTATTACTCACAACATAACAGATAGACTGAAGAGTTAACAGAAATACTTAAATAAATATAAAGTATTGCTTGATGTGAATTTGTTGAATTCAATAACACAAAAGCTGTTTTTAGTCATAAAGTCAAGAAACAACTATACTTTAGTATTAATACACCATAGTTTATCACTGTGAATCTAAAAACATCCAACTAACTAATTAGTCAATATGTATTTATTTTCTATATAAATCATTATAGAATCATCACATCAATAACTTTTTTAGTAAAGTTTAAACATGTTAAAGATTCCTCAGTATGCTGAAGATAAAGTGATGGACAATAAATGACTTCTTACCAAAACGGAAGGGCAATTAACAATGTTCACAATATCATAACATCTGACCAGCAATTCAGACTTCAGCACCAAATATACATGATCAGCCAAACGGTTCAGGCACACATTTCTTTGATTCTTAGATTCTTTGGCCAGTCTCAGTACAGAAGATCTAACTGCTTCTATTGTTAAAATATCAAGCTTATTTTGATGAGATTACCGAAATTCATCACACGTTATGAACAGCGCTGGTTATTAAAGCTCATAGTTAACGAGGCAGTAGGTGACTTAAACAAAAGTCGTGAAAAGCTATTTAAAATCTGTAAATGTTAAGGTATTACCCAGTTATTACAACTTTAATTTATAAAATGTTCACGTCTATCTTTGCGCCATGAAACAGCCAATTCACAGTGACGGATAGGGAAATAAATTCTGCTAGGGTTGTCCTGACGTGAATTTTAATCCTTCTCTTCTGATGGCTGGATTAACGTTAGTTTTGGAATCAACGTATGGCTTGTAGGCTGTTATTCTGGTCTATGAGTTTAGTTGCCTTTAGCTCATGTTGTTGTTGAATTAAAGGATGCTTTATCGTGCAAAATGCTTACTAACTGCGTTGTGTTTTCGATACTTACGTATCAGTTTGTGAAATAAATTATTTCATGGTCTCGATGTCAGTACTGATTAAGACGTTTCTGTTTATCAAATTTCTGACTATTGCAAAAGTCTATTCATATTGTTAAGCTACGTTTGGGTTTCGATGCTGGTTGCAAATGTTTTGTGTTGCTAAACGTCACTATATTGTATGTTTATGTAGAGCTGAGTGATGCCCATATTGGGACGTTTTGATGTTTACCACTTGTTATCGTACTTCACAGCCGATTTACGTTGAAATTTGAAGTCAACTTACGGGATATTTACACACGGATCATTAATTTGTATTTTGTAAAATTCATACCTAACTAATTACAATAACGCTGAATAACTTTAGAAATAATCTGCTTCCATCATTTTTGAGTTATTTTTTAGCATGTCCACTGAGGAAATCTTTGGAAAGTGTTTTGGAAAACTAGATGCTTTAGGAAAAATATGATACCAGAGGAATATGTTGCAAGATTTGATAAGCTGTCATTAGTGAAATAAGCTGTTGTTGTCAATATTTTTCCTCGTTTGATAGTTTGCCATCCTTTTTAGAACCTTCGACAGTAATGGAAAAACTATAATAAGTTTGGAGAAGAATGAGTACTTTCCCTCCGCTCTTATGGACATCAGTAAAATAGTCCGTCTTGCACTTTGCTGGAAAGTGCTTCTCCCACTACGAGTGCTATAAAATGTTATCGGTGGAACACAATAGAACGATGGTATGGTTTTAGGGTGCCCTAACGTACACTGTTGCGGGCCACAATGTTGGCAGTTTCCTCAGTACCAGACAAAGTATTAATTTAACTAAGTACATTTTCTCATTCCAAAGTTTAAGAACAGGTAAGGACGCATTTTTTTAGCAGATAAGTTGGTTCCTTTTCAAAGTGACCATTGGAAGCTCTGGTTAGCTCCAAATTGGTAAAGGTAGCTCCTTGAGATATATGATAGTCATAGTTTCCTGGTTAGCAAGCTTTCTTTAGTCTATGAACAAGTATTCACGCCTGGGCACCATATGAAATTCTAGGGTGTACCTGCTGTAATGACCAAAACTCTTAGTAATGTTCGTCAGTTAACATCGTTTATGTAAAGAACCAACTGGTTTTTGAGTCACACGCGATTTCACAATAGGATACCCGATAACACAACTTACTGGTGCAAAACATCGTACTATATTTAACAATAAACATAAATTTAGCACACAAACCTCAGCAGTTCCCTTTCCTTATACAGCCAAAGGGATTCAAGTAAATTTTACAATTATTCTACAATACAACAAATGGGTGGTAAGGAGATATCAAACTAGTTACATCTCCAAGAATAAGTATTCCTGAAGAAATCGAATTGTGTCTGTAGCCGACCAACTGAATCAATCACTTAGGTATAGACAAGCAAAATGTCAGCCCAATATGGCTTAAAACAAGATCTTGAAAGTAAGTGTTTAGTCGACTTTGTGTGTTTAACAGAGATTGATAGCCTTAAGAAAGTGGTTATTTTATCAAGGCCAGGTCAAGAGACGACTCAGTAGTGTCCATAATACTAATTATTTTATTATACCTGGAATCAACCAGTTCATTTACCATGGAGGCAGTAACTTGCAAGGAGACAGCACATCATCTTAACTAGGTGCTTTGCGTAACCTTAACAGTAAATTAGAACTTCAGACACCGTGTGCTGAAAATACAGCTTAGCTATGTAACAAATAAGGTCTAGTTTGCACAAAACCATAAGATAATGGGGTGCAAATGACGTATCTACTAACCTCTCGATCAAATATTGTTCTGTGCAATGAATTCTAATTTTATTAGGAATGACCTCAAATAATATGGATGTTTAGTCAAAAAAAGCGACCAGCCAACCAAGGATAATGGTGCCAGCAAGATGGCCGTATCGAAGACAAACAAACTAAATACGAAACTGAATATGACAAATAAGTCGACTGTGTCCAACGAAAGTTTTACGGGAGTGATCTGTAAAGTTTATTTACTCCTTACATTGATTGCAATGATCTCTACCAAAAGAACACTAGTACTTTTTACGTAAAAACGAATCGCTCGCGTCAAACAACCAAGAAATACAAACAGTAGGCAACTAGCTCTCACTCACTCATTCGATGAAAGAGAGTAAGTCTTATGTCTTACGACATCACGCCTATAACTGCACTTAAACTGATGGTCCCTGAGTCTTGCAGCAGTATCCCCAGGGATCAGCATGGCCATGTGTAGGCATATTACCGTTGATAAGTCACGGACTGGAACTGGTCAGCCTCTGTTGCTTCGTGTACATCCCGAGCGGATCGCATCGACGCATCCATACCGTTTATGGGAGGCCCGTGTTCGAAACTCCAAAACAATCGGCGCCTGCCGACAGAGTTGGAAAGTCACTATCTTTCACCCTGACCCATCGCAAGGGTGCCGTTAGTTGTTGCGCCGGTCAATAGTTCTTCCTTTGACAATACATATACTTTTCAATTAGAATTTTCACGACTGCACTACCTAATAACACCTGAAACTTTCCCCGAGCAGTAGCCGTCACCTGGCTGGAGCCCTCCCATTCCTCAAACTTATGGTAGTTCGAAAATTGGATTTGTAACTGGATGACCTGATGGAAGTATAATAAGATGCTTCCTTGCTGAGACCATCCGCACACAACAGTCCGTCTATTAACATGGGATCCAGCTTGCGTACGAGGGATCCGACAGCATTCATTTCCGAATTTCTCCTAGAAGACTGTAGTAGTCTGACCTCTTTCTTGAACGTTCTACCAAATCAATTCTACCTCCTCTAGAGACAGTTCGTTTTGGTATACCGTTCTTGAAAGTGAAGGCTTAATGCATGATAATACAAAATAACCCAAATGTACGCTCAGTCGGAAGCATTTCATAGTCAACTGCCTTCATAGCATCAACGTGCTTCTCAAGCGAAATTCGTTCACTGACTTGCAGGCAGTTACTTATCTACTCATTATGAATGACCTCCAATAATATGGGCGTCTAGTCAACAACAAATGATTAAACAACCATAGATAGTTCAACTGCTATTCAAGCAAATTCCAATCATATTTTGCAGCCAATCCGAAGCATGCAGTAATAGAGAGCTCTACTAGCTCATCCATTTTCTAAGCCATTTTAAAGTGCGTGTTTCGTTCGCTGAAAATTTCCGTTAGCGTTTCAGTGATACTGCAATGTTTGACGCTCCAGCCTGCACAAATTTCTTTGTTTATTTAACGATTAACATGCTGACGGTATTTTCTGCTTCTGGGTAAAGTGCATTTCATGAATTTTGATGTAAAACAGCGAATATTTAGCTGTTTTAAAGCGTCCTAAATCATAAAAGCTAGGCAGATTGTTTGGTGGAACTTATGCCGATTCTGGTAAATACTCCAGAGTTGTCACTGCTCGAAGCGTAAACCGTGTCAATAATATTAATATTTCCTCCAGTTCGGAGTTTCTAGATGTAGACGGAGTTGCTGCAAATAGTTTATCTGAGCTTACACCGTTTGTATTTCTTAGATGACATAATAAAATACGTACAATTTATTGTCTGCGGCATCTTGGGTGTGGGGGTTCGTCAATGTCCACAAGTAATCGAAGGTCATTAATAGTTAGTATTTGGGGATGTTCTTCAGAGATCTATGCAGACTCAACGTTTTTACCACGTTAAATAAAGCTTGTTATGCTATAAAAAGTTAGTTGCGCATTGCATACCTAGCACTATGCTTAGTTTACGCGTACTCGTCATAAGGGAAGCAAGTTGAATAAAGAGTAGGATCAGAGAATGGGGACGAGCAAGTGCAATGGTGATTCTGTATTTTAAGGTCATAGAGCATAGCTTGGTCATAACTGTTGACGATCCATCACACTCTAATTATTTGCTGGAGAAAGTTTCACTTTAAAGAACACGTTTGTGTGACTGTGGTGAATTTTTGCACCCGGTTGAGTGTTTGGAAAACCGTGATAAACCTATAATTCAGTGTTACTAGTGTTAGCCAAAGAAATCACTTAAATTTGGTTTATTCTTTACACATTCCAAAATTTCCGTCCAGCATTGGAAATACCTGTAACGGCACCTTCAACCATGGCAAATGCTAGTAAAGATACATCTATTTAGTGCTATCCGTACTGAAGAGACGTCTGTCCAGAGATACTACTGAAGACACCAATATCAGTGGGTAGTGGTGGCAAATCTGTCGAAATTGATAAAATGTTTCTCAGAAAGCACAAATATAATTCAGGAAGTTGTAATAATATAGTATGAGTAGGTCGTTTTTATGTTAAAGCTAACAGTAGATAATTGACATTTGGATCTACGTCTCTAAAAATGACACTTTGGAAGGATTCCTGACCACCAGAATTCCACTACAACTTCGACAATTAGTAAATATGCTGAGCCAGGAATGACAATTTACACCTATGATGGGAAGTAATACGAGTGCCTATCAACACTTGAATAATCATCATTTTGTCGTTCATAACCGACACCTTGCTAATCCTACGACGCGGATCCACGTAAATAGCGTAGAATCTATGTAGTCTGGATTTAAAAACTATCTCCATAAACATTAGGGAATTCGTGGAAAAATACTTTACAGCTATATGGATGAGTGTATATGCAGAAGTTAGATTGACATTAAATGTATACAACCTTTATATAACCTAGTAGCGTTTATCAGTCATGTAATATTGTTGTATAAATTCGAGTAATACTTTATTCATGTAGGTTGACTTGTTATTAACAAAGGCGAAATTAGTGACAAGATATACATTGCGCCAACAGTCTAAGATGGCCTATTCGCCTCTGCATGCGTCCGCTTATGCTTCTTCACAATCCACTCCTCATTTCTGAGTTCTTTGGTAATTAACGCCCTCTCACTTCTCCATAAAATACTAACCCTAAGAACTATAGCCTTAATGGCTATAACTTCTTCCATATTTGCCACAGAAACATGGTGTTCCTCCTCAGTAACTGACTTAGAATCAGCCATTCGGGACTGTATTCCATATCTTGGCAATGGAGAATACAAACGGGGTGGTGGCTGTCTAATATACGTAAGTGTTTGCTTTCCGTTTAATGAAATTGATGACGAAATACTTGATAACGTACTAGAGTCAATCTGGGTTTCAGTCAATATCCCGAGCAACATTTACTTCTTGGATGCATATATAAATCCCCTGACACCTCAACAACTGTAGATAACGTCATTATTTGTGCTTTTATACATACCTCTGGCCTAAGTATAATGTGAAGGCTTTAACCCTCCTAGGATGGATTGGAATGTGGGGAGAGGACAGTCATAAGATGAACGAAACCTTTTTGCAGCATCAGACATGCGCTGTTGGACACAGCTTGTACAGACTCCCACGAGATATCATCAGATTCTCGATCTAGTTTACTGTCATTATGTGACTTCTCCGTCACTTCAAGATAGCAAAGAGCTTAAAAGCAGTGACCACAAAATGGTTTTGTTTGCTTTTTCCTTTAATTTTAGTCACTCCAATAATCATATATTATAAAAAACCGAACAACATCGAGGTTATAATAATGTGAACGGGAATCTTCTACACACCCTTCCAAGTTGCTCTGACTGGAACAATTTCTTGTTGTCTAGTAGTCGTATAGACGCAATAGATATTTTTTTTATAAAATTAATGACTTATGTTTAGATTTCACTGCACCTATGAAACTAAGTAATATAATTAAGTCAAATGATTCGTACTTACCACTTTCTTGCCGTAAGATGCAAAGACGCCTACAGAAGTGCTATTTTAAGTCAAATGAATTTTCAGCATATTTAGAAATTATCATGACTTTTGGCCAAATGAAGAAGTCCGCAGGTTAAAGGCGATCAATCAAGAGTTATCGGCAATACGCGGTAGCTCCAAAGTGTAAAACGTAGTGCGGTTGTTCAACAGGTGCCTTATACTTTCCGGAAATAATGATTTTCTTCGCATATCACATGATGATTTAATTGTTAATGGCCATTATGTTTTTGTCAACCTGTTTAGCGATTTCTTTGCTAACGGAGGTAAACAACTGGATGACATTGAGGTAGACACTATCTACTCGGCTATTAACCATATGGAATCCGTTTTCTTCACTTATGATAACATTTGTAAATCCATAAACTCACTTAGGACCTCAAGTAGTTATAGAGTCGATGGCATGGCATCCATTTACTTCAAACTCGGTGGACCTAATTTCTTACTACTCCAACTTAAATTATTCGGCCTTTCCATAATAACAGCCACATCCTAATAGATGGAAAATCTCACATATATGTCCTCGAGTTAGATCAGGTAACAGGACAAGCTTGTATAACTATAGGCCCATATATATCATCCTACTTATCTTTAGAATAGTGAAAAAAATACTGTGTGACGAAATGTCTGATTATTTACTCTCAGAAAAAATTATCTCTAATTCTCAATATGGTTATCTAAAAACCAGGTCTTGTATGACTTGTCACACTGAATTTTTTGATTTAGTCTTTACTAAACGAACCCTTGAGCACTTGGCATTAGTGTTGTACTAAGACGTATTTAAGCTGCAAACATGGTTAACCACAGGCCCCTTATAGGCAAACTCTCCTCATGTAGGGGTAGAAATCCATTACTTGCACGGCTAAACTATCTCCTCAGTCATCGGCACCAAATTTTTAAAATTAACTCCACTCTTGAGAAGACCGAACCAGTTACAAGTGGCGTTACACATAGAAGTGTTTCGGGCCCACTACTCTTTGTAGCTTACATAAATGGTATGTGCATGTGCTTCAGTATTAGTGGACCTTTTTTATATATCCGGATGATCTTAAAAAAGCGTACTCATTCCCTGCACATGAATTTTCACACGCACTTAGTGGCGTCATTACTGAACTCAACACAGGTTACTATGCAGACACCTAAGTCGCACTGACCTCTGAGTTGTATAATTCGTAACTTTTACAACAATGATTCTCGTTTCTGCTATATAAAGTTTGTGTCCAACATTTACTAGAATACTGAATCTTTATTCTCAGTAATGCTTTCATTAAAGACAAACTCAGACTGGAGTCAAACCAACGTCGATTTACTCTTCGTATTCTTGAGGCTGGTCGTACTCCAGACTATTAAACTAGACACACTGAGCTAGGACTAGTTACTTTATGGAGGCACCGGCTCAGGTTAAACCTAAACTTCTTCTACAAGATACCGAACAGATTAGCGTTTTCATCGTCTAATAAAATTCAGCTAGGTGAACCCTCTTGTTACAACCTATACAATTCAGACTCCAAAATAAAAATATCGCATTCTAAATCTGCTCTTTATATGAATCCTTTTACAAATAAATCCTCCAGAATCTGGAACCATTTGTCTCAAGCTATTCGGGAAACAGATTCACTTCCTTTATTTGTACGACATGTTGGTAATGTCATCTCTTCTGATATCTCATTAAAAATGTTCACACTAGCCATTGTAATCTTACTAGACTAACGAAATAATAGGGACTCTGAACGTGTGAGCATCGTTCGCCTGTCTTAGTCAGATGCTAGTATTCTTTCCTTTTAATCAGCCTATAAGCATAAGTGGTATGTAGGAAGCATGAATACTAATCCTGTCGATTAACTTTGTTAACCCCGATATAACAGTGCTGTTGTTTTGTGTTCTCTCTGCTCTTATCATTTCTCTGGTTGTAGAAGATTATGTGCAAAACAAGTATGGAACTTACTGGCACAATATTATTGCTTTCTCCTCAATACCCAAGTTCCAATACTCTTGGTCCTATCCCGTGTCTGGACGTGCTCAGTGATCCATTCTGCTAACCCTCAGCCGTTCTTTTGGAATTGAAACGCGTTGGTCAAGGAGTTCGCGGTTCTTTGTCATATATGTACCATACTACAATACATATATTTAGTATCCTAGTGCTGTAAAGTTTTTTGCGGTCGGCTTGGTTCTCAAATCATACATTTATATGATATAAAATTCATGACAGCAACACTTCGTCGAAATATTTGTATGTAAACTCATATCATTCTGATTATGTCTGTAAACTGACATGCTCTTATGTACACAATGATACTTGAGAATATAAACTGCTTTTTATTTGTTTATTTATTTTGATATCGAATATCAACGTATCTGTGGGGTTTAAATCTGAACAAAAAAAATTTAAAATATTTATTACTCTTCTTGAATATGGCGGTGACTGACTGCTATCCAACGCAGAGGACTGTTGAGTAAACCTCTCACATAGTAGTGCACCATAAGCTTCAAACATCTGAGGCGGTATAGGGGTTTACTTTTTTCGTTAAACTGTGTGGCGAGCAAATGATTCAGGTTATGTCGGCTGGCTGGTTAAGGTTAGTCAGTGAGTATTGAATGTAATTAAGACAACATTCGAAGATGTTACAAGACAATTCGTCTTAATCAATTTTCAATAAACTATCAAATCGTGCTTCCTGAATCATGAAGAACATTATTCCAGTACTGCGGCACAGTAGACATCTCTGGAGCTCATTCTTCATTACAGGCCATGTGTAGTTCGTTTCAGGGTGCTGAAATATCAAAAGCCGATGTAAGACTATCATAGCCGCACTTCGCACAGTTAGCGTATGACAGCAGTATTCTCTCTTATATTTAGATAAGGATCAAAGTAAATGTCAGAATCCTATCCTAACATTTCCGCGATAACTCAGACGTTGTAGTCAAGTCGAACCTGATAACACAGTGTCTTTATCAACGTATTTTGACTGGGTTCGTTCGACGGATATCGACATTCTTGTTTCGCTTAACTGCACTTCTGATATACTAACAATATTACCAGTGTCTCTGTCTCGGGAAACTGTTTTTAAGCCGCTTATGAGCCAAAACTGACACGAACTACTAGGTTTTGATGGTCTGTCTCACCAGTTGCTGTCATTGGTAAAGGACTTTCTTTTAGAACCTCTTATAGAGTCACCCAACATGCCCCCTACCAGTGCATGATTCATACGAGACTAGAGGGACGCTGGATTAAATTCCATTTTTAGGAATTTGAAGGTTGGAGGTCCAAATACAGAGAGGCAAATATAACCAGCGTTTTTGTTAAGGTTTTGAAGTGATTCATCCAAGACATGTTAATTTGATTTGTTGAGATCCACAGTTCATCAAAGACACAGCAATATTGATTTTGCACCTTTCAATCCTTCTTAAGGACCTCCTCGTTACTAGAGAGGGTTGAGAGGCAACTCAAGGTTATCCCTTACCTATAGATGTATTATTTATGGACTTCAGCAAAGCTTTCGATAATGTTGCCCATTTATCACTTGCGCACCAGCCGATATTGATTGTAACAGGAAAAGTGCAATCTTAGATTTGAAGCTGACAAACTGGTTTAGACGATTTGGTTAGGTGGTCAAGAAGCGGAGGCCTGGAAATAAATTCTTTTAAAAGTACGATAATGCAAGTAAGTTGCTGCCGATTCATGGTGGATGGAACACCTCTGTCATTAGTTATAAAACAAAATGATTTGGGACTAATTTCAGGTAACAATCTGAAAACGTTGTGACACTGAAATGCAGCCACAGCCATTCCGTGTGTTAAGGCCATCTAGTAGAGCTTTCAAATGTTTTAGGTAATACATGTTTATAATGGACGAAAATACCTATAAAAACATGTTTATAATCTACTATCTTATATACGCAAGACTTGGTCTAAAATATTGCATTCTAGAAGCTAGATCATGTATATTTATAGATATTAGTGCACTTATTATCTCTTTCCTGGTGTAGGTTAATAGGAGACCTCATACTAGCATTTCCTATTTCTAATGATGTCAATATTTGCTAAACCTATTCTCTAACTACTTATAGGACAAACTATCTCTAAGATCACAAGTATACATAATTATATTGCAATTGCGATTCCTCCATCCAGCAGTCAAGGAATAAAACGCCTTACTAAAGCAAATAGCATCAGCACCGTTGGCGAACACTGTTAAGGACGAACAGGACCGTTCACTGGAAAGTACTCTGAAAAATTAAAACAGGCTATGAAACCTATTATCCTTGAGATTTAAAATGAAAATACTTCTCTTTCGTCCATAGCAATTGGAGACCGCTCAGTTACTAGACTATGCAGCCATAATTATACTTCGTTGTGTAGGGAATTCGAATGCTGCGTTACGGATGCTAGGGAACTGCTCTGAGAGTTATGCATAACTTCGTCGTATTATTGATGTTATTCTGTGTATAAAGTCAGCTTACTTTGTAGGAAAAAAACAAGTTTCGAACTTGCCATATGTTAATAAATTCCGTCTTTTGACCCAGTGTTTAACAGTATTCGGGAATTTGTCTGATAAACGTGATATATTACGGCATGGACATGACATTTAGGGCCTACCGGTATAAATAATCCAGCACAAATCACAGACTTTTTGATTATGGTTTAGCCTTAATGCTACTCTTTTATAGTTTTACTAGTAAATGCTTGTATCGCCCTACAATAAAGATCGTTGAAAGGGGGATGGACACTTTGTAGTGGGTCTACTTAAAGTGATTCGTAGGCCAGTTCCAAGTAGTACGTATTTTTCTACTAGTCTAAGTAGAGTGGTGGCAGATTTGCACAATATTTTTCCATAGTGCTTTTTTTGCTTCCTTGTCCCATATACTAGCCGCTACAAATGTTAGTGAAGGGAACTACTTACGCAATCTTCCTTAACTTACCTTCTTCTGTTACAGTTTTTTTCGATTCAACAAATCACCGATTTCAGTGATTTTTCCAATTCTATGCTGTATTCGTAGTGCGATTAATACTCCAACTCTTACTAAAGTTGAAGAAAATCTGCTGCGAGGAATAGCAGTGAGTCCGTATGGATTAACTCCAAATATCGTTGAGGATAATTGTCTAGCTCCAGGAATTAGGCTGGCTGATGTTTTGGCTGAATTTTTGGTACAAGACTACCCCATCTGACGTTTTGGTTGTTGATCGTTCCTAGTAAATACGAAAGAATCAAAATCGTCACGCAATAACTATAGTGAGATTAGCTTAACTAATATAGTATCTAAAACACTGCCACAAGCATCAGACACCTAATAAGAACTCGTGAACTGCAAATGGGGGAAAACCAAGCTGGTCCCGAACATCATCGTGGTTGTATCGACCATATATCCACCTATCGTCAGGTTTTAGGATATAGACATACTTATAGGCGTCTGACAGTGATGACTTCTCTACCCGAAAGTGACGTTTGATTTCGCAAACCGAGGTTCTATAGCAGTGTCTTGTCAAAAGCATACCTCAGAAGTATATGTACTTTGTGAAGGCAGTTTGCTTAAACATTCTTAGTGGAGTCAGGGTTTGTGACTGACTTGTCCAAATTCGCAACCTCAAGTGACTTCACACATTGTTGTCCGCTATTCCAAATGTTATGTAGTTTCATAGATTTACTGCTGGGAATAACCGTATCACTGTCTGAATATTTAGGAATCGATCTCTACTTATTAACGTATAATATATAGACGACATAGTCCTGTGTAGTGAAAAGGCTGATAATACGCGGAGTCTTTTGGTAACATTAAGCAATGATGCAAACATGTTTGAGATACGTTCTTGTTTATCTTAATGCGAATTGTTACTTCACAACTGGCCTCTGTCAACGCTTGAACTAAAGTTAACGAGTATAGTAGTTGAGCGCTTATCTTAGAAATCTGATCAGCCGTGATAGGTTACTGTCTGACGAAGTCTCAGCACGTATTCTGAAAGTTTATTTGAATTCTGCTAACTTACGTCACCTATAGTGTAAGCGAAATATCCGTCCACCAATTAAAGGACGAATATATAGTGTGCAGTATTTCGTTTTGTCTTACTTCATGAATATGAAACGTGACCATTAAGAGTAAATGGTATTCACTAACTACTGACGACTGATCATGGACGACTTTGAGATATTTTCCACGTTTGCTGAGATCCCTTCCCCAGATAAGTAATAATAAGGTTATCGAGAGGACATTATGAAGAGTAGTTAAGTCAGTTAATAGTTTTGTGGATTTTCATCAACTAAGATTGTCGGGACATGTATTGATTATGCTCAACCACTGCGTATCTAGACGCGTGATGCTGACTGGTATTAAAGTAGTGTAGAAGAAAGCTATAAGTGACCAAACTGTAGACATTGCATTAGTCTATGAAGTTACTGATTGGTTGTCTAAGCTTTGTTGGTAGATATGGGCTACTTGGTTTGGTGTCGTGCGATCAATGTAGTCGATGTAAACATTTATTATTTTAAGGTTTCGCATTATCTTGTTCATTCACAAATGATTTGTATTTACCTAATTCCTACCTTCGTACTACAATAATTATTAATTTATAACTGTACGGCTCGATAATGCACTTATTAAAAACTGTTGTTCATCGAAATGTTTCTTATTTCTGAGTGCTCCATGGTAATTTTAAAATGTAGTACTTTCGGGTAGAACAAACGTTTAGTTTTGTTAATTATTAACAATCACTAATAAATATATTATTTTTCAAATGTCATTAAGTTTTATATTTGAAATTTTCTAATAAGATGCACCGAGTGTTATTAAAGCAATTAGGTTAAACTTTAAGAATTCAAGTACCGACCTTGAATGATTTTTCGTAACTGTGATTTTTGTAAATATTTTTATTTATTTGCGAGCTACATTTATTCCAAATTAAAATATTTAATTGAGATTGTTATTTATATGGAGATTGGTACCTTTAATTGACTAAATATCACAGATCGATGTTGGCAGGGTACCATTGAAACTAGGCTGCACTGGACAGCTGTTCCCTCATAGTGTGTCAGAATGGGTCTCAGATACACAAGATTTATCTGCTCAGTCATCTTTTTATTAACATATCTCGTTATTTTTTTAAACCGTTCGAAATCTCAGTATGAATGGTTTTTTAAAGTGTCTCATTTTAAATCACACAAGTTTTTCTCAGTGCTTGTTGAAGTAACTAAACTTTAACATCGAAAATTGATGAAATAACAAACGAAATGTAGTATATGAAAATCAAAAGCCTTATATATATATTTAAACTACAGATGCTTACAAAACGTAACATTTCCTTTTGTTTTTGCTCTTCGACAACTAAAAAGTAGTTTACTCCAGATGGATGGAAAATTTAATTCGAGCGAATTGCTGTTTTTGCTTTCACTTTTCAATAAAGTCTGAACAAATCTTTGGCTTTGCTTAGTATGTTTTTTGGTTTGTACTTTGCCAATTATTGTATTTTAAAAGATTGTTCGTTACGGTGTGTTTCAGATAATTATTCTATTTATCAATTTAATCACAGGTTGATTAGAACACGACCACAACTCAGGTTATACGACTCAGTTATGTGGAGTCCTGAAAGAAAAATTGCCATCAAGCTGCTTATTTTTACCATATTTACCCAGTCGTTTTGGTCTGGATTTCAATTTCTCTCCAATCAATATATATATTATAGGTTACGTTTTTCGTATAAAAATTAGTTGAAATATGTTTTTTTTTTTACCAGTTTTCACATTCAAATACACTATTTATGATGGATTTTATGCATCTTTTTCTGAATTCCTGTAATATTGAGAACCCGAAACCACACCCACCTCTTCCGTAGTTCTCATCTAGAGGGAAAATAGTAATGGGATAATATTTTAAAGCAAACCACCAATAAGAAGTTTTTACTAAAAACAGGCACTAGTCATATTTGTGGCCTGCTTGTTGCTTCTTGGATGAAATCTCAAGAAATAAATTTGGAATTTAGTGTTGAGTTCTTGATTCTCTAATTGTGATTCATGTTTTCATCTTGTAAATGGCATATTGTGGAGTAAATCTCTTAGTATATGTAAAAGTTTGTGTTCTACTTATGTCCTCGTTTGTTTAGAACTACTATTTTCACCTTTGTTTTGACTATTTATCTGAAAAAACAAACTTATGTTCTTATTTTAAACATATTAACCGTTTAATTAACTTTAAAATATCCATCGCAATATCCTATGGTACTATGAGTTATTGGATGCTCTCGAACATCCGAATTTGTTACTCACATTGTTGAGAGGACATAAACCTATTAATAAAACAAGTGTTTACTATTTGTAATCAGTGTCTAAAGTTATTTAGAAAACAGTCATACATAATTTCTTGCCAAATAATTACGTATATTAAAAAAACAGTTCAGAGAAATTACGTATATGCGTTTAGTAGAAGAGTTTTCCTAGCCTAAATTACTTTATAATAAGCACTTGATATCTCTTGATTTTGTTAATAACAGGTCATGATTGTTTTAATTTTTCATGATACTAGATTTCTGAAGGATGCTGGTTTACCTTATGATCCATCGCAACAAAACAAGTATGTCTAGTTTGTTGTGTTTCATCTCTTCTAGAAGTGTTTGCATCATATATATATATATAATCATTGTGAATAATCTTTTCTCGTCTAAGATATGTAATTGTTTTACATAGGTAGTAGTCTTTTATGAGTTGGAGTTTCTTCAAAAGAATAAAGTTATTTGTCGTTTATTGCCCACAATAGTCCATAGCACGCTGATTTTTTGTCAACCTTTGTCAGTTGTAGTTTAAAATGTGATTATTAGGTCTTAAACAATAATATGGTTGACTAGTATCACTAGTTTTTTATGACTGCAGACAAGTCAATAAACTACCTTTATATCGATAAGGCTTTATTATCTCATCCTTTTATATGACAAATTTCTAATTGAACTTGGATTCCATGTTACAATTGCACTTGGCAGTTTTCTAATTAGTAATTAATTATTTAATCTTTGTTCAGTGTTCTATTTACTATTAGTGTTTGGAAATAGTTTTGTAACCAATGGTTTTGAATTAGTCACATTCAAATGAAGGCGCTGTCTGTAATATGGAAATAGTATTGAATTAGTGGTAAAATGGATCCATACAACCCTGCAAAAAAACCAGGAGTATACAATTATATCTAAATACAATTATCTTAAATATGAATCGACTTATGAAGTGAGAATAAATAAGACCACTGATAAGTAAGGAATGTGAATAATGTAGGAAGGGAAACAGACATGCAGGGATAGAAGCGACCACTCATGTGATGGAGTACAGGAATAAAAGTGCGTGACAGTCATACTGGTAAAAATTGATATGTGAATTTATGCTCACCCATTATAGGAATTCATCACACTTCGTCAGATACATTTATAAAGACATCAGTTTTTGGATGTAACTTTGATATTTGTTTGTGAAAGAGCAATAAAGAAGCTTCCCTGAGTGCAATATTTTACACTTTGAGTCCGAGAATTCCTGTCAGCTTAAAGAAAATGAATGGCAGAAGAAATCAGTCACTTTCTAGTGTCGACTGAAGGGAAACATTTTTAATTCAAGAACCGTTGCCATTAAAAAACCTTGTTTATTCCAAACTCGACAAGTATATTTTCCTTTTGTTCTCACTGTCACGATCACGTGATTTACTAAATATTATTTCGTTAGACAGAACGAACGATATCTTCCCAGTTAGACTGCTGTATTTAGCTCATTATTGTCAGATGAGATGCTTTCACTTCTTTGTTCAAACTGTTTATGCATTGATTTGCGTTATTGAATAATTATGTCAGGGTTCGAACTCGACCGTGTCTTATGGAATGGAGTTTTAAACTTATACTTCAATCTGAATTTACCAAACTGTGGTGGAGAAACTTCAGTTAATCAAAAATGCACTTCTCGCAATATCGCAACAAACTCAGATTGTGCTTCAGTTGAATGTCGACCCTACATCACTGTCAAGCTGCATCTTAGCAAATGTGGGGATATTTTTATTATTCGTTATTTTTTGATTGTATTTCTCATATGATTCTTGGATTCTTTGCTTAGAATTTCTGTAATATTATTGGGTCAGCATTCTTCTTGTAAGTTCATAAGTGTAACTAACAGTAGTAGAAGTTATTATTATTAACACATTGAAGGTGCCCAAGTATAATCATACAGTAACTGGCAAAGTTTATTTTCATTATTGCGAATTTCGTAAAAAACCGTCAGTAAGCTTAAATAGGTTGAATTGTGATGTACATTTTGTGAAGGAGAGTAAGTGGTTTTTCATACGATTGGTATATCAGCGAACGTATTTAGTCATAGAGTTATTATACTATAGTTATGCTTTTTTAAAGTTAAGCATGCAATGAGTGACACAGATAGTATAAGAAATCTGTAAGCCCTGATTGTAAACATGTATTACCTGGACAGTTATTTGATATTGCTTTAAAGAAAAAGTATTGAGTAATTGTGATGACTTTTTGTACATTTAGATCTATTCCTGATTCGAATAACGAATTAAGAAATGAAGTTCAGAAGAAAACTGCACATTTACTGCCTTTATTGAGTGCTGCATTGTTGATACCTGGACTTTTGTCGTCATTTATGATTAGTTCACTTTCCGATTATTACGGTCGACGTTTTGCTATGGGAGTTTTATTCAGTGGCTTAACTTCTAACGTGATTGTTTCATGTAAAGTTATCGTCGTTTTTAAATTTTAGCAGCATTTCCGACAATTATTACGTTATATTGTCTATTAGTTCTAATCAGTTGTCTGTTTCATTCAGTGATATCTGTTATCTTATTCAAATATATTAAAATGGTTTTGGTATTTTTGTTAACATCACATTCGATTTAAGTGTATTCAGAGGCTAATCTAGTAAAGGGCACTCTTGATTAGTCAACTACACAAGTGGTTATGTAATTAGTAATATATAAACGAAAGCTACTACTATTAGGCTTAGAGGTTTGCAGGGATGGTCCAATTTGGAAATAGTTCACGTCGCAAACTAACTCTAGCTTAAAATCGTTATATCTCAGGAACTTCGGATTACTTTTTTAAATATATGATCATTCATCAATGGACATTTATGACCTCGCTAGTATTTGAACAAATGATTTGTTTGCCTCCCAGCGAGCGCTTAACTTTTAACCCACTAACTTGGCATCAGGCGATTTGAATTTCTAACTTTAGTCAGTCCCTGCCGTTGTACGACTAGCATCCGTTACCAGTCATAATATATCTATTACTATCAACATACTTAAATTTGATTGGTCTCTTAAATGTTGTTAGCTATTGGTGTAAGTCATGAAATCAAAGTTGTGCATTTTATTTTCGAGGTATGCTGAGTATTATAGATTCACAATATACGGTTTGTATTGTTCATTTAATACATCACGGTAGTTTTTGCTTGAAATTTTCTGATATATTAATGAACATTTTTTGCTTTTAGTTATTCTTTCGAATGATTTTGAAAGAAATGTTCGTTAAATGTCTCTGAAAGCATAAGAATGTTGGTAATTAAATAAATTAGCTATTTAGCAACAGAAAATTTGAGCTTCTTCAACAGCGTAGTGGGATTGTTCTTTACAGGTTATATTGTTCAGAAAAAATAGATACTTCATTTTAGAGTCACTTAAGTCTGCCAACTCATAGCATTGACAGATTCAATCATAGCTTTTATGCATTCTTTACCATTGTTATATACAGACCTATAACTGTAAAGCTTGAGGAAGTTATTGGAAGCTCCTTTTATCGAACACTACAGATTCAATTTCGTTTGCATATTACTAAAATTTCTTACTTGTATGGTAATTAAGCTAAGTCGACACATAGTATCTAAGTGATGAAATTTTGCATAAAATTATCATATTTTATTATGTAAGATAAACGTCTGTTCTTTATTTTGTTTGTTTGACTTTCATATTTCCTGACATTTGATATCGGCATTTGGGATGCACATTAAAATATTACTTATGTTGTAATCTTTTCAGCGTTTGTTTTTTTATTTGAATGGAACTTGTACTTGTTAATTCTGGGGAACTTAACGTGCGGTTTTCTCGGCGGAGGAATGCTTACATTTTCAGGCCAAATTTCAGTTTGCTTCGCCGATATTACGAAAGTTCCTGATGAAAAAGAGGATCTCTTGTATGATTCCAAGTACCAGCAAGCTTCCTTGGAACGTCAACGTCTTTTATATATGGGGATTTATGATGGTGCTTGTGTTTTAGCAGGAGCTGCAGCTGTCTCTGTTACGGGTAATAACAAGAATTTAGCTTTATTTTGATCGGATATTGTGGAGATTGTTAGATTTGAATTTGTTATCAGGAATTGACATGAGTTAGGCGACCATTAACAACCTTGAAGCACTGAACTATACTAGTACTGTGTTCCCTTAAGTTTCCAGGTGGGCCTTGACGAGTTTCAGCTAGCGAAAAACGTAGATCCAAGGTTTCCGGTCTGGTACATTTGACCACGTAACATGATTTATGTTGTTCATCATTCTTAATGAGCGTTTTGAACAACTTCTGTGAGTAAGACTTCAATGCGGATCTCTATGTACTTCAACCCACTTCTTCCTATAAAATTTTTTCTTTGTGTTTATTTTCTGAAACGATTTCTATGATTTTGCCGACATTATTGCTTAATCATTTTGAACTAAGACCATCTTGACCTTCTTTTCCGTATTTTGCTTTTAGGTGTTTTTATTGACCGTTTTGATTTTATTACGACGTGTTTGATATTGATGTTCCTTTGTTTACTGTCGGTTGGAGTGCTATGGTGTTTACCAGAAACAAAGTCTTTTAACACTAATGCATCTGGTCTGTCTTATTTTAATAATAATCTCAACGCTAGTTTGTCTACGTGTAACACTGGATTTCATTCATCACAAAACAGTAATTGGCTTTTGAAGTCAACTGAGATGATCTACGTGAGTTATCACAAGTATCGCTTTTTAAACTCCACTTCATCAAATTACGTTGCTATGAACAGTCATTTTGTCCTATTTCAGGAATCCCCAGTAAGATACATGCAGGGCTGTACATAAAATCGAACCCCATGTGTGTTTTGAACGCTGACGACCAAAGGGATCATATTTTCAGTTCCACTAAATTTGTTATGATATACTCTAACGCTTCCTTCATTTCATTTGTTTTATTATCGGTGTTAATGTATAATGAAAGTCATTTTCAAACTAAGCAAAATATTTCAAAATTATCCTTCATGATCTTTATATAATACGATGAATAGACGACGTCTATGTGATATGTTTGCGCATTACATTTTGAACAGTCTGATCACATAAACTTGCTAAGTTGTGTATAAGAAATAAAGATCAGACTAGATTAATTGGACGATAAGGGAATAAGGATTATTAGGAAAACAGTACGAATCACACTCCACTCTGAACATAAGATCAACATTACCGGGTATATTAAACACAAGAAAGGCTTGTACTTTTGTCTATGTAAGGCTTCAAACGTTAATATGCACTATTTAGTACTCTTAGACACTATCACCATAGAGGCTAATTTGATATCAGTTTTGTGACTTGTGTTAATTAAATGTTTCACAATGGAAAATGCTGCTTGTTTACCCTGTACCTCTATATTATCGTTAGAGTTTATTCTATTTTGCAGCCCTTGGAGTATGTGTTCAGCTATTCTTACTCATAAACCACAATTACTTCTCCCTGTATATGTGTTCACACACACATGTAAACTGTTAGACACTGTGAGATGTGACTCACCTGCGTCACTTTGTCCAATTCTTAGTCACACCACTTAACGTTTCCAGTTACTGATCATGGTTACTGCACGGATTCCAACACGCTGATCTGCATCTATCAAGTTGGTTCAGACAGACAGTCATTGACTTCACTGAGTGATATTACGTCTGGGATTGACGGCTCTTACTTTTTTTTCCAAATCGTTCTTACTCCAATCAACATTTCGTGTCGAGAAAGCAAGTGTTTTTTTATATGTATTGTTTGTCCTAAACACCTAACTTAATGAAGATTCGCAACCTCACCAACTAATTTCTTTGCTTGGCACCTTACGCTTGAACTTAACGTCGCTCACTCGGTCGTTCCATGATACACAACTGTTATCGATTAATTTCACAAGTGGTTTCCACTTTACCACTATTCAATTGATTTGTCTCTAAAATCATATACAATTCTTGCTAAGTAGTCTGTTCTGAAACTTAAAATAGAAGATATTCATATGAATATTATATTAACTGAATAGAAACAATTAATTTGTCAATCATAAAGACAATATTCACATATTTCTACTTCCAAATTTAATCGGAAATGTCACGATACTGGTTTTATATTTTAGCTAGTTCGAAATGCCAACGTGACTACAGTTTTAATCTTCGCCATCATGTTTCTAACAACACTAACCACATACAATGAGGGTCAGTATACATTTTTATACCTTATGGGGTACCCATTTAATTGGTCTGTTGATCAATTTGGTTACTTCAGGTAGGTTAAAATATTTTGTTTAATTAGACTTCTTAACGTGTTTATCATGGCAAACAAGAATTATACATAGTATTTTTCTTTTATTAGTGGATTAAGTTCTACTCTTCTGGGTCTACTATCTTTTATATTAACTTGGGTTACTATTCGTTGGATGAAAGTAGTTAAACAGCGTCGTATATCTGAATCATCTCAACCTTTACTTACTAATGAATCAGTTTCCAGTTACAGTTCTATTCATGAAGTTGACTCAGCTGATCTTACTACTAACAACACTAATTACAACAGTTCATGCAATCATACTATCCAACACCAAGTGCTACGAGCCCGTCGACGTATGATAAAGTATGTAATATTCGGAATGCTTGCCATTGTAATTAGCAAATTTCTAATGGGATTAGCTTTTTGGTTTCCTTCACCTGGTCACAATATTCTTGTGTTTATTAGTAAGTTTGTAATTAATTTAGTTAAAATTTAGTCTGTATAATTTGTTTAAAGTTGCCAGTAATATTTTGTGCATTGGTCATATTACCTGGTTGTATTTACTGCTATATAAATAACCAGAAACCTTCAAGATTTTATTGCCTTAAAAGTAACTAGTCTTTCAACTTATCCAGTACCACTTTTTTATTAATTTCATGTCATTTGCCATGTATAGATTGATGTAATTGTCTTCTATCCATACTACAAATATGAGCGCTGGTGGTACTATTCTGTTACACAAGCCAATGCAGGTGAAGCGGGGTTCGAACCTAAGACTTAGTTACTGAAAGTCGAACGCCTTAGTCAGCTAACTATTGCTCCCGTACCATTCTTTTATCAACTATTTAACTTTCGTTACGGTTGTCTTCTACAGAACAGAACGCATGATATAGCATGTATGCTTCCATAGAACAATGAGTCTAAACCACTAAGGACAAGAGAGTTTTGACACTCACTCTGCATTGATTTAATTCAATAATGAGTAATCATTCTATCCTTTCGTATTAAAGTAAAATACTTTAAGTAATTATTATCCGAGTGGTTTGATATTAAATAATCCGGATATTGTTTTGCAGCAACTTGATTTCACTTATAAAGGGACCTTTAAAAAATACCATGTTATATAATTAGTTGTTAAGCGGTAGAAAAAAATAACATTTGTTGCTTGTAATTAGTTGTGTTGTTTTGTTGACTCTAATCCATTACATTTATTTTGGCTGCTTATATACAGTTTTAATGTTAACAACTTTTGTATTTATTTTGGCCTACTTATTATAATGATTCGACCAGTCAGCAATAAGTAACGTAGAATTTAGAATATATTCTGTTTATATGCATTGTTTCGAGTTGTCACAACACATCAGTACAGTGCCAAAAAAGTGAGAGTGGTAGTAAGAAAGGTTAAGCACAAATAGTACGATTATGGACAAAAAAATGAATCTGCAGAATCACAAGTGGAAACTACTGTTAACTGTTTGGATTCTTTCGACTTTTAATATAGATTGGGAGAGTGGCTTATTAGTTTGGACGTTCAACACTCAACTACTAAGTTATAGGTTCGAACTGTGCTTTGTTACTTCGGTTCTGACAACAGAGTAATATAACTGATCCTTTCATTAAGTACATGAATCTCAACCTGGTAATTAAGTTAATAATATCTTGAGAAAATAGTGTAGCTCACAACTCTGCAAATATTAAAAATGTTATTGTATTATTGTTGGAGATCAGGACACAAAATGGAAATAGTTTTTTTTATTCGTGATTATCCGGTAATCAGGCTGCAATTTTTGCCCAATCACGAAACATATCGGTGTCGATGGGGCTGGTTCAATCGTGGATTCTTTAAGAGTTGAAGCAACGGCACAACAATTGAAGTACAGAGCCAAATTTTGACAACCACAAAGTTACGTCTACCTACACCTAGCACATCTACGTCTACTGCTGCATCGTCAGTTAATGACATCACAAACAGCATTTTACCATTTCATTACTATCCAGATGCAAATGTAACTTTTGATATGTAGTTTTGACGGTATGAGGATCTATTTAAATTTGATTTCGCAACTCAAGATGACGCTTGTAAGGTTCAGTTGCTACTACTAAAATTGACCCTAAGTGATTTAGGCAAGTACTGCAATTCAATTTTGCCTCACAAACTGACTCAAGTTTACTTAGTTTAGATTGGTTCGATTGGTCGCAGCTAGCTGGCGTCCCGCTAAGTACTGTACACTGTCTAGAGAGACAACCTTCCGAACCTGAAGAATAAGCAGAAAACGGTTATGCAGTTTGTCAGTTATCTGCTTCTATCATTGCTTTACCAGTATTAGCTTTAGTAACTCAAACTGCCTCTCGGAACAACTCAGTAATCAATGAAATGATAAACTACATTATCAATAGTTGATCGCATACTCCCATTGAAGGAGAAATAAAAAACCTTTGCAGTTGACGTTATTTATTGTGCGTCGTAGACTAGTGCTTAATGTTTGTCGAGAGAGCGGTCATACTGAAATCTCTACTGCCGAGGGTTTTAAAACAATTTTACATTGTCATGCAATTTGTTCCCTTCAAAAATGCAAGAACGACAACATTTGCAGAATACTTTGAATTCATTGTATTTCGTTGCATTCTCATCAGCTACATACATGCCATCGATTTTAGTTAATTCAAATTATTAATACACATATTGATTTTATCAACTGAATTGTTTATCGGATAACATCGATCTATTGCTACCAGGGCAACTGATGATTAACTACTGATTCCTTTTGCAAACAAAGGTCAGGTTTCAATCTTCTGATTGCAATGGCCTCAGCAATCAGAAGATTGAAACCTGACCTTTGTTTGCAAAAGGAATCAGTAGTTAATCATCAGTTGCCCTGGTAGCAATAGATCGATGTTATCCGATAAACAATTCAGTTGATAAAATCAATATGTGTATTAATAATTTGAATTAACTAAAATCGATGGCATGTATGTAGCTGATGAGAATGCAACGAAATACAATGAATTCAAAGTATTCTGCAAATGTTGTCGTTCTTGCATTATTCAAATTTTTGAAGGGAACTTCCTGGAATCAAACAAATTAAGTCTGTTGCACATATCTTCTATTGGCTGCTGATGGACCAACTGATAACGGATTTAACTAACAGATGCTCTCAATATTAACGAGCAGCCAAATTCAACACTGAGTTCCGCAGATCTCATGTTCACAGCCTGAGTGTCCCTGGTTCAAGATATATACCAATTTTGCTTGCTCATTCAACGGAGTCACCTATTTGTTCCTGGTGAATGCATTTTCAAAATGGGCAGAAATCGTTCTCGTGATGCCACTAACGACAACAAAACCTCTACATATCCTGACAGAGATATTCCCCGTTAACGAGCTCCGGACACAATCGTGCTAGGCAATGGTTGTGGAGTTTACATCCAGCCGGCTCCAGGATTTCTACTGACGACTATGCATCACACACTTCCTCTCTCCACTATATACAACTCACAGTCGAACGTCTATACAGAGAGAGGTTCATGGACACATTCAGAAAAGTTTTGCTTAAATCGAAAGGGAAGATGATTTTCGTCAATTTGTGGTATGGAGCAACAATCAGTCAATCCAATTGATGATAACTGTATCACTGCTCACTACTGAGGGGTCCCACACTAGGATAAAACAGTTGTGCAGTGCTCTCAGTGATATCCAACCGACATCAATTTGTAGTGAATATAATCGCTAATTTCCACAAAGCCACCTTAATCCAGGTACAATAATCAGTTCACTAGTGACTAACTTCAGGATGTCCCTGAAGTTGCAGTGGGAAGTCATGACTGGTGTAGTTCAAATTTGTCGAGAGTAAAGCAGTTAACGCTACTGGTATTGACTGATCACCGTGCTACACCACAAATTGATGAAAGTGGAAATTTCGTCATTGCACGCTATCGAAGTGTTACAAATGGTTAATCGTCTACAGTGTGACCTGAAAGCCTTGGGTTCGATTCCCTAAAGGAATCAAACGTGCACACTGCTGAAATAAAAAGACGCCAACCTTTTTTGGTACGAACTTCGAACCTGTAACTCGTTAGTTAGGCAATGCTCTCTTAGACTATTAGAAGAGACCAAGCTAAATTAGCTTTCGTCATAATGATTTCTACTTTAGTTGTTCTTTGCTATTTATCACTGTGAGTTCATAGCAAGAAAATTTTTATTTCATAGGTCTCTTCATATGCATCTTTCGGTCAGCTGTTGTACCAGTGCTCAAATCATTCACGTCTTCTCTTTTTACTTCCAAACTCCAAAGTTAGTGTTTTTCGCCTATTTATATTTATTCACATAGAATATTGATAATTTAATAATTGATCATTGGTCATTTCCTCTAGTTTTTTAAATTGCTAGTTTTCGTTTTATTTTGTAGGATCGCATTAAAATTTTTGAGCTGTTGTTGTCCATCGACTTAGTATCTATTTATTTCAATCTAAATGGTTTATGTTTGAATGACTGCAGAGTAGTTCTATGTGTCTCAATAACTTTATTATGTTCAGGAGGAGCTTATTTTCTTAAACAATTACCGGGAAACATTTGACAGTAAAAAAACTTAGTTCTGAAAAAAATTCGCAGGGTCAGGGAAATAGCGTCCTTTAAAGTGGCATCATTTTGTTAACATCCTGTACTCCAGCAATATGTGTATTTCATTTTTAACTTAGCATAATAAATAGGTACATATTTATGTATCCAAGTAGCATTCAAACAGCCGTATGGACTTTTAAAAAATTGCTAACTCCCGTTATTTAAATTAGTATAGCATACAAGTGAACAATAATTTTCGCTTACAGTATCAATCATCGAAGTGGCGTAATAAAAAGTGTTTGAATAATCATTTTGAGAATAAACTTGAAGATGATGTAATATAGAGGAGGCGAAAACGGACCACCTATTAGGTCTTCGGCTACGAATGAGACATGGGAGTTACGAATTTCCTTTGTGATGCAGAGACCAGGGTTGTGTTGCCGGAATTTCAACAGCCTATACTTTATGTAAAAAACGAGAACGAACCCAATTTCGAAAATCGGAAGATATTCTATAAATATCACTCTGAGAGCTTTATATTTATCCACTACATGATGAGTATCAACTTGTGTTAATGTTAAACTGCGCATTGATTTATCTGGACACTTCCCAAACTGTGAGATGAGGTGTTCGTTAACCTGGTAACTTAGTTGTCTGGTAGTGCGTCCTATATATATTTCTCCACAGGAGCGGCAGCATTTGTAAATGCACATTAATGTGACAGAACTAGATAACTTATACAACCACATTTGGCACTACTTATTTAATCAACATTTAAGTGGTAGTAATGTCTTTTGTTTCAGCTGGCTTACCTTTTGTCTTTCCTTTTTAATGGTTGGGTTTTTAAAGCAAGTGATGAAATTACTAGTTAAAAACGGTAAATGAGATGACCAATGGAATGAGTTCATTCATCAGTCATATATATATATATGCAGAGAGAGAGATTTCGTTATTGTGATGAATTTGCCGGGAAAGATTGCTAACATTTATCTCGTTTACGATTTACATAATTTCCAATTGCAATTACAAAGCAAATCATCATAATATTAAAGATAACTTACATTCCCTTCTAATTGGACATAGGTTTGGGGTATCCTGGCGACCACCTCCAACCACTTAGGATCAAAACAATTTACAAGGTATCTCGTCACTCAGCTTAATCGTCACATTTCAAATTAATGCACCAAGGACTAGACAAATGTACATTCGTCACTACCCACTTATTACTCAATGTAAATATATCACTCCCACAGAAGGTCACTTGATATTTGTATGACCCAATGGTGACATCTTGGACTGAGAAACTGGGTAATGGGGTTTCGAATCACATTGACAAATGCATTAGTTACCATGAAACTAAGGTTGTGGATTAATTCCAACCATATAAGATTGAATACTCGATTTCTATTAATGCGTATTGTTGCATTTCCATATTATGATTTGAGATCTTGCTATTCGTTTGATTGTAAAATGACTGTTGTTTATTTCACCTGTTTTGTGTATTTCTGTATAGAAATGTCACATCATTATACTACTGATAATTGCATTTTTAGGTAGTTTGTTTTCAGTGATTGCAATTTCTGAGTACTTGGGTCTTCTTATTGGTATCGCTACTTTACCGTATATTTATGCAGCTACTGTGGCACTTTGTTCGGGTACAGTGTTTTTTGTTTCTTCTGGACTAGCTTTGATTGCTTTTATTCTCCTTTTGTAAGTATGATTAATTAAAAGTTAACTTTTTCTGTCAGTAAGTCTATTAAAATTAAATAAATTTGTCAATAATGTAAATTACTCAGTCAGTTTGTTAATTAATCATAACGAATGTCAATTTTTTTACCATATGCATCAGTCCAAACTGCTACTTCATACTAATATAATGAGAAGAGATTGTTAAAATGAATATCAAAGTTGTAGAACTAGAGCATAGAGGATGTGATCCGTAAATTAAAAGTGGATTATCAAACTATTGCATATACAACAGTAGTTGTGGTTCTAAGAGGAGACGACGAGTGAATGTACGTAAATATCTGAAACCAACTCAGATCTATAGTACCTCAACCTGACAGTCTGCATCTACTAACACAGTTCGTAGAATTAATCACTCATTTCACGAGCTAATAATAAGTTTTACGTTTTACCTTAATCCACTCACTCATGCCAACGTCACTTTGTGAAGGAGATTCTCATAGTTGGATTAGTGAACAATATTTGGGTACCATTTACTGTGAGACAATGGTTTTATTGGAAGATTTATTGATATTACCCTAGTGACAACGATTGTTTCTCCATTAGTTCGTAACATTTTTGTTTTTGTTACTGTTATTCTGTTTACTGTAGACATATTTCATACCAAATTGTATAGTTTAACAACAATGTTGTACGCTATTTGTTTAGTTTATTGTGGTGTGTTTTGTTAATTAGTGACAAATACTGTGTATAGTTCATTAAGTCTGATTCCATTTTTCGACCAATATAATTAAATTTTCTTTAACTCGTTTCCGTTTACTGTTAATGATATAGAAATCATTTTCTGTTTGTCGTACAAGTATTTTCACATTACCTAATATAGTGAACCTCGAAGTATTTAGCTTTCTGTCATTTGGTTACAAGTTGAAACTTTTCTACCCATTTCTTTTGGCTGTCTATTAGCCGTAATACTCGTTATTGAAAAATGTAATTCGAAGCAGAGGACCTGAACTGCGGCTAAATTAAATTCTTACTTCACTTTACTGATGTGATTACTCAAAATTACTTACAAATATCCAAATATATGTATATTTGGGTCCTACTCTAACTCACTATCATTTTGCATATTTATGTGCTGTTTATTAGTGCGGTTTGAAGATAATTCTGTAGATGAAATGCACATATATTAATATATTGAACCACCAATTTGTTTACTTTTTCAAAAGAAATATATACGGTACTCTAAAATTTTCATTTCATAACATCTCACGTAATTTACACTGTGACAGGACTGGCAATCAAACTCATACATTTCATATATAGAAAAGATTTGACTGAATTGATGAAAAATTTTCATGTTTATCAAAATCGAGGCATTTAAACGAAGAATATTCTTTTTGATAAATTCCCATCAATCATAAATTCAAAATTGGTGATCACAAAAATAGTCAATTTTGAGGCAGATACATAATTCATATATTAAGGATTATATCATATGAATTTGGGATTGTGGTGTAAATGTCAACTGTTGATATTAAAATAATAATTATCATGTAATGTTTAGCTTGCATAAGTGTATACGACAATTGAAATAATAAGACTATCAATTAAATATACAGATATACATATAGGTGACATACGGGGTATTGACAAAATTACAATCAGGTTGAGTGTTGTTAGTTGATGACTGAATTACGGGGTAGCCGTTCTCCCTAAGTTTTTTCTCAAGGCTTTGGTTCCTTCGTCGAATGCGCCAGGATAGAATATTACTACTATTCTATGAGGATTTTCAGTAGATTTCTTTTTTATTGTGGTGGAACAAAGTTAAGAAAGCTTGTATATTGTCCTGTCCAAGTAGTTTTTTGTACAGGGTTCTTTTTTGTGCACTATTTATTCTTCTGTAAGTGGAGCATCTAGAAATTTCATTTTACCGTCATTTTCTTCTTTGCATGTGAATTTAATAGCCGAGCGAATTTCACTAAATTGTATGAAAATTTCAGATCGACTAGTCTGGTGTTTACGAAGAATTAATGTATTATCCAAATATTAACAGTAGAGTGACATGCTTACAATGAGTTGTGAAAGTGGATCGCTTTCATAATAAACACATAATTTTACGCATAATTCAGTCATCAACTAACAACACTCAACCTGATTGTAATTTTGTCAATACCCCGTATGTCACCTATATGTATATCTGTATATTTAATTGATAGTCTTATTATTTCAATTGTCGTATACACTTATGCAAGCTAAACATTACATGATAATTATTATTTTAATATCAACAGTTGACATTTACACCACAATCCCAAATTCATATGATATAATCCTTAATATATGAATTATGTATCTGCCTCAGAATTGACTATTTTTGTGATCACCAATTTTGAATTTATGATTGATGGGAATTTATCAAAAAGAATATTCTTCGTTTAAATGTCTTCGTCTCGATTTAAACGAACTCGTGGTCGTTTATACTTGCACCGTGAATATATAATGCTACAAATTTTGATTGATGTAGTAGTAACTAGTACAGTGAGTTTTCTTTCTTTTCTTTGTTGTTAAGTTGTCAAAAAATCGATCTAACTTCTTTCAGATGATTGATCACTTACACCTAGCTATATATCTCAATCTCATTAACTTTTGTCTCTTCGTCTTACAGATTCGTCTCATATTATACGAAACAAGAAATACGTAATATTGATCTCAGTCAGCCTATTATTGTAGAAGTACATGATGAAGTTATTAATTAAAAAAATAGAAGAATCATTCCACTTTTCTACTTTTAGACCATCATCGTTATTATCAAATGTGAAATCTCTTTCATATGTAGATAATTTTTTTATTGTTACTCTTGTTAACATTACAGCTTTTAAAACCGCAAATTTCAGCAAAAGGTTTTCTTTTCTGCGAATTTATTATCAAGCTGTACAATCGTATATATATATATATATATATATATATATATATATATATATATATATATATATATATATACGGTTGTACAGCTTGGTAATGAATTTATTGGAAGGCTATCCCTTCGCTGAAATTTGTGTTTGTAGCTTTTCTCTATTTTTTGTTGCGGAACAAATCTCAATTATATTGCCTTCTTTTTATTATTTCTCTATCAATAATTAATAAATTAACAGAAATTCTTTTTGATATTATATAAGTATTAATTTTCTATTGACTACCTGATATGTTTTTGATATATGCTGTTGGGCTGAAATTCAGTTAAATCGCTCTTAGATTATGCGATCGGTGGCGCGGAAATCTGTTCTTGAACTGGTCTCTAGTAGACACTAAGCCATAGTTGGTCAATAGGCTAGGATGTTAATGTCGTCTGGTTGATAGGCACTTTACCGTGTTATCAATACTCCCAAGTTTAGGATATTTCCGACTTGAATTTTCATCTCTATGCTTGTGAGAATTCGTGATGAAAATGTAGATATTGCATGATGAAGTAGTTTTTGTAGTGCTTTAAAAGATCAATTTCATTTCATGCTCGAAATTCTAAATAATGATCTTGATCAATATTTGAATAAGTTTAGATTCATTAAGAATGTGATTTTAAGTGAGTTTATGCTTCGTTGTAATTGTTGGATGTTTACCCTAAAATCTAGCAATGTACGTATATTCGTATTATAATTACATACATTAGATTTGTATACTGAACATTGCTGGATATAATTATTTCAGAGCGTTTTATTAATTACCTATTAAATTAATAATGCTAAATATAATGATTGACAGATTCAGAATGATACAGGTTCTAACAGAGGTTGTCGAAAACAATTTTATTTGTTTACTGTGTTATATCCGTCATTACTCTCGTTTTTCAGATTGCTTAGTGGATGGGTGCTGCATATTTTCATATAGTATAATTTAGTGATTTCAAGCTGTAGCTTCCACTATATTTGTGTATTTCTTCCTCCATGTCCCTTACCCTACACAGACATATTCATACTTCATGTTAGTGATCCAATATTGTACTGAGTACATAGTATTCAATAAAGCGTCGGTTATTATTAAAGTCTGTTGTAGATATTCTTAAACGTCTGAAATGCATTCTGTAATAAATTAACAGAAATTCTTTTTGATATTATATAAGTATTAATTTTCTATTGACTACCTGATATGTTTTTGATATATGCTGTTGGGCTGAAATTCAGTTAAATCGCTCTTAGATTATGCGATCGGTGGCGCGGAAATCTGTTCTTGAACTGGTCTCTAGTAGACACTAAGCCATAGTTGGTCAATAGGCTAGGATGTTAATGTCGTCTGGTTGATAGGCACTTTACCGTGTTATCAATACTCCCAAGTTTAGGATATTTCCGACTTGAATTTTCATCTCTATGCTTGTGAGAATTCGTGATGAAAATGTAGATATTGCATGATGAAGTAGTTTTTGTAGTGCTTTAAAAGATCAATTTCATTTCATGCTCGAAATTCTAAATAATGATCTTGATCAATATTTGAATAAGTTTAGATTCATTAAGAATGTGATTTTAAGTGAGTTTATGCTTCGTTGTAATTGTTGGATGTTTACCCTAAAATCTAGCAATGTACGTATATTCGTATTATAATTACATACATTAGATTTGTATACTGAACATTGCTGGATATAATTATTTCAGAGCGTTTTATTAATTACCTATTAAATTAATAATGCTAAATATAATGATTGACAGATTCAGAATGATACAGGTTCTAACAGAGGTTGTCGAAAACAATTTTATTTGTTTACTGTGTTATATCCGTCATTACTCTCGTTTTTCAGATTGCTTAGTGGATGGGTGCTGCATATTTTCATATAGTATAATTTAGTGATTTCAAGCTGTAGCTTCCACTATATTTGTGTATTTCTTCCTCCATGTCCCTTACCCTACACAGACATATTCATACTTCATGTTAGTGATCCAAATATTGTACTGAGTACATAGTATTCAATAAAGCGTCGGTTATTATTAAAGTCTGTTGTAGATATTCTTAAACGTCTGAAATGCATTCTGTAATATAAATTATACATAAATATTCAGTAGTCACTAGACGGACGAAGGCAAGTCGGAAACAGATAAAGCATATTGAAATGCTAAGTGTATTCGGTAAACTCGGCTTTATAAATTTAGTATTTCTAAAAATAAATGTAGCGGACATAGATTAGACATTGTAAATTTGTATGAGGAAATAACATAGCCCCTATTTTAGTCTGTTCCTGTTTAATGTATGTTTTGGGGAAGTATTAACTAAGTTGTCTATTCTGTCCCAAGCCTTTACATAAAATGCCATATTTCGTTTACGGATATTAGTCTAATTAGAATGTATCATACTAGTATTAGTAACAAGTCATTAAACAGAATGCTTTCACTGCATGTTTCGTCCTGGAAGTAGAGGAAGAAGTGGAAATTGATGCACGCAGGCGAACCTTAGTTCTCTTCAGTGATTCATATGTCTAGTTTTATTTTAAATTAAAATTATCAAAATGTATTTTGGACTGAGTCCCATTCGATCTGATCTGAATAATGCTTGTAAGACGTCTTAATTGTAATTGAATATTCAGAAGTCTCGGAAAAATCTATTACATTTGTTTTCGTAACAAAGTCTAGTATGTTCACTATACTAGAGGCAGACGAATCGGACCTCAAAGAGTTTGGGTGTCTCTCTAATGTTCATTAGTTAGTTTCATACATTGAAATGCAATTTAGATATTTCACTCAATCACAAGTTTCACTAATGGGATTCTTAATATCAACAACGAGCTGGCTGTCATTCCAGATCCGAGAACCGTTAATAGTAACCGTCAGGCTCAATTATCAAACAACTGTTTATTCCTAGAAAACATGACCTTTGATAGTGCTTGCGTTTTAATGAACACAAAATCCACGGTGGGAAGACCTATTAGAATTGAGCTCAGCATTGGGAAAGCCTGGAGTAAATTCCAGGAAAAACTGATGGCACACTTAGGCAATTATGACATCTAAGTTTTTTTGGATGTAGCTTCGCGCTTTGTCGAAATATCCGTCGTGACAATAATGACTACTACTGACTTGGACCAGATGCTTTAGAAAGATCAGCGACGTCTATCGAAATGATGCGCTCCTGTGAATTTATCCCGACAGTCTATGAATATGCCTGTTACTCCAAGTGGAGCATAGACCGCCCACCAGCATTCTCCAGCCAACTCTGTCCTGGGCTTTCCGTTCTAGCTCTTCCCAAGTGCTGTTCATTCTCTTCATGTCTGTTTCCAATTCCCGACGCAATGTGTTCTTGGGTCTTCCTCTGTTTCTGTGGCCTTTAGGATTCCAAGTCAGTGCTTGTCTTGTGACACAGTTTGATGGTTTCCTCAGTGTGTGTCCAATCCATCTCCAGCGTCTTTTCCTAATTTCTTCCTCAACTGGAAGTTGATTAGTTCTCTGCCACAACAGGTTGTTGTTGATGGTATCTGGCCAACAGATCCGAAGAATCCTACGCAGACAGTTGTTTATAAATACTTGTAACTTCTGTAGGATACTTTTCGTAGTCCTCCAAGTTTCAGCTCCATACAACAGGACTGTCTTCACATTTGTGTTGAAAATTTTGACTTTAATATTGACTGACAGTTGGTTTGAGTTCCAGATGTTTTTCAGTTGTAGAAATGCTGCCCTTGCCTTACCAATCCGCGCCTTCACATCCGAATCAGACCCTCCTTGTTTGTCGATGATGCTGCCCAAATATGTAAAGCTTTCAACGTCTTCCAGAATTTCTCCGTCAAGTGTAATTGGGTTAGTGTTTGCTGTTTTGTATCGGAGGATCTTGCTTTTCCCTTTGTGTATGTTGAGGCCTACTGCTGCTGAGGCTGCTGCTATATTGTTGGTCTTCTTCTGCATTTGATGATGTGTGTGAGAAAGAAGAGCTAGGTCATCTGCAAAGTCCAAGTCATCTAGTTTCGTCGATGTTGTCCATTGTATTCCGAGAGTGCCTTCAGATGTTGCAGTCTTCATGATCCAGTCGATGACCAGTAGGAAGAGGAAGGGTGAGAGTAAGCAGCCTTGTCTGACACCGGTCTTCACTTCGAATGAATCTGTGAGCTGACCTCCATGCACGATTTTACAATGTAGTCCGTCGTAAGAATTTCGTATGATGTTGACTATCTTCTCGGGTACGCCGTAATGTCGCAGAAGGCTCCATAATATTCTCCTATCCACGCTGTCGAATGCTTTTTCATAGTCGATGAAGTTGATGTAAAGTGGTGAATTCCATTCAATTGATTGTTCAACAATGAACCGTAGAGTAGCGATTTGATCGGTACATGATCGATCTTTACGGAATCCAGCCTGTTGATCTCGGAGTTGGCCGTCGACTGGGTCCTTTAATCTGTTCAATAACACTCTGTTGAAGACCTTTCCTGGTACTGAAAGTAGGGTAATGCCTCTGTAGTTCTCACAATTGCTGAGATCGCCTTTCTTTGGTATCTTGATGAGGTACCCTTCTTTCCAGTCTGCTGGAACTTGTTCTTCCTCCCAAATCTTCCTGAAGAGAATGTGGAGTACCCTGGAAGTTGCTTCTATATCTGTCTTCAGTGCCTCCGCTGGTATGTTGTCTGGTCCCGCCGACTTGCCACTCTTGATCCGTCTGATGGCCATTTTGATTTCTTCGACTGTTGGTGGGTCTGTGCTTATAGGGAGATCCGTGGCTGCTGCTTCGATGACTGGTGGGTTCAGTGGGGCTGGTCTATTCAAGAGTTCTTGGAAGTGTTCTACCCACCTGTTCCGTTGTTCATGCACTTCAGTGATTGGTTTGCCAGCCTTGTTCTTGATTGGCCGTTCTGGCTTGTTGAATTTCCCAGCTAACTTCTTCGTTGTATCGTATAAGAGCCTCATATTTCCTTCTCTTGCAGCTTTTTCCGCTGTCATTGCTAGGTTCTCAACAAATTTTCGTTTATCCAACCTGATGCTCCTCTTCACTTGCTTGTTGACTCCGGTGTATTCGGCCTGTGCTTTGGCTTTCTCTGCTCTTGTCCGACTGTTATTGATCGCTGTCTTTCTGTTCCTCCTTTCTTGGATCTTGTCCAGAGTACTAACAGAAATCCACTCTTTTTGGTGTTGTTTCTTGAGACCCAAAACCTCCTGACATGTTGAGGTTATTGTTCCCTTAATCTCTTTCCAGTTGTCTTCCATATTAGTTTCACCTCTTTCTAGTAGATCATGAAATGCCTGGAACTTGTTCTTCCTCCCAAATCTTCCTGAAGAGAATGTGGAGTACCCTGGAAGTTGCTTCTATATCTGTCTTCAGTGCCTCCGCTGGTATGTTGTCTGGTCCCGCCGACTTGCCACTCTTGATCCGTCTGATGGCCATTTTGATTTCTTCGACTGTTGGTGGGTCTGTGCTTATAGGGAGATCCGTGGCTGCTGCTTCGATGACTGGTGGGTTCAGTGGGGCTGGTCTATTCAAGAGTTCTTGGAAGTGTTCTACCCACCTGTTCCGTTGTTCATGCACTTCAGTGATTGGTTTGCCAGCCTTGTTCTTGATTGGCCGTTCTGGCTTGTTGAATTTCCCAGCTAACTTCTTCGTTGTATCGTATAAGAGCCTCATATTTCCTTCTCTTGCAGCTTTTTCCGCTGTCATTGCTAGGTTCTCAACAAATTTTCGTTTATCCAACCTGATGCTCCTCTTCACTTGCTTGTTGACTCCGGTGTATTCGGCCTGTGCTTTGGCTTTCTCTGCTCTTGTCCGACTGTTATTGATCGCTGTCTTTCTGTTCCTCCTTTCTTGGATCTTGTCCAGAGTACTAACAGAAATCCACTCTTTTTGGTGTTGTTTCTTGAGACCCAAAACCTCCTGACATGTTGAGGTTATTGTTCCCTTAATCTCTTTCCAGTTGTCTTCCATATTAGTTTCACCTCTTTCTAGTAGATCATGAAATGCCTGGAACTTGTTGCTGAGAATTAATTTGAATTCGTTGCGTTTGTTAGTATCCCGGAGAAGGGCTGTATTAAACTTGTGTAATACTGCTGCTCCAGTTGTCCAGTGCTTCCTCAGCTTCAGTTTCATTTTAGTTACCACCAAATGGTGATCTGAAGCTATGTCGGCTCCTCTCCTTGCTCTTACGTCTTCCATGGTCCTTCTAAACTTCTTATTGATGCAGATGTGGTCGATTTGGTTCTCCGTGATGTGGTCCGGTGAAACCCATGTAATTTTGTGTATACGTTTATGGGAGAAAATGGTGCCTCCTATAATCATTTTGTTGAAGGCACATAAGTTTACAAACCTCTCACCGTTATCATTCCTTTCTCCCAGTCCATGTTGTCCCATGATATCTTCATACCCGGTGTTATCCACTCCGACCTTGGCGTTGAAGTCGCCCATTAGAATGGTCAGGTCCTTGGCTGAACATTTCTCAATGATTGACTGCAGCCTCGCATAGAACTGGTCTTTGTCGTCTTCGTGGCTGTCGTTGGTGGGTGCGTAGCACTGGATGACATTCATTGCAATCCCTTCCTTCTTCGTCTTGAAGGATGCTGTGATGATCCTAGGTCCATGAGGTTCCCATCTTATAAGAGACTTCCATGCATCTTGGGATAACACCAATGCTACTCCTTGTGTGTGGGGGGCGTTTTCTTCTTCGTGGCCGGAGTATAAAAGCACATTTCCCGAGGATAACCGTTGCTGTCCAGCTTGCACCCAATGCGTTTCGCTTATTCCAAGTATCTTTAGGTTGTATCTTTTCATTTCTTCAGCTATTTGCATGGTCCTCCCTGTTTCCCACAGCGTGCGGACATTCCACGTACCTATATTAATTGTTGCTCTGGTTGTCAGAAGAGACATCGGCCTCGTGGCTTCCGAAGAAACTCGGCTTTCACCATGAGGCGTCATAACATACCTTCCAACTCCCAGGGCAGAGTAAAAATGGTTATAAAGGTTTTTACTGGTTAGCGTTTTTTTAGCACGTTTACTTTTTTACGGGATGGGGTTGCTAGCCCCATGCCCAACCCTCCTCCTTTATCCGGGCTTGGGACCGGCAGCAACCCTAGGGGCTACAGGCGGAGTTAGTCTATGAATATGATAAGGGGAAAAGGCAAATTAAATGCAGACTGACAAAAGGGCTGCGGACCGATTGTATTCAGTGGTGGTTAATAAACGCAAGAGACAGAAAAAGTAGTGGGGATAAGTGACACTGAACAACTTTTCAGTTTGTTAAAAGACCGAGATTAGAAAGTCGTGTTACTGGGACATTCTTTGAAAAGGATGGAATGCTTTCTGCCTAGACGCTTAGAACGTTGGACAGGACATTTCTTTTGGTCTTCAGCTATCTTATAACTACTTACTATTTCCAAAGTACCTGAATAGAAAATCGACATAGGCTCCCCGACTCTTGTTGAAGTTAAAAAATCCATAGCTAATCTGAGGATAGGAGGAGCAGTGGATCTGTATAGATCTCCACATGGATTCGAATAGTTGATTTGAATAATGTGTAAGCGAAATATCCGTCCACCAATTAAAGGACGAATATATAGTGTGCAGTATTTCGTTTTGTCTTACTTCATGAATATGAAACGTGACCATTAAGAGTAAATGGTATTCACTAACTACTGACGACTGATCATGGACGACTTTGAGATATTTTCCACGTTTGCTGAGATCCCTTCCCCAGATAAGTAATAATAAGGTTATCGAGAGGACATTATGAAGAGTAGTTAAGTCAGTTAATAGTTTTGTGGATTTTCATCAACTAAGATTGTCGGGACATGTATTGATTATGCTCAACCACTGCGTATCTAGACGCGTGATGCTGACTGGTATTAAAGTAGTGTAGAAGAAAGCTATAAGTGACCAAACTGTAGACATTGCATTAGTCTATGAAGTTACTGATTGGTTGTCTAAGCTTTGTTGGTAGATATGGGCTACTTGGTTTGGTGTCGTGCGATCAATGTAGTCGATGTAAACATTTATTATTTTAAGGTTTCGCATTATCTTGTTCATTCACAAATGATTTGTATTTACCTAATTCCTACCTTCGTACTACAATAATTATTAATTTATAACTGTACGGCTCGATAATGCACTTATTAAAAACTGTTGTTCATCGAAATGTTTCTTATTTCTGAGTGCTCCATGGTAATTTTAAAATGTAGTACTTTCGGGTAGAACAAACGTTTAGTTTTGTTAATTATTAACAATCACTAATAAATATATTATTTTTCAAATGTCATTAAGTTTTATATTTGAAATTTTCTAATAAGATGCACCGAGTGTTATTAAAGCAATTAGGTTAAACTTTAAGAATTCAAGTACCGACCTTGAATGATTTTTCGTAACTGTGATTTTTGTAAATATTTTTATTTATTTGCGAGCTACATTTATTCCAAATTAAAATATTTAATTGAGATTGTTATTTATATGGAGATTAGTACCTTTAATTGACTAAATATCACAGATTGATGTTGGCAGGGTACCATTGAAATCAGGCTGCACTGGACAGCTGTTTCATCATAGTGTGAAATTTCTCAGCAGTGAGCACCCCAGATTCCACCCCAGAGGCTTTAGGTTGGCGAACACCTAACCCTCTGCACTATCTTCTTTAATACTAGAACGAGACAGCTATTCAGTACACTCTGGTGTCTACCGCTACTCTGCCAAAATTAATCTGTAACACAAACAATCAATTAAAATATTTAGTTGCATTTGATTTGTTCATCGAGAAATTTAACACTTGTGTTATGTAATCAATACTTTATGCATACAGAGGTAACAATTTCAAATTGGTTTGTATGACTCATTCTATTTTTTATTTGTTAAGCTTATATTAAAACACAAATAAATCGCTCAAACACTAGTCAGCCACATATTCGTTTACGTAAATTGATGCTATCACTCATATACGATAAAAAGATGGAATATGTCAGTCGATCAGTGTTATTGTTAATGTTGTGTTATTGACACAAATTGAAGACATTGCATCTTATATAATAAAACTTAATGAATCCCAGGTATTTTTAGCTTGAACCTGTAGGGTGTCTAATATTTAATTGGTATTAGCAACAATCAATAGACTAACCACTGTCCTTGGAATTGTTCATGTGACTTATATATATATGTATGAGCTTTTTTTATAATGTGGATTGAAATAACTTAGGATTTAATCTTTCGGTGATGCATTTCGTACAACCTAGTCTTTTTATAAATTCGAACAAATCATGAACAACAATATTTGCAGGCTAAAATGAATTCATTATATTTCGTAGCTTTGTATCTACTGAAAACGACCTAAAGTTACGGTTAATAACATTGTTATTAACACATTCTTACATACTTTGATCGAATATATTGAGTTTAAAACAGAACAGAAAATCATCTTGTGAGGTAGATAAGCCAAATATTTAACATACTAATTAAGATTGAAGAGTATCTTTTTGTTATAGATGAAATAACATATCAATATGATGGTACTAACTAAGCGAAGAAGGTACCAGGTGTATGACTATATAATTAAGTCGAAAGGTTGGTGTAAAACTAAAACTGGCGTCATCAGTGTATGTCAGTGGAATAGAATGAAATGCATTTTAAAGCAACGTATCATTATAATGGAAAATGTAAACCACTTTCTTCCTTTATACAGAGATTAGGTCAAAAGTCTTTTATGGTAATGGCCTATGCAAAGTGAGTTAATAGCGTTCTTTGTTAGTTAGTTACTTGACACCCTTTCGTAACGTCCACTAAATATCTGATTACTGCTCATGTGAACATTTTTTCTTCCCTTCAACCGACATTTGGTGGAATATATTCAAAAAATCTAGTAGAATCGCTTCTTCTAGTTTTTCCAGAATATATGCTGCCACAAGTACATGTAAATTGATAAATACATTTGGAAGTAACCTCAGAAGGGTATGGAACTATAAAATATAATTGACTAGTTTTATTCTTTAAATCTTGTTGTCGTTTTTTTATTCAAATAATTCATTTTTTACTACCACTTAAGATGTTTTACATTACGTTATTGATTTTAGAAATGTATGTAGATACATACGCATTGAGTCATTAAATCAGATTGTACCGTGCAGACGATGCTAAATTATTACATAGTTAATTACTGTTAACTGAATGACATATTACATTGAGATTGTAGTCCAGTGTGTTTATCATATGATTGACTGCCTATAGCGCTATAAAAGTAATTATTGTAAAAATACTGATTATATATTATTAATTATTGTATAAAACGTAATTAAAATTTACCTACCTGTTCCTACATAAGATCCTAGACTTTTCGTTTTTTGTCGCAAATGTTTAGATGTAAATGTAAAAATCAAAATGTGAAAGTTTTAACTATTCTTATCATTATATCCACTTTATTATATGTCGCTGTTGAAATATGTTTATTTGTCTGCGATCAGTATGTTATATATAGGTAAGCTGATCAGTTATCGTTTAAATACTATATATGATTTTGCATAGTTTCGTAAAGTATGTAGTACAATTCGGTAATATTTCATAATGGCGTTGTTAGGTAAATTATGCTCTCGAATACCTATGATACTCAAAAGTATCATAGGTATAAAGAAATTGTTAAGAAGTGTCATATAAATTAATAATCTAATTAATCGAATGCAAAATATGATCAACATATTACCCACAAAATGGTTTTTATATAAATTAGTATAAAGTGTTTCGCAGAGGTCTTTTAAGAAATTGATTGTGTCAGTATGCTACTAATTACCTGAGTAATGAATGTGCATGGAGATTGGTCTGTTAACCAAATGCTTTCAATTAAAAATGATCAAAACGCAGACCTGATAACCTCCCAGAAAATTCATTAAATATATATAATACATATAATGCAAGAAGACATAAATGATAGTTATTTGTAACTTAATTATAAATTTTTTAGGTCCTTCTTTTGCCGATAGAGATGTTACTATCAGAAATAATTATTGCCCACTAAATCAGGTGTAAAGTGCTGGTGATTGTTTCGTACTGTATAAATTGTATTTCCAATCATTAGTATCAGTAATTACTGATCCTCTTACAAGTGTCATGCTTACTGTGAAATAATGTATTAAGATGGTAGTTAATGGATTCCGATTATATAAGACAATTTTAAAATTTTCCTTAACCATCGCTCGAAGTTGGCAACATATTAATATTGACATAACTAGGCGTAATTCGAATAGAGAAATTTTCAGTTTATCATGTGTTAATCGCACTTTCAATAAAATTGAACTGCAAATAAGATTTTATTGAAGTTGAATCATGGCTACCAGTACAACCAAGGAAATATTTGTAATTCTATTTGGAACTTGTCAACTAGGTGCCTCTGCATCCGAGTGTTAATGTCCACACTGAGACTCAACCCCTTTACCTTTGATCCGAATTCAAACTTGTTATTTACTTGCTAACTGAGTTTGATTAGCTACGATTTATAGTGTTAGACTTGATGGGAGTGTGGCAGTTATTAACAATTACACTAGGTGATCGTCTCGCTATATCAGATGAAAGTGGGAATTCTATCACTGGGTGCCGCTCCAGTAGTGTAGAGGGTAATGCGTTTGTCAAACTGAAGACCTTGGGTCTAATTCCCTGGTAAGATTGAAGATACACACTGCTAAACAGTCCTCCACTAAGACGAAGCAGATGTCCAGTGCTTCCTTGTTTTTCAGTGGTACCCAACTAAAATCGATCTGTGACGAATATGAAAGAGTGAACTTAAAATACTAGATTTCATTCAATTTCCATCTTTTTTGAAGGGTGGATTTTATTTAACACAGGGTATAGCAATTTCATTTTATTGTCGATTTGAAATCAATTGAATTATATAATTTTTAGGATTATTGCTTGCTAAGAAATTTTAAACAACAAATTGTAATTTGTAAAACTAAGAAATTTTAGTGTTAACACACTGTAATTACTTACTTTTCAGAAGGTATCAAGACAACAGTATGAAATCACGTGACTTTATTCACGTCATTTGTGAAAAACATGAAAACTAACGTTAATTATTTGTAACTTAATGCATCATACAAAATGAATTAATTTTGTGTTGAGCAACTGCTCAAGGACGTACACGTTGCAACTCAAAGTTATTGATAAAATTGTTTATTAGGATTTGAGGTCTTTAACTACGTTGTGTAATTAGAATATATACATATATTCACTAGTAGGCGATTATGAATTCACATAAGAAGAAGAAAAATGACTGTGGTCGATGTGCTGTTTTGACATGTAATCGAAAATTCCAGGCCTTTAAGTAATCAACTCATTCAGATTGACATTTATGGATAAATATAATACGTTTGATGCTAACGATTATGTATGTTCCCCTGTTTGTAAACTATCGTAAATTCATCATATTAAAAGTGCAGAACATTAATGGATTTAATTAAAAGATCCTGTCTGCAAGTGACGCAATTTACTATTAACTTTAATAACATCCTCTGGGGTGCTCTTACATTATATATATATATATATATATATATATATATATATATAAATTAAAGTTTTTTACTTCTCACTTCTTGAGGCCTTCGGATTAAGTTTTAAGTGTGCTGTCGTTGTTGTCCAATGACGAAAAGATCCAAACATAGGCAAAATACCTGTCCAATACTTCTTGAGTTTTAAGGTTCCTCTATAAAAATTCAGCTTTAAATATTGGTCATTGTACATTGTGTTATCATTATTTATGAAAAATACTAACTTATTTAGTTTTAAATGTTAAAGTGAATATGGTACAGTCTATTCAGATTTTAAAATTTAGAATTGTATTAAAATGTTGTATTACACAAATAAGACATTGTTACCCGTAATTTAGGTAACTAGAAACTATTACAGCCTTGTCCTCTTTATTTGGTTTTCTGTCATTGTTCAAAATATACTGTCTACTATCAGGTTAAAATGTACTTGAAACTCATTTTAATGGCATTCGCTACTCTCCATTACATTAAATAAATTCTCTTCCAGGTTATTTATTTCCCTGGTTATTATATTAATTTCTGTTGTATTACAGATATTTAACGGAATATGGTTTTCCTTATGGTCAGCTAATTAATTATAACAAGAATAAAACTTTGTAAGTGTTAAAATGAAAACACTCGAATTAATTTTTTAAGTTAAACTTGTTTTGATTAAAACTCAAGTAACTAAGTTGTTCATCAATTTTTCAAGTAATTTATAATCATTATCTCGGTAATGTGACTGATGCTACTGTGACGAATTACTTAATCCAATAGAAGTTCTGGTCAGATTTCGCTATTGATGTCAACTGGTGCGGCGATGAGAGCTTCTCACTTATACCAATTATATAAATTTAGGCTCAACTTCAACAACATCATCCTCTAGAGTTAAACATCTCCTCTACTTTAGTTGACTTTTATGATATTTGATCGTCATTTATTACACAAGACTCAGACTTGCAACTGGATAATTGACTGTATGATATATCCCGTTAACAGAGAAAGCAGTTTTTGAAATGCTTTTCGATTGATCAATGGGGTCAATAGCCAGTGTTATGATTGTTTTGCCGTAGTAATGATGATTGTGGCCATATGACAAAATGCTTCGACACCATGGGCAAAATGTTTTGGTGCCAGGTAGTTGCAACTAGTTACAATGTAGTTAAAATGTTTCCATTAGAGGTGAACAAACGTGATACTATTTATTTCTTAGTGGTCAATCTCCATAGTTATCTTGGTCCTATAGAATGCTAGTTTCTGACTGAATATCTTGAGGGTAGGGTTTTTATTATACTGGGTGATAAAGATTGAAAATTATCTGAACAGATTTACGAATAGGTTTTAATTTATATACAAAATATTGCAATATGTATCATTATTTTTGTAATCAAGTATCTGTACTCACTTAGTAACAATAATGTATATAAAATCATGACTTGACTGTATGTATGTACAAATAAAAAATTCATTGAAATGCGAAAACCACATTTTCAACGGTATTGATTTTTATAGATGGCAATATTTCAGATAATTAAAACTGTTGCGCATGATTAGATGATACTAATCTGAATCTCCTATTTATCCAGTTTAAGTAACAGTAAGAATAAATACAGTGAGTAATATAGATAGTGAACTCTTTTACTATTTTACATTATCATTCAGTAAATAGTTAGTGTTAATGCCCATCTATGATATACATTCATGTACTCATGTAACTAACTCTATAAAGTTTTATAACGGATATTTTGAATCCCACTACATTTTTTCAAACGTTACTCCATCTTATATAATTTTTAATAACCTTAATGTTTTTTATTAAATCAAATGATATGTAGGTCAGATGATAGTAAAAAATTGAAGATGATTCAGACAAAAGCTGCTTGGATAGAATCCATAACTAATCTTATACGTTTAAGCTTCGGATTAGCAACGGTTCTAATCATTGGATACGTATCTGATCGGTTCGGACGTAAGGTTGCTTTAAGTATATTGGTTTTCGGTGAAGCGTTATATATCGGTCTAATGAGTAAGTTTTATCTTTATCAGTGACCGGCATATATTTTGAATTCATAACCTTTATTTAGTCAAAAATAAATAATATTCGACAATCGCTACTATAAAATTCCTTAATAATAGTTTGAAATACGCTAACGACTACATTTACAACTTTAATCACTTACATTTTTAATATATTAGTGATCAGTTAGGCGTGCAAAAGCCGTCCTTAATCGCATTCTGTTTTCCACATGATACAGGTTTTATAGTTCTTTTTAATCTGAATCCATGGACAGTTGTGTTTCCTGGCTTGTTTGAAGGAATTCTTGGCGGTGGCCTGGTGTCAATCACTGCTCAAATATCCGCATGCTTAGCCGATATAACTGGAAAATCGGAAGATCCTAGTGGGAGTTCTACTAACTCAGTTTCGGGTCAGCAGTCGATGTCTAAGGAACACAGATGGTTATATTTTACAATCTACGAAAGCTTGTCAAGTTTAAGTCATTCATGTGGCAGTTTATTTGGAGGTAAGAATTATACTTGTATATATGACTTCATTTTATTAATATGACAGTAATCATATCAATAAACTGCATTAACAGTCTGCCTTATTTGACTGATTCTATAATGTTCTTGAATCATAATTTTGCTACTATAATCAAGATTAAGATAGAGCAGGTTAAGTGTCCAGATTTTAGTGTGAGCTCCTGTCTTTTCTAAAATGTTTATACATCAACCTATTAGAAGTGCCTGTCTCAAAATAGACCGAGTAATGAGCAGACAAACAAATATCATGTATTCAAAAAGTTTCTAACTGAAAAATGTCGTTAATTTATGATTTTATTAAGAAGGATGATTCAACTGACTTCATAACAGTTTCAGACATTATTTTTATGAAACAAATCTTTGAAATGATTTTCTAGAATGCTTTTACAATTAATTCTCCCATTCCAATGATTCAGAAAAATACAGTGACCTACATACTTCACCGTGTTCGACCAGTAAACAATATACTTCTACGGTAGAAATTATATATTAAAACATAATATTAAATAGGTGTCATTTGAATAAAAAGATAAGACTTTGAATGAAATCATCTTAAAGTATGCAATTTCACATGAACAAGTTAGTAGAGAATCATAGTTTTAACAATGGAAATGATTTTATGCAATGATCTCCACAGGTACCTCAATGATCATCCGCTTATTCCATACAGAATTCAGCATGCTGTACAAATCGGTAGGACTACTCTGCAAAATGAAGCTGTCTATTCAATAAATGTATTAATTAAGAGAATTTTAACAAAGCTTAGAAATGTTCTAAAAATTAAAAACCTCATATTAAACAGTTTACTTTGATTAATTAACCATTCAGAAATAAAAGATAGTCAACCTACTATACCGTCCTATAGTTGCAAGTTTTTAGCCATTTACTAAAATTGAATGGCATAGTTTAAAGTAAAACTTTGCAAACAAATTACAGAATATGAAGCATAGGACTCTTACTAAATTGAGCAAATATGTTAGCACTTATCAATACTGTGAAAAAAGTGCAGTAACTGTCTGAATTGAGTTGCCTTTATCAGTATGATATGTTAGTGAATTTAAATGCGGTGGAATAATTTGAGTATCAGTCACATTAAGGTGTGCGTTAAATAGAGATTAAATTTCATGACATCTAGGTCATACGTCAGTAGTGAAAAATAATCAATAGCAAATTGAAGTGAAAGGAATTGAATAATATCGATGATTTGTGGGGGAAAAAGGAACATATTTATAGCAAAACAGGAAACCTGTTTAACAAATGAGATCAACTATGGTGGTTGTAAAGTGCAAAATACTTTCATGAAATTGCCTCATTTGATCGCTGATCAGAGACTAATATCATGTTTGTTTACTGATTAGCACTGATTGATTTTTCGGTCTGCTATCACTGAGTAGCGTTTGCATTTCAGAGTTATCTGAATCGATAAATTCAATGCAAGTTTCTTGTTTTAGTAACTAATTACTGAATCCTGTTGTTGCACTTATAAAAATGTACCATTCGTGCTTTTACAGTGGCTATTCTTTTGGTCATTAGTTTGGACTTGCTTGTAGAATACGATATAACTAGAATAAATGAAAACATTGTCCGTTAACGAATTTTGTGTGGTTTGATTTAATAAATATTCATTTTGTGTTTGCATTATATACATGGCTACAAATTTATCAAATGTGGATGCACTGAAAAACATAAAAACTTCAATGAATATACTTCTATTGTTGAGTAAAACCCAGCTTTTGTATATTTACGTAGTGCATTCATATTTTGAGTAGTATATGTTAATTTAGGGTGGATGAATATGCTTTACGAATATTCTATCATTATAAAATATGTTAAGTGCTTTCAAGAATTAAATACTTTGAATACGGTTAAGTTATTCAATTTTACAGGTATACTGGTTCACCGCTGGGGTTTCAGTATTGCTATTACTGTATGCATCGCACTATATACTACCTCAGCAGTTGGATTATCGATTCTTCCAGAGACCAATCCAGATGTATTAAGGAGAAAAAATATTCAGGAAAGTACTACTACTATTCATCAAAACCATGAAGCCACATATACTGAAGAAGGTTTACTTTATTTAGAAATTAGAACAAATAGATTGGCTGTTAAAGTACTGGAAATGTTTTTAAAAATGCTGAATGTAAGTAATGCTTTTATTTACTATTTGATAAATCTATACATCATCCGATGATTGTCATAATTTTTTAGAATATACCTGATAATGCAATACGATACCTGCAATGCAATACAATACAATCTGTTTACATATTGTTCTCTTAAGATTTTTCTTATGGTAAATAATGATGAAAATGGAAGAAATTTAACATATCTGCATACGCTTCCCAGGTTTTTGACGATGATCGCTTTATCTAAATTAATTCTTTTAGTTTTATTAATATCAGTGGTAACATCATGAAGTAGCTTTTATGTAGAATGTTTTGGATATGTGTGGATAAGATTACTAATTTCAACTATGTATTTGGAATTATTTGACTTTTTAGCATTTGCTTACAAAGTAAAGGTCGTGTTGATATATTCAAGTCAGTTAGACAAAAGAAGAAAGTGAGCGTTTTTATGAAGATGTATAAATTAGTAAATATTTAGTAGTTGAACACCCATTTTTTATTTGTTGTAATCACTATATTTAGTAAGAACAAACAAGCACATTTAGTGTGATAACTACTAGAAAATGAATCTATGATTGGTTTTTTATGTAAATCACTTTACCCTAACAGCTAAATATATCCCAGGGTGTGTATAAGATACTCTAAGAGTCTGAATGTTCTTGCTCTAAAAACAGTTCTGACGTTGCTGTGGTAGTCACTTTAATGTACTCAAGCGGACATCACTTAGTTGTTAACTTCTTTGATTTAGTTATCATAACTGATTCTCTACTGTAGAGATGGCTTAATCTAGCTCATTTTGTTAATAGCTGTAGAGATTTTCAAGGTGTTTGTTAAAAATTAATCAGGTTTCTTGAATTAATGAAATGAACCTGAATTAGAAGTGGAAATGCTTCATTTTAGTCATGTGTAATTCTTCGCACTATTCAACTGTTATCTGTGCAATAACGTAGAAATACACAAATTAGTATTAATTTGATTACTCATGAGTGAGTGATAGCTATCATATAAATATCAGGTGAAATATTAACTTATAATTATTTTAGGCAAGAATTGCCTCATTTTTAAGTCCTTTATAGGCTCTCGTTCATACCGAATTTTGTTGTAGATTAAAATTAAGCAATTTGGTACGGTCTAACTATTATTTGACAAACCTAACAAAATCTGCTTTTCAGCGGCAATATCAGCTAATAAGTGTTTGAATATTAATATAAAAATGTCAGTAAATATTTCCATAAGAGGATGTCGTATACTATTTTTGAGAAGGAGCCATATTTTAGAAACTGGAAAGATTATATTATGAAACAAATTGGTTTTCTACAAAAGAGTAAGTAATTGGTAAGTTTATCTATTTAGTTGACGGAGTTCGTAAGATTTAAGCAGTAAATATTTAATGTCTTAATTGTTTAGTGCAAACACTGAATCTATTTAAAGACCGCTTCACATCTTTCTGCTTGTGTTTTAGTCAATACGGCATTCTAGCCCTTTATCGAGAATAGTTATGACGCTGCTTTTCTCCATATCTATAACTATAATGGCAGATTTTCAATACATTTACATATATTTAATGGGTGCGCCATTTTACTGGAATGCTCAGACTGTTGGATTATATGCGTGAGTGGATAATAAGCTAATTAATGATAAGGTATACATACTTAAGTATTTTTTATTTTGTAATTATTGAAATTGAATAGGCATGACTTGCACTATTCTACACTTTAGTTGAGCTGAGGTGGTTTAGCAGAAGCTAGTATTTAATTTACTGTTTGCATTGACTAGTCTTGGTTGGATGCCAATGAAAACTAGAAAATACTAAATAGTTGTCTCATCCTATTTCACAATATCTTTAAGATTCTGATAACTACTTTTGCGAATAATTCGTTTTACGTCTGCACAAGTGCAATCCAAGCTCAAATTATTCGCATATTTTATCTCTATATCCACTTAAGGTGAACATATATTGATTGAATGTGTGTGTTGTAAAGATTGAATTTATCTTGACATTAAAATTCTCATCCCTATAAGCTAGAATTAATGCAAACAAATATATGAAGAAATTTGGCTTCATGTCATCTATACATCCATATTTCTCTCTGATAGGTGCGATGGAATTATCATCTTATGTTCATATGTAATATATCTGCTTCTTGTTAGCTAAGCCAAAATGATAGGGATATGGGAAGTGGCTGCGATACTACGTTTTATTTGATGGTCGTTTTGCTTCTTTCTAAGATACAAACTGACAAATTTGTATATATTATTCTTTGTAAACGAAAGTTTGTTACATGATAAATTTGAAAAAATGTAATGCACTTGAACTCACTTGTAGTTACTGTCGGAGTCATGGAGTCATCCATGTTCGATGAATATTCGACAAAATTAGCAGACGTTTGCAAATGCTCACTTTATCATTCTTCATTTTTGTAATAAACAGACAGTTTAACTACAGCTTTATATGGTTAACTCATGGTTTTTGCTCATTCACAAGCTAAAATAAAGTATCTAAGTCAGTTAATAATTCGTATTTAGATAGACGGATTTAAATCTCAGTTTTCCGGGAAAATACTTTCCCCTGAACATTCAAACGGTTAACGAGGTATAACGGTAACTAGGTGTGCTGTCAGAATCAGAATCTGAAGCTTCTTTTTTAAGGTAAAATATGTCTTAGTGTTATACTTTGGAAAATTTATACGGTGAAGTAGAATCAGTTTCGTCTGGAAAGGCTTACGTCTATATTATCAAAACTTAAATGATATGCAATATATGTCACATCAATCTAGGAGATAATAGTTCCAAGTGAATAGACCAGCAAGTATGATGTATACTCATTTGTTGAGAAGTTCTAGCTAATGACGGTTGCCACATGAATGAAAATAAAATCCAGATGTGAATACCTCGTTCATCATTATTGTAATATAGTGTCATTTTTTCTGTATACTATTTTTCTAAGTATCAGTAGTTTTGTAAGTTCTACAATCTTTGTATTGGTCGTATTAGATGATCAACAGCTAATGCGTTTGTATCTGGATTGGAAATTAATGTTTACTGACAACACAAACGACAAAAAACTACTTCTGAACTTAGTAGTATTTTGTACATTATGCAACTTATGATTGGTGAGAGATTGTTAGTTTTAGTGATGGTTAGTGTTCACACGTAATGAAGGGTTTTTACCATCAGCAGATTAGGTAGTAAATATCAATCGAATTAAATAGTCGTTAGCCCAATTCACATAATTCATTTTTCTAAATGAAAATTTGTGCAATTATGCAGCATATTACGTAACTGCTTCTCAATAATCCATCATTTCAGAGGTATATCGGATATTCTGTCAGCATGTTTATCAATAACATTCACTGTGGGAATTTATAATTGGGAAAAATCTCGTATATCGCATTTATGTAGTACTGACAACACACAAGAATACGTTGCTAAATATAATTCCGTAGAAATTACATTAAAAGAAATGCGAGTATTATTTATTATAACAGTTGTGATATTCGTGGGATTCAGCTTTATGCTAATCAACAGAATATTGATGGGTATTGGTTTCCTTTTCACACTGCCTAGTGCAAACTACGTGGTTTATGGAGGTAAGATGAACAATTTTGTGATGTATAGTTTTTCGCAAGAGTTTACAACAGAGCATTCAGCATACCGATAATAATCTACTGTCGACCGATTTAGTGTAATCATTAGTAGTTACAAGACAAACATTTTACCGAACAAGTAATAATAACCCCAGTTTATTGAAATAATTTAGATATTACTATTACAAATTAAGAGAATTTCCGGTTTTTGAATTACGAAGTAATGCGCGTTTCAACAAAATGTACTAGACATTCATTAGCTTTAATAGATGTAATTTAATTAATATTCATTCCATTGTTACAGTGAATTTTTTTGACTGCTGGTAATAATATTGTAATATTTATAGAAAAGTAGATAGAACAGTGTTTATTCCATAGGGTCTAGCCCTATCGTTCTAAAAAATAACTAGAAGTGCACATAAATTTGCACAAGAAGTTCACTCGTCTTTATTTTTCGGATGTTTTTCTTTTATCCTTTTTAAAAGCATCGGCTGCAAGGTTGATGAAAAATATGCTTATTGCACCAATCCGAACTATAATTTCTTTAACGACACCAATTGACAAGCAAGGTACGTTAGTAGTAATCGTAAATACATTTTAAAAATTCATTTCAATCTGATACATATTGTTTTAGTAAATGGTTGTAACTTGAATAGTGACGTAAGGATGGGAACTTTTCACACTTCACAACTGCTCTTTCCCCATGCCTGTTTGTGCTCATACTTTTAAAATAAGCATGCTATGTCAGAAAAGATGTACTGCCTAAATAATTTAAGGAAAATTAATAATTAGATTTGCTATAAAAATATGTAAATCCGTTGTTGTTGAGTTGTACATTACGCAACTTACTAAATTGCACTATATTTTCAAAGTAACAAATGATCTCAAGTATCGTGTAGATAAAGTTCAGTCACCAGTAAAATTGAAGTTGAAACATTAGTAAATGATGATAGAACATATGATCTTTTGAAATATATTTACCGTACGTTTTCTGCACTGTTTTAAGAGAATGTTTTGCATTTTTGAGCTTGAAACTCATTATGAAGGGAAATTATTAGTATACACAATGTAAATAAAAATTACCTTGTATATGCCGATGTAGAAGAAAGATATGAGATGACTGAGAAAGGTGAATATTGACCTTACGTCCAAACGAACCTATTGGACTTATATTATAATTACAACCTGACTAGGGCGCTGATTAGTTGACGTGGTTTCGGAATGACCAGGAGACTTTTCCAGTACTAGAGAGAGAAAGAACATTCTAAGCAAATTGGAAATAATGAGTTATTTGTTGAGTAAGAACAACGGCTTATATATATATATATCATACTGGACCCATCAGCAACAGGAAATATACAAATCATTGAAAACTGAAGTAAGGGAGTTATGTACAGAGATTGGGATAATAGGACAATAGTAAAATTGCAATAACCTTGAATGGAAAACATATGTGACTATCGGTAATGAGTGTATGAAAAGTTTGGGATTTAAGCAATATAAACATCATATATACTAAATGTTTACTTGATGTAGCTTAGTAACAGAGTCTGGATACCTCGGAAAGTAGATCCCAACACTTGTTATCCCGATTCTATGCTAGATATAACACTAATGATGCGTTTTTAAGCGTATTTACTGCTTAAGGTTTTGTCAATGGAATTCACATTGAAAATCATTCATGATTAAATGTCACGTGACGTGCGACTTACAAAAATAGGATACAAAATTATAACCAGTCTAATCACTGGAAAAAAGCAGTCAGACAAATTTAAACTTATTTTTATTAAGAAAAAGGCTTGGTTAGCCTTCACAGTTGAATTAACTAAGTCTAGAGAGTACTGAGATGACTCGTTAATTTTTGTAGGTAGTTTATCAATAATCACAGAACCTGCTTTATCATCAGATAGTACCATTTAGTATACATTTTAATAGGCGATAATGAAGCCATATCAGCATACACAAAATCCAGACTTAATATATGACAATTGTTAGCAAAATAATTTCCCGTGTATTCTGAAAACGTGACTACAGAATAAGTGTGAAGGGCTGCAGTGTATTTCATAATTTTCAAAGTTTGTTAAATTGACTAAACAGGTTTTTCTATGGTGTGTATATTCAATTAATTAGGCTAAAAGTGGGTTATATTACTTTCAGTGAAGCAGATTCTACTGAAATTAGACTACTTAATGAAAGAAACTTGCAGAATGAAATCTTATTTCTTCCACGTAGTTTACATTTTGAGCAAAACTACTTGCAAGTAAAACATGAAGCAAGGATGTGTTCTGATACTGTATTATTTAACTAAATTCTTTGTGAACATTTGACTGGAATGCTTTTGTGGAGATTAATTTGATTTACCAGTGTTTTCTGGAAACTAGTGTATTAAACATCTGTTTCGTTTCCTTTTTCAAATCAGAAATAACTTAGCCAGTGAACGAATCTCAAAAATAGTGAGTGCTTAACTATTAAATCCCTGAGCTAAATATAACGTCAATTTGTTTGATTCCTTAGAAATCGTTCCTGATGTTCTAATAGGAAGTTGTGACTGATGAGGTCCAGAAATCATTGTGGATGACAGTTATTCCACAAGATTATGTTAGTACATACTACTTAATAAACTGAGAGGTATGAAATGAAGTGGTACATACGTGAATTTATCATGAAAATTCTAGATTAGATTGTCGCGTTAACATTTGATGATACAAATTCCTAAACATTAACTCTTTTAGCCATTACTATACGTGCAACTAATAAACATTGGTGTGTGATATCGTTTAAAATTATTATCCTCATCGAGTTACCTGCATATTTTTACCAATATAATATTCTGGAAAATAATTCGATTTATTTGATTATTGTAATGTTCGTTGTTTTTTATTTTATGTATAATAAAGGCTTTATACTATCCCTTGGAGCATTTATTTTACGGGTGGGATTTTTGATCAGTTCAACTATCTTTCCACTTATATATGCCGGAACAGTAAACACTTTTCCTGGTACTGTTTTCTTTGTTTGTGCAATCCTCATATCGTTAACTATTTGCTTTGCAATGTAAGTTTTAATTTTATTGTTCTTCTAAAATGTCTTATTGTTTACTGCCTACTATTATTATTCTTCCAAATGATTACGACTAATAAAACTGTTGGAGGCATTATCTTTAAATAATAAGTAAGTCGTAACATTCATGGTGTGAATACCAGGATTCACAACAACGTTTAAAACTGTTGATTGTAGTTATTTGTAACATAACATAGGTATGTTTATCTTGAATTAGATAATATTATGCGAATGGTTGTTAAGTGTAGTATCACTCAACCTGCACAAACATGACGTAATCTCAAATGATAAGATTCGTGAACTCGGTTCCTTGATAATTATAATAATTATAAATTTCAAGATTGCACTTGACTTTAATAAATATATGATTACATTTCCAACGAACTGTGAATTCAGTGAACCCATATCTGTACCATCATTCTATTAATAAAAGTGACCTCAAAAATTAAATAATGCAGCATGCAAATTCAATTACAAGCTCTTAATAATCTTGGTCAAATTTAATGAACACTGTAAGCTTAGAGTGGTGTTAGATTCTAGACATTGGTATCCAATCAAAGATCTTTTGATAGACACATTAATTAATAAATAGGATTCATGAAGCTTCCCCATAATTTCGTTTCAGCAAACTAGGTTTAAAATTCATTAGAATTTTTAATTCCATGGTTTGCTAGATTGTCATAAGAATTGAAAATACCAGCTGGATATTTCATGAGATTGAGCTTACAAGAATTTGTAATCTATGTGTCATACTGTTCTTATGAATTTTTGAAAGCCCATGAAGTCTGTAAGGATTACTGCATTTTGGTAACGACGTAAACTATATAGATGATCCTAGTAAAATTTTTATTGATTGCAATCGTTTACTCTTTTCGTTTTGTGTTTGTTAAGCCTAGTACATCTTTTCACTGTTACTATTTTTATACCATTCATCCTGAAGATATTTATACACCTTGCTACACTCTGACTTATTCACAATGACTATAGTGTCACCTTCGTTTGCTCATGAAATTATAGTCTTTGCATTTTAGAGTAATCATTTCAAATCATAAATCTCTTATTAAATAGATGATGTTTTGAGTGCAGTAAAATTACTGAAATTTTCCTTCTGTGTCGTTAGTTTCTTCTTCTAAAAGACTTACCAAAAACTGCTTCAATGGGATGATTAATTTCGATAATAATAGTCTTCACAAGTACCCTTTTACGTAAAGATACTTCACGGTTATTTGCTCAGATGTCTGATTAATTCACTACTACTATAATAATACCGATGTTTTTAAAAGTATCTCCAATATGTGAGGGTTTGCTTGAAGGAGCATTTTTTTCAAATTTCTAATCGGTCGTAGTTTGAAAACTTGATAAGAGAATGTTTGTGTATTGAAAGAAAGTAATCATGTTAAGCTGTAAATCCTTTAGAGTAAATATGAATAAAACTTGGTCAGTATTGTTTATTTGTGGTCGTAATTACTCGAAATTCATGAGTCGCAAAACATACTTATATCCAACAATATCCCTATTCCTGTGACTTCTGCTCCACATTTTACTATTCATTTCGAAAAAGATCACGCGCCACATCACTAATTACCTTCATTATTTTATGACTGTATTCGCTTTGATAATGGAACGGTTTTGGACTCTATCTGGCTTTGATAATTTTGATTATTTCCCTGATGATGATTGAACTAGTTTTCACTCAAAACGTTCGAATTCATTTCTTGGTCGCCAAGATTTTTGAAGTATAACTTACATTTAATGTCTTCTACATACTTAGCATTTACTTTCTTTTAAACTATTTCTTTAAATCTAGTTACATACTTATATAGCATACTTAATGCTTTCTCAGAATTACGACATAGATTGAGCTAGACAATTAATTGGGTAATGCTGACGAAACTTTATCTAAATTTACTATTTTAATGGAGAGTAATAATATCTTGTGGCTTGTTTTATACTATTGTGAATAATGTACTTTTAAGTCAGGTATTTGTTGTAGTGCGAAATCATATTTAGCAAATAATACAACGGATTTAGACTTGTCATACATAAGTCCTTATTAGAGTTCGAGTAAAAGTATACTCATCAAATGTTTTCTTCATTCGATTTTTTTAACTTACATTTCTAAAGAATTAATCCAAACATTTCGCCACGCTGGTAATCTTAGCACTTAGGTTAAGTGGTTGAATTGAATTCTAGAAAGTGAATTACAGTTTGTTATCAAAGTAAACAATGAACTACTTTGTCTTTGTATTTATTTTTTCGTAACAGTCTACTACCAATGCATTTGCAATTAATACAAGAGAAAATGAAATCATTTGGTTGAATTTATTCAAGTAATCAACAGCATTTTCAAAGTTATATTTAATTCAATAGTGAATTGCTGTTTCATAGCATGAAATAATTGGTTTTTTCATCCAAGAAATTAACAAAATCATCATTCCAAATAATACAAGATAATAACACTTGGAATTTTACAGTGTTACCAATTCTTAATCCAGTAAATAAACAGAATTAAATGCGTTCTTTACATCTGTAGTTAATTGTTCTATTAGTTTACGTGTAAATTTTAGATCGTGCAACAAAACTGTGTTTTGTTGTGATGTTTATTAAAACAATTTTGCTAATATAAATATTTCTGAACGTGAATATATGACTTTAGTTATAAAAGGTTTATATTTTGTTGTTAAACTAAGATAGTGGGAAATGCGTTTTTCGCAACTGAATGACATTATATGAAGAATCGTTGAAAAACGACCAGTAGTGAATAGCTGGTTCACACTATTATGTTGCTACGTTATGTCACACAGTCACGATATTGCTAGGGACTGAGGCAAGAACCTTCATTTCTTGTAAAGGTAACATTTACTTTAGACTAGTTAATTAAGCTCTACTAGTTTACATCTGCAATCAATTCATAGTGTAACACAACAGAATTCGTTGGTATCTGTCTCAGTTTTTATTTGAATAATCCTTCAGCCCTCCGCTCCTCTAGACAATGGACTCAAGTGTTCATCATTTCTCAACAATGTTCAGTTGCTTTCAATATTTAAAGAAAGTTAACTTGTTTATAGAATCACTCTCACGAAAATTGTCAATGAAGTTAAATTTCACCGACAGTTTAAAATAGAAGAAATATCTAGTTTGTTAGGGGTTTACACATTGCATGGAGTAATAGGAGTCGAATAGTCACATACTCAGTAATGGTTAGCTTTCAGGCAGATTTTTCAAGTCGTCATCAAAGTCTTTACAGGCCTAGTTCACTGTAAGTTTTGTTAAATGATCGGTAATGGTTTTACACATTTACGTGGATTACAGAGCAATCATTTATATCTTTATTGTAAATTATAATTTTATGACACAGTATAAAGTAACTAAGACATTGAGGCAACAGTTTTGTGGTATCTAATGACTGCAGTGTCTATAGTATGAATATGTTAAAGGTTCGATGCAAATAACTGTTAACACATTACTTTCGAAATATTTACTTCAACTTCCGAAACTGCAATATCACTCTCTGTAGTGCAAGTTGTTATTTACTGTTCAGTATATAATAAGTGTGTTGTACGTGACTGAAAACAGGTTATAAAACTTGCTTCGATCCGTTGTCTGACTATTTCTAAAAGTTAAAATTTTTACACTGTAAATTGCGATATCGCTATTGATATGAATTGAAGAAGTAGTAAGCGATTATTGAAATAAAATTAAAAGTTTAGTTAGTTGTCGTTTAAATCACTATGAATTGGGTTGATGAAGGTTCTTGGTTTTATACTGTGTCATGTTCGCTGTACTCGAATTGTATCCACCTCATCTATTGTATTCAACTAAGCAATATATAGTAGTTTGTATCAACGAATAAAAAAATATGGACGGTGGAATTTACTATGTATATATGTGCCTTACATTTTTAAGAGTAGATTTGAATTTCATTTGAAATACAAAGTGTATGATTATTTGACGTCATTCACTCATCACTATTAGTTTCAAGTTTATCTAAGTACAGGGAATGTTATCTAAAAATTATCAAGGCGGATCATACTAATTCGATGTGAACAAGTGTTGTGACGCGTGGTTTTGATTTTCGTATCGTCCGTGAAATCTTCGTCGTCAATTTTTATCTCGTCTAGGTTGACAGCTCGATACGGCTCCTAAGCTATGATACAACTCCCCCCAGGCTTAAACTACTTGTCAACAGGAACACGAGAGAGAAGGCAGGAAATACTGCAAAAACACTTTACTGTAAGGGTTCCATTATGTACAGAAAACTAGGGTATTTATATCATCATAAATATCCTATGGGGCTTATAGAGGTTTCTGCAACCTACTAAACTCGGTAGTAGTAAGGTAATTGTCCAATCACAAATATATCGTGTGACTTCTCATTGTCTAGAAGTTCCTAATAAAAAAACTATCTGCGTGCTGACTGGACGCAATGTTTCCTATTGATTTATATACCTTCTTGAGCTTGTTTCGAGGGGTTTTCTGATTATATACAAAACCAAGATTATTCAAATTACAACATCAATGATATAAGGAATTATTGTATCACGTTGCTTGGCATAAACTAGTAATTTGGATTGCATTTGTGTAAACCTAATCTCATTAATCATATATATTTCATCAAGAAGACAAATAAGCTTATGAAAATGTCGAATGTGCTTCAATATTATGAGTGCCCAGTTATGTGAAGGTGTTTTAACTTTAGAAAGGCATTGATATGATCTCTTCGTATGACTAAGTGGTTGATGTAACCTTGCGCGTACGAAATCACTATAACGAGCGCCTATGAGAGATTCGAGTTGGTCACTGCACGTCTACGCGATGCCTACTTAGTCCCAAGCCATTAACAGAGAACACAGATTAGTGAACCAACAGTAGAGAATTATATTGCATTTCATACAATCCTTTATATATACATAGAATTAGACCATACTGTTAATCAATTAGAAAACTAACATTTATACAAAATAGAAGTAATAATGAATGTGAACTGGAGTAAGTATACACAGATGATTAACCATAGTTCAAAAATGAGAAATGATATACTAATAGTTATTGTGTTAAACGGGAGGAAAGGGCAAGGACAACTTAAGTATAGTAGGAGCAAAATGTTCACTTTGTACACAATCAAAAATAAGAAAACAGTCTGCTGAAAAACAGTTCATAAAGATAATCAGCCTTCTTCAGGTGTCCGGCATATCAGAAGCATTATTATTTAGCTAGTGAAATTTCTTTAATATTACGTTTAAAAAGTGATGTGGATGGGCGTCAGAATTTTATCAATGCTGATAAACGAACATTTCGTCTTATCAAAATCATATAACTACATACTTATAATCGACAAGTCCAATATCGCGTTTCCTAATCTAAGAATATTTGTTTTTCTCGTGAATATACTCACAGAAGTAATTTTTGAAGATTTATTATGTTACAAAATAAGTGCGAGCCAAGTCTATTCACAAACTACATAAACTTATTTTATGAATACTGTACATATATAGGAGACAAACAATACCAACATTTTGCAACACATGTTATAAAAGAATATAAATGTTGACTTTTATTCTGATTTCTGGTCAGATACCTACTGTTGCATTCTATGCAAAAATATTCATATTTAGTCTTATTAATCAGCTTACTATTATTACTGTTTAAGTAATATATGTATTCTTTTTGATAAATGCTCATCAGGTTCAAAATTAGTAGTCACACAAAAATAACCAGTTTTGAGGCAGATACAACACCATTTAGATATCAAAGACAATTGGATATAAATTTTGCACTAGTTGTTTGTAAAATACGAATGTTAATGTTAAAATAATCATTGTGTAACATTTTAAACTTAAACGACAATTGAAATAAACAACGCTATTAATCAAATTTACACATATAGGTATCTCTGTATATGGGTGATAAGAAGATGGTGTGGTGGTGAAATACTATTAGATCAAGTGTTTGTAGACAAGGCCTGAATCCTACTTAAAATGTAACCGAATAGGTAAGAGATTGTAAAATGGAGTGAGTGATAATCAAAATTTGTCAAATAGTAACAATAACAATAATAGTAAGAATTATAATCAGTTCATGTGTTAGATCTTAAAATGTTGCAAAGTCAGTAAAATTAAGAAAGAAGATTAAGTGATATTCAAATTCATTCTGTGTACTTTGGTTAATAATTGTAACAATAATAATAATAGTAACAAATAATATGCATATTTGTGAATGAAGACAGTAGTAAATAGATAGGATAGACTTAAATTACAGAAATACACATAAGGAGGGAAAGATAAATATTCATTAATCAGATTGACTCGTTGTATAATTAAGGTGGAGATTGGTTTAATGGATCCTGCGTCGGCCATGGCAGGAGATGGGTTGATTGTACTTATATGTTATTTATGCCTCAGAACTGGCTATTTTTGTGACTAATAATTTTGAACTTATAAGAACCTGATGAGCATTTATCGAAAAGAATATTCTTCATTCAAACGTCTTTGTTTTTGATTAACATAGGAATTTTTAAATAATAATGTATTTGTATTTCAGATTATTTAACCACATCATAGATATTCAACACTGCTAACCACGTTGCTGATTTATCACGATTCCGCTAACTAAGCTATTGTATATGATCAAGGACCAACTGCTTATGCAGAATGTGTCATCCATTCCCAATATGTCAGAAAACAAAAAATTATCTCTTAAATTACCCTTTGTTATTTATTCTAAAATACCCCAGTGATTATAAACATAAATATGTGATTGACACTCCGTAATTAATGAGTTACATATGTACAAAACCAAGTCATTGGTATAATGGGCACGGCTTAGTTACAGTTTGTATTGATATTTAACCAAAATCGAGTTCGGTGGTTCACACATCTTTTATTTAACTCACATGATTAATGTATATATATATATATATATATATATATATATATATTTGTCGTGTGCACTAAAATACCTAGGCTATAAACCAAATTGTCTGTGTTCACATGATATTTAACAGACACTATAATACCGAATGGAGAAATATTTATTGCTTAATTCGCCAATTTTGTTTACTAGACATATTCTTAGAGAAAACTGTGTAACTTGACTATCATGGTGATGAAATGCAGTGTCAGTTGGAATACAAGAACCAGATATTTGACATTATTAGCTGTACTGCTTGTTCCATTGTATATATCATTGGAGTTGTGTTTTTTCATCTCTGATCAGTACGTTTTCTACAGGTGAGTCAACAACGTTGTTTTCAACCACTAATTTGATGAAACCTATGTTTTACTTACTTGATGATAGAGGGCTAATTAGTTAAAAATAACTTTCTTCACAACCACATAACCATCATTAAATTATTCAAAATACTAAATACTTGCTTTATCATTGATACTAAGCTAATGCACTAAATATTCGTGACGTCTTAAACTGAGGATTATTATTCGTGACTTAAAAATAATAATTTGTTTCTAATTATAATCACTAAAGTGACCTTAGATTTATATGCACGACAATTATGATCCATGTGATTAGTTGTTACGGTAAGTAAACAAAACTGATTATGATGATAATTTATTCTTCATGTTAAAACGTCGATCTGACTGGTAAGGCTATTGACTTTCATAAACTGAGATGATTGTCATATATATTTTTTCTTAACCACTATTTGTTTCGATATCGAATGCTGCTCAGCTCAAGGATGGTTTTGAAGAAACGCTAGTAGTACAGTTAAAAACATACCTTTAGTCTATAAGATAACTATTTAGCAATCTGAGTGGAATCAGCATTTTAGGCACTACGGATAGTGGATGACAGCTGGAAAACACAAGAAATGGTGAGGCTACCCTTACTCTTTATTTCCAAATAAATGTTAATCTAAATGGTACTTTTGAAATTCATCCTTCAATTTTATTTGTTTACTTTGATGCAGTTTTGTTGAAGTATAAATTTTTACTAGATTTGGACTAAGCTCTCCTACTGTCTAGATGTGAATAATGATAACCTGACAATACAATTATACTAAATTTGATATTTTAATAGATATTTCGTTAAACTGTATATCAAGCAATAAGGTTTCTACGTAAGTAGACAGTTAAAAGTTGTTATTAAACTATTTATTTGATAAAATCCCTGTTTATGTATAACATTTTCGTATCAAGCAATTTTTTGATTACTACTTAGGTGCGCAGTAGATGAGGGCTTAACCTATGAAATAATCGACGGAAAATTTACACTTATTGCAAAGTAAGTTGTATAGATAACGTGTTTTGAAAAATGTCTCTAACAAAGAACTATTTATGAGACAACATGCATATCCTGTGAAGTAATGTTTATCGCAGATAATTACCTTTAATTGAAATAAGTTAGTCGTTTTGTTTCAGCTCAAGGATCTAAAGTATCATATTCATGATACAAGATTTGCTCAAAATAGATGTTCCCAAATAAATGATTTCTTATTCATCTATAGATATTGGATTTTAATAAACTCGATAAATTAATGAAAAGTTTATACGAACGGTATGGATACTGACATTAATAATGTGCATTTGCCATTACTTTGGTATTTAATGTATCTGTGATTTTCTTTATAATTTCAACGGTTTTACTTCTATTATCATATACGTCTAAGTAACTTGCGTTGTAACATAATAATGAATATTGTTTAATTGATTGTATTTCTCTATTAGCAACCAATCCGACAAACGTGCGCTTGAAGATGGCCAGCGTCGAGCTGCTTGGATTGGCGCTTGCAGTCATTCAGTTAGATTATTACTTGGTTTGTTGACTACGATGATAATTGGCTATATATCTGATCATTACGGTCGCCGTTTGTCATTAATCATCATGGTTATTGGCGAAGCATTGCAAATACTCACATTGAGTAAGTGTTTAAATAAAAGTGTGACGGAAATGTGTGTGAATAATTAAAACACACACCAAATGTTTTAGTTGCCGAATATATTTATTAAAATTTACTGCAGTCTGCAGTCGTCATTTAGGAAAGAATGATACCTAAAAGTCCTTTGAGTAGTTGGAAATATGATTCGCCATGTGTTTTCCAAAAAGATAATAGTGATTCCTTTATGGTAACATAGTTCAAATATCTCGATGTTTACAAAAATAGAACATCATTTTTCTAATATTATTCCTGTTACATAATGTAATTTAAATTTCATTCGTGAAATGGTTGCTATATAACGAACATCAATCAGTTAACTGCTGAATTATAGGTAACTATTGATGAAAACGTCTACCATTAGATAACTAATAAGTTATTTCTGAGAAGCATCTGTTATCTACATAGATAATGAATAGTTTTACCATAATTTCGTCATGCAACCTATGGGAAAATAAATATTATTTTGCATTTTAATGATTTTGTTTGTAGAAAATATTATTGCTTACATTTAAGTAAATAAGTGTATATTTGGTTTATCTACCTGTTAATTATTAGGTGTAGTTGTTTTTATGCAAGCCAATCCATGGTTGACAGTTATTCCTGGTTTATTTGATGGAGCTATTGGAGGTGGATTATTATCTATACAAGCACAGGTTTCAGCATCACTAACAGATATAGTAAGCAATGAATTATTTGGTAAAGATGTTCTAAATAACAAAGTAAGTGATGAAAATGATTTATGGGCTTTATTCACTTGGTTCGATGGACTTTCACTAATATGCTTATCACTTTCAAATCCTTTAGGAGGTGAGCAAAAGTTTTGTACTCAAAGTTTTGGTATAATCATAGTATTAAGAGAATTTCGGGAAGTACTTTACAGTAAAAATACCTAACAATAATATTCATATTAATATTTTAATGAACTGTAAATCTGTATTAAAGTGGTCTTTTATCGAAAGGACTAGTTTTATTCATAACCAATAAAATTGGGCATAAACGTCTATTGATCTACTTTGAACATATATATTATGCACCAGGTTCCAATTTAGTGGTACAAAATCAGCATACTCATCATGAGACATAAATGTTCTTAATTAGATCCTTCAGTTCTTATTAATGTACAAGGATTATTCAGCAAGCGATATTGTCAACTAATCATGAGCAATTGTGTATATCACATTAGCAAAAGCCATACAATAAACACATGAGAAATGATAATGTTTAAATGTTATTCATTGCTGAGAATCAACAAGAAAACTAACTAACAAAAATCCTCCCTTCTTTCTGTAATAAATACCAAGCAATAATTTTAATTCACCTAAAAGTTCGACTATATTTTTTAAAATTTAAAATGTTAATTAATTTTTATTTAACTATTCTGTTCTTGACACAATTTATTGCTAGACTTGATTTTTGTCATGTAGTTAGTTTCTTCAAGCCAGTTCACCAAACATTAATTACTTGCTCATTAGTAATGGACTCTAAAGTGGATTTTTAAATTCTCAGTTTGCCTTCGTGACTAGAATGGTTAATTCTTTGCTCCAGGAAGATTAATTGTGGGTTTTAATGTTGGTAAAGAAGCTCTTTTAAAGTAGCCTTAATATGACACCTTCGTTTTAAAATATAAAATGTAGGTTCAATGCCTTACTTAATAGGTGATGAATATAAATCTCTAGTCTTAGATGAGATCCGAAAAGCAACTTACGGTTACTTTATTCTCAAGGGTTTTTGGATGATATAGATTTGTAGCCAAATCTAATCTAAACAAAAATATGCAGTGACGAGAAATAAGTAGTTTTTCAGCAATCTATGGAAGGGACTTGTTTATGGAAAAATGAAGAGGATTGTTTCAAGCTAAAATTTGAATTCGTCTTAATTTCCAGCATTTCACCAAGATGTTATTTGTTACTCGATATCTTGAAAAATGTCACTGTTCAGTAATTAGAAAAACAATCCTTATAATCAAACACCTAATGTCTTTTGCCTCTTTTAGGTACAATTCTTTATCGAGATGGTTTTCGAATCCCAATTATCATCTGTAACGTTTTGATTGGAATGAGTTTGTTGCTCATATTCTTTTTGCCTGAATCTAATACTAGAATTTGGTCAAGTTCAATCTGCAAATATAATAATGAATACATAGAAATTTTTCTTGCACGCGACACGAATTCCTCAATTTGGAAAATAAGCTGTCATTACATTAAGACAAATTACAAGGTAAGTTAATATACCTATACTTTTAAATAACCTTTTTAGTATCTTTTATATGTGGTCGTGAGTTTAAATATGGGGTGCATCCTACTGGTTGTTGATCTAGACCTTTTGAAATAATTTTATACGTTTTGTTCGTCTGTTAACCAAGAATGCATTTTTCACACACTTAAAGACAATATAGTATAGAAATCATGTTTTCCCTGAAAGCAGACTACAGTAATTTAAGCAAACAACAAACATCTAAACTTTTAGGAATCCATTTGATTTAGTCACATTTTTTCTTTGTTAAACAGCCACACTTTGTTTCTTGAATAGTTACTGTAACTATCAAGATGTATCACAGTTTCAAAGTTGTTATAACCAACAGGTGATTTGAAAAGTATTTATCGAAAAACTATTTTACTCTAAATGCAACATGTTGTAATATAGCAACAATGGTCTTAATATAGTTTTACAATATTACGGGTTGCCCGAGGAAATCAGTGTTAACCAACAGAATATATGATGCTAAATATATCATACTTATTACAGTAATCTAATGTTTTGTTATTTTAATCTTGTCTTAATTCATAAATACATACTATTAGGAAAACGTTCTCTATATATATGAGTATTTCACAGTGCTCCATTAAGCTGAAGTTTTAATAAGAGGTTATTAGTTGCATAATATGCACAGACAGAGTTTTAGCTGTCGTTTCGATTATCTATTAGTTAGGTGAAATTAACAAACTTTTAAGGAAGCCTCTATTGTTCTGAATTAAACTGTTTTCAAATGAATATCATTAAGGCATTAAAATGAATTTGTAATTGCAGAAATCTCAAAGACCAAGATTAAACGTAGCTTCAGCTTTTCTCTGAATCAGTTTTCTTCTCAGATAAATAATGTAAAATTAGAATTATCAATTATACCTCTGAAGAAGCTTACGTCAGACTGCCCGAACAAGATACTGGTACTAGTTTAATTTCAGTCACTGAGAATTTTACTAACAGGACTTCATTTTAATCTCTTTCATGAACCTGATGTTCAGCTATTATGAAATTACTCGTTCGAATTTTCACATAACTTCTTATAAACATTATTTATTCGTCGGAAAATAAAAATAAAAAATAAAAACCTGCAAACATATGTGAATATTTTCATTTTACTTGATTTGCACAACTTTGTTTACATTATTGAGTTCATAAGAATGATCATTTTCAAATGTAGTTCGATACAATTTTTCACATTTTTGCATAGTTTTATATTTATGTGCATACATAAATGCATAATTAAAACCTCAATTTAAAGTGAATAATTAATACAATGTCAGACAAACCAAGCTGAAAATGTTTTTATTTCGCATAATATAAATATTTATCTATCAATTGACTTCATTTGAAAATTCGATATAAGAGGCATCAAGTGATGCATATGTCAAACATCATAGATCAGATTGACCAAATGTGAATGGAGTGCTGTGTTTTTTTAGTGTAACTACTGAGGCATCTTGACTGTTAATTTAATTTTTAAGATATCCCTCTATAATATTATTAAAGTCATTTTCCGCCCAAATCCTAAATACTTAATATGACTTAATGTAAACAGCGTTTACGGCATTCAGAGTGAATATCAACAACATGTCACACGATTTTCATTAGTAATAAATTTCAGATACAGTTCGATTATAGATGTTTCATACTTACGTTTAATCAGTCACATGCCTTTATCTACTAATTTGAATTTACAAATATACAAGCAATGATTATGGACTAATTACAATAAGCCTACAATAACTTAAAGTAGCAATGCACTACAACATTTAGAACTCCAGTGTAGAGTCAGAATTAACACTACACCGTTGCCATATTATTAAGTCATTAGTAATAGAAGTCTGATAGCTGTAATTCATGATTTTTTTATCCCAACCTCTCAAGATCAAGAATTGCTTAGATGAATAAATAATTAGTTTAATATATGAAGTGGAATAAATGCGGTTTGATCATAATCCAGTCAGTCATTCCTTTTTGCTTCTGTTATATAAACATAACAACCTATGATAATACTTTATTTATTCTTTTGACTGTGCTGAAAGAACAAAATTACTTGGTCACTAGATGAAACGAAGCAGGGTAACAAGTCAATGAACTGTTTAAAATTCACATTAGGGCATATGAATTGTAAAACTGCTTAGCTCAGAGTGTCGCTACCTTTGACTTAAGACAGCAATAGAAGCGAACTAATAACACGTCAATTACTGGTAATTTTTTCAGCTGATAGTCTGGCGACGTTGTCATGTAATGAATGGATTCAATAGTGGTTTGATTTTAAATTTAATTATGTCTGAAAAAATGTAGATTATAGAAAGATAAACGCCATCAGGTGAATTCGAGCTTTGGCTGTAGACCTACAAGTAGATTACAATAATTTATTTTATATGATATGCAGTGTAAGTGAGTATTAGTTTTCTTATTTCTGGTCTCATTATTTACAATTTAGGTTCTGCGTGCAAGATACAAACAGCACCTTTTAACCGGATTTATCATTTTATTTTTGTCTATTGTAACATCAACTGATTTGTACATTATATACATCTATTTAATGGGACATCCGTTTCTGTGGAATTCGCAAGATGTTGGAATTTACTCGTGAGTATATAATGGTGTTTCATGAAATGAAAGGTTAAATAGACTAACATATATGAGAAGCTCATTGAAGTAAATATTAATGATAAATGAAAACAATAAATGCTATTTATTTTCCAGCATATTTGGCATTCATATTAGCTGCTTAATACTGTCGTTGTTTAACAAGGAATTGATGTTAGAAATGTCAACTTGTATATTTGGCTTTTGAACGCTTTTATTCTTATGGGTGACAAGCAAATAATAACCTGTTTCTGAAATAAGTGCTTTTCATACAGTAAATATTCGTCCTTGTTATAGAATTGCTGGCTTTTAGGTGGAGTATTGGTTAAGCAAATAAACTCGAACTTCAAAGTTTAAACTAAAATTCATATATTATAAAGCCTTGGTTGGTTTGTAGTAAGGAAAGGTATATTTGATTCTTCACTTTTAAGATTTTGGTGAGTACTGGATAAGTATAAAGCAATTAGACTTTTTATTTATGTACTGGATGGTATTTTAGTATTGTAATTATAATATATCGATCTAAATTAAGCACTAGTGATATAATATAGCAGTCAACATTACCGAGAGCAAATTTTTATCATAATGCTCACTTAATTCTTTGTCTGTTCATTATGCATATTCACCACAGGCGATTTCAACAGTAAAAGTTCCCTCTCCCCCACCTCTATATCTGCCTCTGAAACTCACATCTATTCATGCACAAAAATTCTCATGAAATTTAAAAATGACTTTAGTAATCAATATGATTTACGTAGTTTTACGATTTTTCTATTTTTATAACATGACACATAAACATTTGATGTGTCTATCATTTGCGGATTAATCATGTGTTTCTATTTCTTTGAGTTTCTGCATGTGATTAGATTTCAACAGTTCATGCATACATCGATCTATGTACTTTGATAATAAAAGTTAGTACATAGCACATGGTTTGAAATTCAGTTTCGAGTGGTTAACTGACAGACTCCAAGATGACAGAAATTCTGATGGACATTTATTGTATTCAATCAGTTAAAATACTTTTCGGCTCCCTTTAGAAATAAATTGTCCATGAATTTTCAACTTATTTTATTAGTCTAAACGCGTTTTTGTATTTGTGCTTTGGACAATTGAAATAGAAACTAGGTGGTTGGTCAGATTTAAAAACGTTTCTGCTTAGAACAATCATTCATTGATATATACTTCTTTACTTAAATGTCAAATTGTAAAATATTGTGGTTTATCAGTAGGTGGAGTAAATTTACACTTATTAAGTATCATATCCAGTAATATGAATCTATATTTTGAACCATGAAAGTGAATATAACATGGTTTTGTGTTTATTTGTTTCATGTTTCAAGTATAAAAGCACTACAATTCTGCCTATATTTATCATATCAATTAAAATTTCTACATGGTTAAAAAATCATTATATATATTACTTTTATTCTTAGTGGCGTCACTGATGTGGTATCAGCAGTCTTTGCAATAGCTTTGGCAATCATAATAGCTCAAAACGTACAAAGACCAACATGGAAGTCGAGTAACTCACTAAAGTCAAGCGGATTTGATTTGAATGACAATGAAATTCAATATATAAAAAAAGAACGTCACCTTGTTAATTTACTTATAAAAATATTATTTTTCAGCATTTGCATGATGTTTATTAACAGAATAATTCTGGGTATATCGTACTTGTTCACCCCGTTTGCAGCCAATATCTTAGTTTACATTGGTAATTATTTTCCTTAATAGTAAAAAAATATTGTGTAGTTTATGAAGTGTTTTTCTGTGTAACAAAGTTTATTCCTACAGAGCTATGTTTCTGAAATACATGCTTCCAGGGTGTGTTGCTGGGATCGCTAGTTATATAATATGTGGTATCTAATAGCCACAAATTTCCACCAACGACATCGTTGATATTAACTTCTGATATGACAGATTTCAAACAAAGAAATCTCGACGATGGTTAACAGATGATTTTGTATATTTTTTAGTCCATATCACTAAGTGTCATTAATAAGTTTGGTAGGTGGCATTGTTTTGGGACTAAAATCAATAGCGCATTGCGTGCAAGAATGGTATGTACTTGGAATGTGCTAATTACTGACTTAAATCAAAATGTAATACAAAATGAACCTAATTACTCATCTAAACAAACAGAAAGTGTGGACTTAAATTTACGAGCTTTTGATAATTAATTAGATTTACTTCAGTTATATATAACTAGAAGAAAAAATTCTTTAACCGATATAGCTTAAGGGCTTATTATAGATCAAGTTAACGATAATCAAGATCAAGTCAATCTCTATTAAATAAGTACAACCTCATAACTGGAAGAATTATAAAAACATTTTAATTAATAATTATTCATAAAGAGGAAAGGAGCAAGTGTAATTAATAATATTCATGTGATCAATCCTTTCAAATAATTCAACAAAATACAAAGTTCAATTGCGATGGTTATTTTTATGGAGATTGGTTATTTATTTGATTGAATATGTCACAGCTGTCCAGTGTTCCCTGGTTTTCATTGGTACCCTACCAACACTAATCTGTGACATATTCAATCAAACAAATAACCAGTCTCCATAAAAATAACCTTCCCAATTGAACTGTAATAATGAGCTCATTAGTGACTAACTCCAGGTTGTTCATGAAGCTCTGGTGAGAAGTAGTGACTGGTGGAGTTAAGATTTGTTGGGAGTGAGACAGTTATCACCAATGATAATGGATGATCGTCGCGCTACATGTTGGAAGTGAGAATTCTACCATTGGATGCCGACCCAGTGGTGCAGATGGTTAGGCGTTCGCCGTCAACCTGAAGCCCTTAGTGAGGAGCCTGGGGTGCGCACTGCTGGGGAGTTCCATACTAGAACGAAACAGCTGTCCAGTGCTCCGTGGTATTCAATGGTACCATGCCAACATCAATCTATGACATATTCAATCAAAATACAAAGTACCCAAACACAGCAGCGTGAATCTGGGTTTTGTATCAGACGATAATTAATTAATTACAAACAATAACGTAAGTTGCAGAACTGTTTACCTTATCTAAACTAATGAATAGCCGAGTTCTTCTTGAATATAATTTTGGTACTTAACGGAATTTCTCAAAACAGTGAATAATATTCAGGTGTTGTTATTAAGCATAAAGTAAAAATATGTCATGCAATTCTAACATCAAGTACATTATTACTGTCTTTATCTAAACATCGTCTACTTACGTTTAATTTGTTCATTTTTGAAAATTTAGCTGCTATACCTAGATTTGCTAAAGGCTTGAATAACCCAATACTAAGAACTCTTATATCTTTATGGACTGATCAAACAAATCAAGGTAATTAACCATACGAATGTTATTACATATCTTATTACGATTGATGCATTTTATTGTTAATATTGCTCGAAATGAAAGTACTTCTTCAGCATAGTTTTCGTTCAAGAATGTTGGTAACATAGAGTATGTTATAATATGGATCTCAGAAATATTTTAGTTCGCAGTAATCCCTGAATTGAATCGATCTGATCATGACTTTTATATGTTAAGGGTTTATGAAAATTAGAAAAAACATTTAATCCAGGTGATATATATCTATATATGTGTTTGTAGATCAAATTTATGTTGTTATTACTCTCTCTAAGAATCCATAGTTGCTTTGGACCACATACTTCTACTTAAAATAGTATTTTATGATACTTTCTAGTGTAGATCTATGATGGAAACTAATAAAAAAGAAATACATTTTTGCTCTATTGTGCTTTTTATTAAATACATAAATGATAGTCTTCGCTTTAAAACGAATATTGAGACCCATTCAACAACTTACAAAAATTTTCATTTTGGATTCCCATTCAGATTTTATTTTATTTTTTGAATTAGTACATTCCTTGTAATGTATGTTTAGTCAAAATGTGAACGATAAGTAAATTTCTAGTTTAAAGGTGGTAAGTAAATGCATACATGAATGTAATGTTTATCTGCAGACTAACAAATGCACGGTGTAGTTGTAGTTTTAAGGTTTGAAAATATGATTTTAATTAAACATTTGAAATAAACATTGTAATATCGCTCCGTGATTGCGTATCAACAGTCTTGCGATTGGTGTCGGTTACTGTGGTATTGATAAAAATTCAATAAATGGATAGTTTGATCATATCTTTTTAATGGGATAAATCGTTAAATGATTGTAAATAAATTTAATACACATAGTTTTAAGCATTTTGAAGTTAACTTGAAACTAAGTGATTGTTCACGTCGTAATGTTTGCCAACATAAACTACACAGGGTTTGTAATAGTTGTCAATATTTCATCAACTTCAAAATTTACCTTACAGGAATTTCATGATAGATTTAGTTTTGTGCTATTGTTTCATCACATTCATTTTAATTTTACCAGGAATGATGCATTCATTTGTGGCATTTACATCACGACTTGGAGTACTTATTTGTTTCTCTACACTAATTTTTATCTATTCATCTACAACTAATCTGCTACCTGGAACAGTATTCTTTGTTTGTTGCAGTCTGATATTAATTGCAATGATAGCAGCTGGGTAAGTTACTGAATTTATTTGTTTGGGTGAACTCGAAACACAATACTGTTTGTAATTAATTAATTACAGGTTTATAATTTTCTTCGAAATCATTCTTCGTGGAATTTGGTGTAAAATAAAACAAAACTTAGAAAAGTGTTTCCGAGACACACCTTGAATATAGCAAGACTACTGGAGGACGACAAATAAAACAGTATAGACCGATAATAAACAAAGCGGATTTTGAAAAAAACACAAAAGACTGTTTGTTTTCTGTTTACAGTCGATACTCACTTACTTTAAACAAACAACTTTAATATTTGTGACTTCTTCTTAACATCTGTCCTGTCGGTAGAATTATAATCCCGGCTGTGAAGATGTTTATTTAGTCTAGTATCTTGTATTACTCTCTGAATGTAAGGTCAGTAGTTTCCGGAGAACAGAGTATTAACTTACAAAAAAGTGTTTGTATGAAGTCTTAGATATGACTTAAGTCTACTGTTTATTAAACATGACATTTTATTAGTTACAAACGAGAAGCATTATAAATATGCATACCCTTTAACTCACCGACGATGTGCAAGTTTCCAGGAACTTGAATCAAAATTACAAACTGAAAATTAAGAAAACATTATGTGTATTTGTTTAGTAAACTGAAACAAGTTTTACGTTTAAAGCTAATGTACTTTGCCAGAAACAGCTGAACTTGATCGACAGTTTGCCATTTGAATTGCAAAAATATCCTTAGGTGCAGTATCTGTTGATTGTAACCATTAATCTTATTCAACGAAGCACATATATCCGAATATTTTTAAATTTATTGTCTAGAAAGTCAGTGGAAAGGAAAACGTTGGTATGTTTCATATCCACAAGGACTAACATAAAATCCACGTTTAAAATGGTACGGTTAAAATAGCGGACAGGAAATTAAACATCTTCACAAGGTATACCAAGCTAAGACTTGTATCATGTCATTATAAATTATTCCAAAACTTTCAAACATTGAATAAAATAGCCGTTCGTAGTCAGTTATTACAAATAGTGGTTTATGTAGGTTACAAGTATTGGACATAGATTGGGTGTTGTGACTGTCAAATTTAGATTTTATATCATTAGTCAGCCTGCGTAGACAATTACTAAAAGTCAATAATTACTGAAAATTTGTTTCATACTATGACAGAGATTTTTTAAGTATGAACCTTTTCATCTGGGATTTACAATTAGTATCTGAAATATTAGACTAATGAGCGGTTATTTAGCAGTTAACATTACTAAATTCAGTCGATTTGTGGAATACTTCATGACCTCATGCATTGTCGCTAGTGGGTAACCTCAGCCCACCAAATATCACTAAACACCAGTATACAGGACCAAAAATTTATTCTGATTTAATGAAATGGTATTAAAGGCAATATGAGGTAAACAGTTTACAGAAGAAATGTAAATGGTTAAGATGCACATATAAGTAGTTTTGATAGTGAATAATTCTGATGTGCGAGTAATATATTCAGTCTCTCTCATGATTAATTATTCACAGTTTATTTATCAGACAGCTAAACAATTAGATTAAAACGTTTTACTTTCAATTCGTTACAACTATCCTGTCCTTGTTTTTATTTATTTGACCTATGTTTTTTCAGCTACTGCATGATGAGACTTAAACTTATCATAATATATAGCAAGATTCTGATAGTTCTAAAATTTTCCTTTATTTAATTTGCAGACTTTTATATCGATCTGGTAATATAAATGGACATTTCTCTAGTATAAATTACTCATCTACATTATGATACATGTTCCAACGTTACTAAGGATGCCTCTTCTCTTCAATCTCATCACATTTATATTCGACAAACTGATGATTTTTATAATTACAAATTGGAGAAACTTAGTCGACAGTTATGTGTAACAAAGTAATTTCAAGATGATTTCTTCAAATTTATCCCATTTAAAATTAATATTTAAAATAATATGTTAATATGCATAAATTCGTTTTTATTCTAATAATGGTCAATTACCAAGCAAAGAAAAGCTACGAGTGAGATAAGTGATGAAATAATCATGTTAGGAAATTAGTACAAAGGGCATGCAGTTACATTGGTCCTGAATGATAAATTTTGGATACGAAGTACTAATTAATAATTGAAGAGAAGTATCAGTATATGTTGCATGTGAGGTGGCATTACTTTTTATTTATGATATAGATAGTTGATATCTGGTGTTTGTATAAATCTGAGCTATTTCTAACAAGATAACAGTAGACTGATTTTCGACAATATTTTAATATTTATAATAAATGCTTCCTAAAGGTACTGGTGTTTGTTATAATTTGTATCATATTCATGTTATCACTCTGATCACATTCAAACGAGAAGAATTGTAATGAGACAACTCAGATAGAAATTCTTTCAACTTCCTAAGTATACAACCCATAACGTCTGTTTACATGAAAACATTCATTTACATTCATGTTTGTATATATATCACTAGGATTGATGAATAGTTCTCAAATGTCATCATTAGTTGAGTCAGTGGGATGTAAACAGAACTTGGTATTGCTTTCATGCAAACGAATGTTTGCTGAGCAAATATGTCAATGCATTAGTATATAATATGCGGGATGTTTCAGCAAGTAAATATATAGTTAAATTAATGCAAAGAATATTATTCTAAACCATTTTAACATGAACAAAAAATATCCTAATTAAATTTACGTTTAGTTGGATACAATACAATATTGAATGAAAAAAATAGGGCAAATGACTGAAGAATGAATATATGTCACACAACGTTTATTCACAATCTCATTATGAATCTCGCTTTAACTATATTTCGTCAGCATAACTGTAATACAACACATCTGAGTGTTTAATAAAATCAAAGTTACAACCAGCTTTAAATAACAATGTAATTTCAACAATGAACTATACAATCATTATCACATAAACTCAATAGACCTTTCAAATCAGGTGATAAATCTGACTGAAAATTTGGTAAACACCTTATATATACCCATAATGGATTATATGTATTAGTTAATAATGGTTTCAATGAATTTTACAGCTCTTTTAAACAAGGTCCAAACCCAGTGTTAGTAAATATGTAGAGGAATTGACATTAAAATTTTTGGAGTATACAATTTAATTTCAGAATTGTAAATTTTCGGATAAAAATAAAATAAATCATAACTGTCAAAAAGTGAGGATATTAAGGAATGAGGAAATAATTCTTAAACTAAAGTAGAAAAATTTCCAATGTTTCCCAACCCAACTGCTCCTGTAGGTAAATATTCTGCTTATGTGTAACTATAACTATCTTTTAAAATTTGAACTATTGTGAGCAGATTAGCACTATATTTCCTCAGTTTTTACACCATCCATGTACAAATAAAGATATTACTTTACGTAACACATTTCATTACAAAATAAAGGGAATGCAATTCATTGTTTTTTTGTGCGTTCAGATAAAGGTATTTACAATGACCTGATTTCATCTTTGAGAAGCAGTTGCAGATGCAGTGATAGAATAATAAGAACTTCATTAATTCACAGAGCAGATACTAATTATGCCAAAATAGTAGCACTAAATTTATACTTTCTTCTATAAGAGTAGAAGATGTAATAACCGTTTCTAATTAAACTATTACAGATTATGTATCAAGGGCACTATAAATAAGACTTTAGGCTCTATTCATGTAGTGTTACCCATTTGATAAGCGATGCAATGTTTCATTACTACAACTTAGATGAATCATAAACTCTGTTTTCATAAATAGTCAAGTAGAATCTGATCATTATTACCATAATAAGTAAATTATCAGCCAACGATGTTAAACCAGATGTTTTTATTATAAGAACAGGATCTTTCTGTAAAACACTTTGGAAAATGAAAACACATGTTCGTCATGTTGTATGAGCCTAACTTTTAAAGATACGATACAATCAAGTTCAACATCAAATTTTCGACTAATGAATGTAAGTTATGTTTATGTATTAAGCTAACGGTAACAATATGGTCTTCTTAAAAAAACGAAATATAATTATTTAGTGCCAAAATATTTAGGTGTTATACCCAAAAAGTGCAGAGTAGTTAATTTAAACTTAACAATGAGTCACTGGTTTCAGAAGTAGCTTCACTCACTTTTAGACGTAAATTGTATTTAGAATATAATATTACGAAATCATTTTAACGTAATTAGTGACGTAGCTGGTGTCTCAAGAAGAAGACAATTTTTGAGTTTAAAGAAAAAAATACACTGGCACATTCTTATTACTACCTTGATAGGTAACTACTTGTAAGTAGTTAGATTAGATTATAATAGAAAACAAAAAAATGTCTTAATTCTAATTAAAACGTTTAATTTTTCGGTTATTGTCTAATTTTGAGGGGGTGGAAGGATAGTCTGAATTTTGTAAGAAATAACGACCATATGAAAGGCTGGAATTGTGATTCTGATGTGGACTGTGATATTGTAACAAGATCTATTCATCATGCGCTTAATTTATTATGATACTAGGCAAAGTAATCAATGTGGAAATCAAAAATAAGCTTTTTCAGAGATCCATAATTATATTTATGAATATGTACTTCAAAGGATTCCAAAAGTATGTCAAAATGTAAGAGAAATAAACTTTTAAAATAATAAGCATTAAAATAACGTGCTACAAACTGTCCATATAATAACACATGCATCTGTATAGATGAGATATGGAAGAAGTGAAGAAAAACGAGCAGTGGATACTAATAGTTGGCACAAATCGTCTACTACGTTTCGTTCATCCAAGAGTGAACTTTAAATTTCTTTAGAACAGCGAAGCTAGTGTTGTTGGTTCTAATCTTAACAGTATCTACAATATGTATACATGCCAAACAGTCAGCAACACTGAAGCCTTTAGATTTATCCATTTCTTGGTCAATGTCAGGTAGATGTTACACTATGGAGCTTCGTATTGATTTATTCAAGCTTTTCTAAGCTATGAAGGTAGGTACTCGTTAACTTACTGGCTTAGTTGTCAAGTAGTTAGCATTAATTATACGGGAGCAGCTAAATAGATAAATATTTATAGATCTAGGGACGTTAGATAATTTATCCATGAATTAAGAAACCGTTGTTGGTAAAGATAATAAAAATCTTTTCCATCATACTGGTAAGTTTACCTTTAGAGACATGGCTGGGTTTATCTTTGCTAAATTGTACATTTAAAAAGTGAGGTTTACTTTTCAACAGTCAAATGATCCTACCTTCCGTTTCCTTACATTCACACACCTTTTTAGGAAATTCAGTAAGTAGCCTAATTCAATAACATATTATGTATGCATTCCATTTCACTGATAGTGGTATCGGGTTTATGTATCTTTTTCGCTCTGTTTGCAAGATATTTAACCTAGTCTCCCTTGTTACGAATGGATAAAAAAATACAGAAATGTATGTATAATAATGATAATAGATTTTTGTCATTTATGGTTCTGATGATGACAAAACATTCGAAGTATATTTATTGCCTCACAAATCGGACTGATTGCCTGGAGCAGTTCTTCTTTGTTTATGTTCTGGACTACATTAATGAGTAACATAGATGGAGCTTCTGAACAAGTCAAGATTATAGATAGTCGCGTTGTATATTGTTAGGAAAAATTCAGCTAGAAAAGGGAGTAAACACAAGCCCATAGATATTCCATTGACTTATCTATCATATCCTCTGTCAGTAATAAAATATATATCAATTAAACATCAGGGACTAATTTTTTTAACACCAACCTCAGCTATTTTGTTATCTACTTGTCTTCCTGATGTTGTTCACATATGATTTTAATTGTCTAAAATCAAGGCAATATCAAGAGTGATCATGTTTTTATTACTTGAATTCATAACTTTCACTTCGGAAGTGAAATAGTAAATGTCTTTTATACTTTTGTTGACGGTATATTCTTGTAGGGGTTTCACAATTCGAACTAGCAACTTATCCATTTTAATCTAAGATGAAGTCCTAATTTGTGGTTCCTGAGTAGACCATAAAGCTAGGGTGGATTTGACCTGGAAAATCTAATAAACAAACAAAATCGTATTATCCAGCGTTGACGAGATTCGGGTATTATAATGTAAAAAAAAATTTATTATGACTGTTTCCCTTGATTTCCTTTTGATTAACTGATGTAACTTAATTAGGTTAAAAGAGCTTTATTCATTACGCGTCTAATCTTACAGATACACAATAAATTACTTTGATTACTAACACCACCTTTGAAAATGAAGTAAAAGGAATTCGGTTTAATATGAATATAAAGTACATACGGTACACAGTGATTCGGGTTTCGTTAATACATAAACAAAGTAAACTAAAAATGATAATAACAATAAGCAAACTTTGTAATTATGAAGAAGTGTTAAGGAAGGTGAGACACTATGTTCCATTTATTTCATTTTCTATCCGTTTCTTTGTTGACATCCAAGGAGATTCGTCGAAGTTGGTACACATAGGGATTTGATTAACAATTGAAACAACAAAGTTCAGCATACGGATGGTACTAACAAAATAATAATATGCTAGTTAATACGGACCAACAGAATATGCGCAAATTTACTATGTTTTTCCTTTATAGTACTTTCGTTTTTATATTTTAGATGTAGGTAATGAATCAGTGTTTAAGTGAATCACAGGTATAGAGTGAATAATCTCATCATGACCAAGTCTAAATAGGCTTCACCTATTGAAAACGCAGTAATTTCAAACCGTAAGAACTCGACTTTACCGAGAAATTGTTCGGGATCAATAGACAATATTCACGTCTGCTTGTTAATTACGATCCGGTCATATTCAAAAATTACTAGACTTAGATTGTTTGTCATGAGCAATTTTTTTAAAATCAGTAAATTAATCTGAAATAAATACAACATTCAAGTGATTAATAAAGAACACATTTATGAGCTGAATACTGCATGATATTTGTTCATGTATCATTTTTTTGTATCCATTTTCTGTCCTATCAACCATGACGATGGCTTAGCCAATGTTTATTGAAAACTGAGACTAGGTTCATCGAATAATTACCGTCCGCGTATGAAAACTGATAGTTCTATTCCACGAAACAACGATTAGGATTAGTTAAACTCTAATGTCTTTGTCAAACTATGCATTCTTTTCTACGTTGTATGATAATTTTATACACATGATTTGTATTGGGATGCCGTCATATCCACGAGATTTGTTCGTGATTCACATATAACATCAGAGATTGATCATTTTCAGTCGATGCTTTCAAATTATGTAGAGCATAAATGTTTACATATTAATATTCATAGGAAAATATATTTATAGTTTTATGGTAAAATCATAAGCTGTACTTGCAACTAAAACACAAGTTATTCTAAAAAACACTTTGGAAAGTTTTCGTCATCAATTCAAAAGTATAAGTAAAATATTCTTTAGGTTTTTGAGTGCCCACCATATCCTGTACCTAGGAATAAATTATTAAGGTTCCGTGGTAATTTCAAGCACTTCAGCAAGCAAAATCATTAAATGTCACTTTAAATAAAAAAAAAATCTCATACATTTTACGTGTTCACATGTTTCTTTAACTTATGGACCATCGATGTAAGGCTTATTTGTCATTACTTAAACTGAATGTTGTGATTTTTTTAAGTTCAGAAGGTTTTGGGAAAATTGTATCCAAAAACGGAGGTTATCATCGTATAGACATTTTCTTGATAACCAGATGGAATTTTACTTGAAATATTCACAGTACATTTATATCTTACACAGTGTGTATAATCAAATTTAAACAAACCAGTATAAATACAAATTTCTAAATTAAACTCCCTTTGAGGTTGTTTCTTGACTTCGTAGACGGATAGTTACTTTGTCTTTATACTTGACCAAAATACAAGAAGATATCACGCTTTTGAGCTTGCATTATTATCATTGATTCCACTGTCTTCTGTTCTATAAGAGTGCCTAAATAAAATGCTTTAGTTTTGTTGGTAATGTACCATGTAAACTTTGAATGTTCATTAATATTTAATGTGAATCTTAAAAAATAAGATTTATACTATAGAGATATCCACGTTGTCTTGTATCTAACTGACAATTTATTACGTCATCATGAAAAGTTTAGTTCTACACTATTAAACTAGAGTAGTCGTATCACGTGATTCCAAATCATGTGAAGCTTCAAGTGTCTTCATAAAATAATGCACTTTTTTTAAATGATTTGTCAGATGAGCAAATTAATGTGAGAACAAGACGACACTCTTGAAGACAATCCTAAATAATGACCCTATTTCAGCTTATTATTGTACGGTGATGTCATTTGTTCGTTTATTCGATAAATGGTGAAGATAGTAACAGAAAGTAAAGATTTAGTAGAGTAAGAAACTGGATGTGTTGTGATGTATTCTTTAGAGAAAAAAAACTATATTTAAATTTATTATTAAGTAACGCGAAGACAGTTCTGTTTTAGGGAGCTGAAACTTAGAAAACTACGAAAAGCATTCTTTAGAAGATTCAGGTATTTATAAATAACTGTCTGCGTAAGATACTTCTGATTCATTGGCCAGATATCATCAACAACAACCTTCTATAGCAGAGAACTAATCAACTTCCAGCTGAGGAAGAAATTAGGAAAAGTCGCTGGAGGTGGATTGGACATACACTGAGAAAACTATCAAACTGTGTCACATGACAAGTACTAACTTGGAATCCTAAAGGCCAAAGAAAAAGAGGAAGACCCAGGAACACATTACGTCGGGAATTGAAGACAGACATGGAGAAAATGAAAAGCACTTGGGTAGGGCTGGCAAGAAAAGCCCAGGACAGAGTTGGTTGGAGAATGCCGGTCGGCGGCCTATGCTCTACATGGGGTAACAGGCATTGATTGATTGAACGTAATTTTCATTGTATAACACACATTCGGTATTTACTCGTCGTATAATAAGAATATAAATTCAGTAATCATAAAAAAGCTATGTACGATTACATTTGGTTCGTTCAAATGTAGCATTTTGTTTCCAATAAACATTGGTAGTCACTTCAAATAATTATGAATGTAAGTATAAACTAGGCCTACACATGGCTATGTCATAGTGTGTATACACTTGTTTTCATGCTAATATCGGCAGAAATAGCTGTAAAGGGCGTCAATTATGTTAATGATATAAAGGTGTAAAAGTAACATTTCGATATCATTTACACATTGGATTAACACTGGATTGACTTGTAAATTATAGAAAATCTTAAATGAATTCTACTTACATTTTCACTTTACGAATACAGCTGGGTAATGGCATCGATTGTTTGAGAACAGCATATAACTTGTTCGTTCTGTTTCGAATTCCATTATTATACAAGTTTCACTGTTTTCTAAAGTCGCTTTGATAAATTTATGCTTCGAAAAGAATGTAGCTTATGCATAACCGGAATCGTTACGAAAATATTTGTTGAGTTAAATAAACAGGGATTTAGTCGTCTTCATTACCTTGTATTAACAAGACGTTTTTCGATAATTTTATCAAATGCTTATTAATAGATTAACTACGTTAAATTCAATGTTTTCCTATCTTTATTCATGGTTTTCCTCAACAATAAAGAACTAACTATCTCAAAATTATTGGTCGCCGTAGTGTGGAAACTGTCAATGCTGTGGAAACCAAGTAGTATATGGAATTGCATCAAAGTGTTTTTCCTATGACAAACTCATTATTTGATAGTATGCATAGATAAAAATACGTTTGTTATTGGCAAATATGTTATTGAGGCATAATGTTATGATCTAATTCTTAATGATATACACGGTATTCACAACAATATAATGTTGGATAATAAAATATCTGTTACCTTAGTTAATTTCCTAGGTGATAGGTTACATGTGTATGGTTACTAAATAATAATATATTGGTGGTTAAACGTAAGTTTTAATTTGATTGGCCTCTCTAAAATGTTTTCTTCCTATCAACATTTTGGCTTATGAGATATATACGCGAAAATCCTGCATGGAGTGAATCGTTTTTTATATGAGGAAGTTTATAGAGACAGAAAATGCATCGATAACAATTGCTGACTTGTTCACTAAAGAGTTCACTGCAATTCATATTCTGGCAAACTGTGAAGATAAGTATGTTGACGACATGTAAATCTACAGAGATCAAACTACTTATATACGCAGTGGAGAAGCCTATATACACGTCTTACTTAAAATAAAATAATTAACAGTTAATTAATCTACACAATAAATGCAGAGTGTTTTGAGAGTTAATACTACTTATAATGTAAGCGTTTGAAATAACGATTCAGTAAAATACATAATTCCTCAAATTCCCCTCTTTCAGATGAAGTAAAATTGCTAATTGGAATTTCTCACTATGTCACGTGTAGCTATGAAACAACATATTGATAATTCATACATGTTTAAGCTAATGAAGTAGTTTCAAAAATAACTGTCACGCCTGTGGTTAAGAAAATGTTAGTTACTTGAAATAATTTCCACTCTCATTTAGCCAATTATAAGGGTTATATATTAGTGGCATAATCTAAGAGACATAGAAATAAGTCTAAACTCAACGCATTTCAAGATTTTTCAAAAGAATTAAACTGACGTTTTGATAAACAGTTTTGCTAATAGTATGAAAAAGTTAGAAAGGATTCTCGTCTCTACTTTTCATGGACATTCCATGACACCAGCGAGTAAATTCGTAGATATATGTGGTAATAAAATGAAAGAAACATTTTCCATTTTAGATTTGTTTAATGAACACTTGTTGTCATCAAGTATTATAATGTTCGCTACTACAAATTTGATCTGCAACTGCATACGGTTCAGTTTCAGGTTGTTAGTTGTCATTCTTTAATAATGTGTATCTGAAATCTTTGGTTACATAAATTGCATTTCTCGTTAGTTTATGTGTTCATTATGTCTTCATAATCAGTATCTTATGAAAAGAATGGTATGATTGTAAATCTATACCAAGATACTGTTATTTGCTGAACGTTTTATGGTGTTTGTATGAAACAGTAGTGGAATTGTACAATGGTGTATGAGCTTATTGAATTCCAAAACAAACATTACCTTCACCTGTGTTTTATATCTTTTCGATTACTGCCTGATACGCTACGCTAGTTACATTTCGAAATTCTATGAAGTATTACCTTGACGTCGCCAGCAGGATCACTTAGTGATTTAACTGGTCTACGATTATACTACAATTCTAATTTCATTCACGAGGTGGTTAATTTGGCTCAAGTGGTAGGCATTAACTCTACAATCCGAGTGGCATCCGGGTTGCATTCAGAGGATTATCCTGTTATTCAAATACTACAATTGACGTTAGTGGTGTCAACTGAAATTCATCCAGTTCAAAATGATTGAATTTTTATATGCACTAAATATTTCCGGTTTACCTATTGAAATAATTCGTTATTTCGAGTATTTCGAGACATGGTATGCAACAAATGAGAGGGTGAAGGAGAAAAATTAATGCACACTTTTATCTTATCCGTAGGAGAGGAATGGTTTTCTATATTGAGATCCATATCATATCCATTTCGATTGGTTCATCAGTCATATTCTAAATTAAAATGACTGGTGTACGAATATTTCGTCCCTAGAATCATTTTTGAAAAATTGAAAAGTGATGATACCGATGTCCATCAATTCCGAAATTCTACTACTAATCACTCTGAATCAGAAATAAATTTTGAAAACTATTCCAATGTACTTTCCGATTCTGATGACATTTCTGGGAAGATTAATTTACGTAATATTCATCATTCAGTTGGTAATCCAGTTGAAAATTCCAGTGATATTTCTTGTGAGATAAGGAAGGAACGTGATATCTGTATATTAGACAATAACTCTAATTCAAATAAACCATACTCAATCATTTCTAGTAAAGAAAGTAATTCTAAAAACCTACTTCCTTTAAAGAATAGTAATTTAATCGGTAGAAGCATACAATTCCCTATTGATAATGCTAATTCGTATTATGATCATGATTCAGATTTTGAGGTGGGATGTAGTCATTATGATTTTTGTACTGATTAATCCAAATCCGAATTAAGTGGTGGCATTTATTCTAATGATATTATTTATAAATCGCGACAAGCAGATGAAATTCTCACTTCATTTCCTTCCTTAATTGAAATATCTGGTGGTAATTCACATATGATGGAGGAGACTAATGCCATTTCAGTGCTAAGTACTATTGACAGTCCTACTGATGATGAAGAATTCATATCTGAATGGTTAGTTGGTACTTCTGAGAAGATAGAATTATATGAGACTCATTATTCTATTATTACTTCAGATGAAATTTCTAATGATATGTCTAATTCAACATCTGTCTCAATTGAAGCTTCTGGTGATACTTTTATAATGACATGGAGGGAGTGATGTCAGCACATTGGACAGTAATTCTAATCTCAATAATCCGGGTCCAATCATTTCCAGCAAAGAAGATAATTCATATACTGGATCCTATTTCCTATAAAGAATATTAATTCAGTTGGTGAAAATATAAAGTGTTCTAATACTAATGCTAGTTCGGATACTGATAGCACAATATCAGATTGTTATGTTTATAATTATGATAAGTTCTCAAATGAAGTTAAGGGTCCTATGAACAGCCTTAGTGTGATAAATGAAAGTACAGAATTGTATCGCTATGATCTAATTAGATCCAGATCGTCTAACAAACCATGATCTCACGATTTCACTGCATCATATTCGTTACTTCAACTAACTTTGAAAATCCAGTGCTATTTATTCCCATATTTATGCAGCATACTATTCATTTTATCAAATAATGGAAATACAATAATGATGCTAATATATCATCATATACGTCCATAAAGATTGAAATGTTCATACGACGGCCAATGCGATAGAAGGGGAGATGATGTGGTGGTCTGCAATATCTAGTCCAGCAATCAATATGATGCAAATAAAGTGATTATTCGTCAAAAGCGCAAAATGAACTATAAAAACCTAGACATTCATTCAAGCTGTGGCGGATGTGGTATTTGTATGAAACAGTAGTGACATTTTATAATAGTGTATGCGCTTATTGAATTCCAGAATAAACATTATCTACACCTGCGTCCTATATCTTCTTGATTACTGCCTGATACTCTACGCTAGTTACTATTCGAAATTCTAAGAAATACTACACGTTTATTACTGAGTTAGTATTAGACTGCGTTATGTAGTTTGAAATGTATTTTATCAGTTGGAAAACAATAATATGGTTTGCAGGGAATTTTAAAATAGATTGGGAATTGCAATTGTTCATACCGGAGTTCAAACGCAGTCCATTTAGTGTCAAACGTTACCTCATTCACCACTAGACTACTAAGTCCGGTTAGTGATACTTGTGCAACGGATACATAGGTACTAGAATGAACTTGTATCTTCCCGTTGCTATCCGGACTCAGTAGAAGTGGTGAATAAGGTGGCGTTTGACACGAAACGGACTGAGTTCGAATTCCGATGTGAACATCAACATTGGAATGCAGGTTCATCTAGCCGATGAGTCCCAAATATGACAAGATGTGCTTCCTGGATTCCGCTTTTCAGTCACAATCCGACTTAAATAATACTTGTGATTAGTAGCTATGTAACGTTCTTTTAAATAACCTCAACTACTCTTTCTGACTGCATAAAAGTTAATGAAAAGCTGAGACCTCGAAATAATCTTAACATCCTAATGTGAGCACGTGACTATTTAGCTCAATCATCCAATCAATCAATGCCTGTACCCAACGTGCAGTATAGGCCACCGACCATCATTCTCCAACCAACTATGTCCTGAGCTTTCCTTCACAGTCATTCCCAAGTGCTGCTCATTCACTTCATGTCTGTCTCCTATTTCTGACGCAATGTATTCTTTGGTATTATTCTTTTCCATTAGCATTCAGGATTCGAAGTTAGTGCTTGTCCAGTGACACAGTTCGATGATTTCCCTAATATGTGTCCTATTCACCTACAGTGTAATTTCCTAATTTCTTCCTCGGTTGAAAATTGATTTGTTCTCTACCACCGAAAGTTGATGTTCATGGTATCTGGTCAATGGATCCGAAGTATCTTACTAAGACAGTCGTTTATAAATATCTGTGTCTTCTGAAGGGTGCTTTTCGTAGTTCTTCAATTTTCAGTGCAATGCAACAGAATTGCCTCAACGTTTGTATTGACAATTGTGACTTCAATGCTGCCTGACAGTTGGTCTTATTTCCAGATGTTTTCTAGTTGTAGAAATGCTGTGTTGTCTTGACAGTCTGTGCATTCACACCTACATCAGATCATTCTTGTTTATCGATGACTCTGAACACGTATGTAAAAGTTTCCACATCTTTCAGAAATGCTCCCTCAAATGTAATTGAGTTAGTCTCGTTGATTTGCATCTGATGATCTTGCTTCTCTCTTTTGTGTATATTGTGACCTAATGTTAGCTTCAGTGGCTGCTGCTACACTATCCAACATCATCTGCGTTTGTTGCTGTGTGTGGGATAGAGGAATTAGGTCAACTGTAATGTTCAAATCATCTAGTTGTATGTTGTCCATGTTGGCCACAACATTCCGAGCTTGACACCAAATGTTGGAGTTCTCATGATCCATTCAACCACTAGCAGAAACGGAAAGGGATAGAGTAGGCAACCTTGTCTGACACAAGTCTATACTTTGGATGAATCTGTGAGCTGACCTCCATGCACGATTTTGCAGTGTAGTCCGTCATAAAAATTCTGTATGATGTTTACTATCTTTTCAGGCACACCATAATGTCGAAGAAGGCTGCATATTGTTCTTCTATTCAGGCTGTCGAATGCTTTCTCGTAGTCAAGGAAATTGATGTGAAGTGGTGAGTTTCCTTCAACTGAATGTTTAACAATGATCTGTAAATTTGCTATTTGTCGGTACACGTTCGATCCTTACGGAATCTGGCCTGTTGATCTCGAAGTTGGTTGTCTACTGAAGTTTTTATTCGGATAAATGATACTCTGTTGAAAACTCTCCTTGGTACTGAAAGCAGAGAGATGCCTTTGTAATTCTAGCACTTGGTACGATCTCTTTTCTTTGATGTTTTGATGAAATACACTACTTTTCAATGTGTTGGTACTTGTTATTCGTCCCAAATATGACAAGATGTGCTTCCTGGATTCCGCTTTTCAGTCACAATCCGACTTAAATAATACTTGTGATTAGTAGCTATGTAACGTTCTTTTAAATAACCTCAACTACTCTTTCTGACTGCATAAAAGTTAATGAAAAGCTGAGACCTCGAAATAATCTTAACATCCTAATGTGAGCACGTGACTATTTAGCTCAATCATCCAATCAATCAATGCCTGTACCCAACGTGCAGTATAGGCCACCGACCATCATTCTCCAACCAACTATGTCCTGAGCTTTCCTTCACAGTCATTCCCAAGTGCTGCTCATTCACTTCATGTCTGTCTCCTATTTCTGACGCAATGTATTCTTTGGTATTATTCTTTTCCATTAGCATTCAGGATTCGAAGTTAGTGCTTGTCCAGTGACACAGTTCGATGATTTCCCTAATATGTGTCCTATTCACCTACAGTGTAATTTCCTAATTTCTTCCTCGGTTGAAAATTGATTTGTTCTCTACCACCGAAAGTTGATGTTCATGGTATCTGGTCAATGGATCCGAAGTATCTTACTAAGACAGTCGTTTATAAATATCTGTGTCTTCTGAAGGGTGCTTTTCGTAGTTCTTCAATTTTCAGTGCAATGCAACAGAATTGCCTCAACGTTTGTATTGACAATTGTGACTTCAATGCTGCCTGACAGTTGGTCTTATTTCCAGATGTTTTCTAGTTGTAGAAATGCTGTGTTGTCTTGACAGTCTGTGCATTCACACCTACATCAGATCATTCTTGTTTATCGATGACTCTGAACACGTATGTAAAAGTTTCCACATCTTTCAGAAATGCTCCCTCAAATGTAATTGAGTTAGTCTCGTTGATTTGCATCTGATGATCTTGCTTCTCTCTTTTGTGTATATTGTGACCTAATGTTAGCTTCAGTGGCTGCTGCTACACTATCCAACATCATCTGCGTTTGTTGCTGTGTGTGGGATAGAGGAATTAGGTCAACTGTAATGTTCAAATCATCTAGTTGTATGTTGTCCATGTTGGCCACAACATTCCGAGCTTGACACCAAATGTTGGAGTTCTCATGATCCATTCAACCACTAGCAGAAACGGAAAGGGATAGAGTAGGCAACCTTGTCTGACACAAGTCTATACTTTGGATGAATCTGTGAGCTGACCTCCATGCACGATTTTGCAGTGTAGTCCGTCATAAAAATTCTGTATGATGTTTACTATCTTTTCAGGCACACCATAATGTCGAAGAAGGCTGCATATTGTTCTTCTATTCAGGCTGTCGAATGCTTTCTCGTAGTCAAGGAAATTGATGTGAAGTGGTGAGTTTCCTTCAACTGAATGTTTAACAATGATCTGTAAATTTGCTATTTGTCGGTACACGTTCGATCCTTACGGAATCTGGCCTGTTGATCTCGAAGTTGGTTGTCTACTGAAGTTTTTATTCGGATAAATGATACTCTGTTGAAAACTCTCCTTGGTACTGAAAGCAGAGAGATGCCTTTGTAATTCTAGCACTTGGTACGATCTCTTTTCTTTGATGTTTTGATGAAATACACTACTTTTCAATGTGTTGGTACTTGTTATTCGTCCCAAATATTCCTGTAGAAAATGTGCAGTAGATTTGTCCAGTTATTTCTATATCTGATTTTAGTGCCTTGCCATACTGATTTGTCACTCTCGATTTGTCAGATGGCTATTTTGATTTCTTTGACTCTTAGTGGGCCAGCATTTATAATGAGGTTTGTAGAAACTGCTTCAATGAGTGATGGATTCAGTGGGACTAGTCTATTCGAGAGTTCGTCAGAGTGCTCTATCCACCTATTTCGTTGTGCTTGAGTCTCGGTGATTGATTTATCATACTTGTTCATGACTAGTCATTTTGACTTACTGTATTTTCAAACCAGCTTCAAAGTCATATCTCACAGCTTTTTCGTTGCAGCTTTTTCGGCTGTCGTTGTTGAGATTTATACGTATTTCTTTTTATCCAATCTAATGCTTCTGTTTACTTGCTTGTTGGTTTCGGCGTATTTGGCCTGTGTCATGGCATTCACTATTTTTGTTTGGCAGTTATTGATTACTGTCTACTTGCTCTCCCTTCATTGATCTTATCCAGAGTACCAATGGAAATTCATCCATTTGGTGGTGCGACTTGTGGTTGTAGAACCTCCCGACATGTTGAAGTAGTGGATTCTTTATTCCTATTCCATTTGTCTCTCATAGTAGTCATATTGAATTCGTTGAGTTTATTGGTATTTCGAAGAAATGTTGTATTAAACGTTTGTTATACTGCTGCTCCAATTGTCCAGTGAGTCTTCAGCTTCAGTTACATTTTAGCCACCACCAGATTGGGATCTGAAGCTATATCAACTCCTCATTCTGCTCTGTGGTCTTTCATGGTTCTTTTCGAATTTCTTATATGTGCGGATGTGATACATTTGGTTTTCCGCAATGTGGTCTGTTGGAACCCATGTAGCTTTGTGTATATGTTTGTCGAGGAATATGGAACCACCTGTGTAGTCATTATGTTGATGGTACAAAAGTTTGCATACCTCTCACCGTTTTCGTTCCTTTCTTCCAGTGCGTGTCGTGCTACCATGACATCTTCATATCCAGTGTTGTCCATTCCGACCTTGGTGCCTAGGTCTCCCATCAGAATGGTCAGGTCCTTTACTTAGCACTTTGCGGTGATTTACTGCAGTCTCACCTAGAAGTTGTGTTTGTCGTCTTCTTAGCAATCGTTGGTTTGTGTGTAGCACTGGATGATACTCGTTGTGATCCCCTCCTTCTTTATCTTAAACGATGTATTGATGACCTTCTGTCCATGAGACTCTCGTCCTATAAATGCTTTCTGTGCTTCTTGAGACAGCATTAGTGCCACTCCTTATGTGGCTGGGGCATATTCTTCATCGTAGTCGGAATGAAAAGCCAATTCTCTTGAGGATGGTCTTTGCTGTCGAGCTTGTATCTAATGGGTTCGGTTTATTTCAAGTATCTTCAGGTTGTATCTTTGCATTTATTTAGTTTTTGGGATGCTTTTCTTTGTCGACCACATGGTGTGAACATTCCATGCGGCTATATTAATTGTTACTTTGGTTCCCAGAAGAGATTTCGGCCTCATGGATTCTGGGGTAACTTGGCTTTCAACATGATGAGTTATAATTCTTGGAACTGATGACCTTCTAACTCGCATGGCAGAGTTTTTGGTTAGAGCATTTTAGAAAGGTTGTTTTTTACACGATAGGGTTATTAATCCCATGTCTATCTCTTCGCCTTTGTCTTGGTCTGGTACCGGCAACAACTCTAAGAGGGATTCTAGACGGAGTTTTGATCATTTTGCTACTAGTTACAAATACGAACGAAACGGTGTTTTCATTTTCCTTTAAGATAACTTTGCTTCTGATCTCACTTGGTCTTCTAATGTTAACATAATGTACAATAAAGTTTTTCCATGTAGTGAATTATTTCGTTTTTCTCAATCTTTTGCATTGTCTGACTTTTAATTATGCCGTCTCTAAGTTCCTGATACTACTTGTTACAAAATACACTTTCCGAGTTTATTGACACAAACATTTGCTGTCATAAATATAGTTATCAAATGTTTTCTTATTTTTCATAGACGGTTGGTATCCTATCAGTATACATCGTCACCACGTTTCATATGTTACATCATCAATATGCTCTATATTTTCAGTTATTTATTTATTTTTGTATAAGTCAGTGTAATATTCTTATTCAACTTATAGAAAGAATAGAAGGTTCTGATTAAGAATCTTTCAGTATATTAAACAAATAGTACTGTGACTATTATAAACATATGCAAGATTGAATTTACGAAGATGGTAATTTTAATCTTCTTAAACTGCATATATTTTCTTGTTCCAACATTGAAACTGTTGACAAGATAGCGAAGTACATTCCTATTTAACTTAATCTTACAATGAGCTTAATATTTAGTAAAGTCATGTATAATAACAAAACTATTAATTAATGTATATACTATAAAAATAAAGGTTGATCAGTAATAAAATAGTTTCTATGCATTTAAAGAATAGTATACATCAATATCATTTGCATTAGAAACTTATATTAAGAGTTATTTCTTTGTAACCAATAAATGAGTACAAGTATTAACCAATCGAAGGAAACTCTGTCTGTTTACTTACATTTACTAGTTTAAAATTAGAAAGCAGTTACTAATCGTGATCTTTTTTTTTGGAAGTACACTTTTGTAAGTTTTCAGTATGCTTTTTGAAGATATTACTTCAGATTTCATAAGTCCATAATTAACTACAAATATGTTTGAAGTTTTTGAAGTTTTCAGTTCTTTTTAGATTAGTTTGAAGAACATTTACTTTGGATATGAGATTGTTTTGCATGTATTTAGTTATCATTCAAATCATCTTTTTAGTTCATAAAAGATAAATACAGATTTCCAAAACAAAATTTGAAAGGTTCTTATGTTCGTACCTTTATTTCGTGTATTGTTTTGTAACATTTAAACAATGAAAAATGAAATCCGTTGCGTGATTTTGTTGCTTTGACTCAATGTTCCACCGTCATGTTTCGATTGATTACCTGAAAAGTTGTTCAGACCTGATTTATATATTTAGAAGCAGATATGATAATATGTTCTTAAAATACTATCGAGTAACGGTACACCTGTTATGACGAACTTTATTTAACAATTTATTTGTCAGAAAGTCTGACTCTAAATGATGTTTGATTTGTCTATACGAAAAATACCATGATAATCGGATATCGATAGCAAATACTTGGTGACATCATCCGTTATGCACGATCACCAAATTGCTACAATTTCATGTATTAGGATATAGTTAGGCTGAAATTTATACTCACTCTATGCGTTATTGGTTATTTTTAAGACTGGGTAATTGATTCTACTACTAAATAAATTTGTGTTTTGTTAGGTTATAGTATAAATGACACTATATTTTGCCTGATATTTTGTAATCATCATACCTGCAAAGTTGATTATGATTTAGTGCATAAACTAATCTGTTGTAAAATAAAGCACTTAATCGATACTGCACGCTACATTTATATAAATGATCCTCCATATCTTCAAAAATTTCTGTGATTGTCACATAATGTATTAAGAAATTGGTATTCTTCTTTCAGCTCGACTCTGTATTTACATCCTTGTAACAACAGGAAATTCGTTACTGTTAAAGAATAAAACATTTCTATCAGAATGGTGAACAAAAAGCTTGGTCAAGGTATCATTACATCAGAATATAAATGCTTCATACTTCTCGCGATTATGACAATCACATTATACCTATCAATCGAATTATGCCTTTTTGTATCGGATCAATATGTATTTTACACGTAAATGCAAATGTTTCCACAGGTTTAGTTGTTTTCTTTATTTAACACATTTTATTATACTCTGAAAGTGAGTACATTACATATCATATTTCAATGTTTGCTTCTTTACAGAAGAAAATGTCTTACATAGACTTACAACTGGAATGTAACTTGCTGCAATTCGTATGACTTGTATGTTTAGAAGTTAATTTTAGACATCAAAACTTCACTGAAATATGACATTACATTAAAAAGGATAGATTTAATGAATACTAATTCAAAAATTTATAACATCAAGTAATATTTATTTGAGCAATCTGTTAAACTAGCAAATGAATATAGACCTATAAAAATGTATATAATACGTAAGAATCACTTGTTAATCATAATAATTACTTAAAAGACTAGATTTGTAGTAATTCATTCGGTAATGGAATTAAGTAGAACACCTTATATTCAGCTAGTAGCCACATAATTGTATTAAAAGTAGTTTATTATCAGTGCATAAACAGAGCCAAAGCGAAGAAAATTGACTACTGAAGTTAATATATCTGATTTAAGGAAGGAAGGTATGTTATAAAAACTCAAACAAGTCGACGTTTATTCGCATGTCATAGATAATAATCTGCAGTAATAAAGCAGATAGATTCTGAAGTAGAACAAAATGACAAGATTTCATATATACAACGATTTAACACGTGTAATATGATAACTGTTAGGGCTCCAACTAATACCTAAAATGATAGAAATAGGAACAGTATACAAAGTTTTAGCGAAATCCTAATTAAACTGTGTTTTAAGTGGTATCAATGCAATCAAAAGTAAGATTCGATATTAAACTTTGCTTTAGCCCTCAAAGTTGGTTAACATTTAAACATGATGATTACTAATTATTTCCATAGCATTAATTAATATAAAACACCATTAATCTAAAATAAATTCTTAAATATGCTGTGAAGACGTCTCATGATAAAGGCCCAAACGGAGTACCTGATTTGATAGTTAGAGTCCCGGTGTGAATATCAACACTGGAATGCGATCCCCAAAAGATGCTTCCTGGTTTCAGCTCACCAGCCGCCATACAACTCAAAAAATAATACTGTAATGTAAAATGAAATTATCAGAGGTTAATAACATCGAACTTTACAAATTTTTGATTAAGAACCCAACTGACAGTTGGTTGTGATGTTTATCTCGGATGTCTTTTCCAGTGAATACTAGTGTGTTAATCACAGTGATCACTGTTTTAGTGACAGTAGTCAAAATTGGGATTTTATTTTACGTTTTCGCTGTAAATTTATCCATACAAAATGCCGTGAAGTATCAAGCCAGGAATACTATCCAGATATTTTACGACCACTATATATGATAAAAGTTTTGTTTTGTTTTATTTATATTGAAGTTCTGTTACGGAACAAGGGTTGCCATATTTGACACGTCAAGAAAGACAAAAGTATGCAAATCTGTAAGTCATTTATTATTCTTAACAAGATAATTTCTTGCCATTATTATTGCTAACAGATTAGTGAAGGCGTAATAAACAAATAAGACTCAAACTTACACTGACTAGTAACGTTGATTCTTTCCACTTGAAAAGAGTGTAACTGTTCTAAAATAAACAATGTTCACTTTATTTGATAGATACAAGATTATCGGTGAGATGTTTTGGTCGCTTTTCATCACTTAAAGTTTGATGAATCTATAGTTAGAAAAACAATATTTCCAGAGTTATACAACCACAGTTTAACAAAACGCTCGAATATTACGGCATTATCACAACTACATATTATAATGATACATATAATGATTTGCATCTAAAGTATAAAAAATGAATCGGTATGTATAAAGGTGTTGATGTATCAGAAACAGTAATTTATTTCATTTATTTTGTCGTATAAGAAGAGATAATTCTGCCTGTGGATAAAGTAAACGTAATTTCGGGATACATTCTAAAATAACCAACCTCAATTATTTCAAACCTACAATCATAAAAAATTTCTGTTATGTGGTTTAGAACGATAAATTTCGCATTTAGTGGAACAACATATTTGTCAAAGGTTAGTCTCAGAAATTATAAACAATAGGGAACCCGATATGATTCACTATTACAAACTATGTACAGTGCTCCTCCGTATATTTTGGATTTGAAAATTTCCCATATGACTAGCGAGCCTAATTTTACAAGGAAGTACACAATTATAAACGCACATGATGACACAGAGTTCATCATCTTCTTAGATAATGCTGGTAATTATCATTTTATTTTGAAAATGATGTTATAAAATACTTGGCAATGAGATTATAAAAGTGAATGTACCTACCATACAACAGAACTAATTACACCATCAGATAGTATAATCAACTTTTCCATTTGCATTGTGCATTATTGTGTTTTGACAAAAGCTATGCTTTCATCAACAGATTGATTCAGAACTATTTTTTCCTAATTCAGTTCAGATGAGGAGAAAACAAGACTGAAGGCCGCGCAAAAGAAAGCTGCTACATTAGAGTCAACTACCAATTCAGTCAGAATAACGCTAGGGCTAATCTCTATGCTAATAATAGGCTACATATCAGATCGTTTTGGTCGTCGAGTCGCCATTGGTGTTCTACTTTTAGGTGAAATTCTGCATATATCGACAATGTGTAAGCCTATAATTTATAACTGTTTATTGGTAAACTTGTTCATATCATTGAACTGATAAATATGAGACTTAGTTTTGTTTTCTGAGAAGTTACTGATTCAAATCCACTCCGTAGTTAAAATAAATCTTATTTACAAACGACGATTTTAATTAGTGACTTTTGAATACAGAGTCACTTTTTACAATTCTTTATAGTCGTTTGCAATAGCGTTTGCATATTCTACAGATGAGTAAAGTATGCATCATAATTATTCTTATTCAGGTTTCCTGCCGACCTAAGGCCTCAAAATAACCCTTTAGTTAACTAAACACAATATATAGTCAGGATCTGGTGATCCAGAGATATTTGACTTTATTTGTTGTCTAAAATACACTGTATTTACTAAATTATGCTAAGTATTTTGCTTATTTTCAAAATAGGGAAGCAGACACTGGTTTGGAATGATGATGACTCAAACTAGGCTGATAATCTTGGTGCAGTCAGTAGCACTGAACTGTAAATATATCCCTCACTTGACCTTCAATGGAATAAGTGGAACTATAAAATTCAGTGTATATAAATTTCCAGAGGTTCGTAACCAAGTGTTTCAGGTGCAAGCAGTTTGTTGAATGTGCTAATAATTTATCACAAGAGAATTTAGAGACAATCAATTTTTTGAGCAAAATATTTATAGTAATTAAACAGCAATTTTTATTAGTGAATGAAGAGACTGATATATTCACTTAGATCTTGCCAAAAAGAATGTAAGAGATGAAATTTTAACTTTTTTCTTCGTTGCGAAAAAATTAACCTTTTTAAAATGCATAACTTACTTTTTGCTACGGTGGCTATCAATGCGAAAATTTCGGTAACCTGTAAACAATGATTGTTTTGTCTCATGGTGTCACTTTTCCCTTACAGGATAAATGTAGATAATCACAAAATTAAAATGATGTATGCTTATCTCTTTTCTCTTCATTTCTTTGATGTTAAAACAATGAAGGAGACAGAGTATTTGAACAGCCTATGAATAATGGGAAGCAGGGAAAGGAATAACAGGATAATTCAAATATTGCAAATGTATAAGTGGGGATTTAAACTGATTATAGCTGATCATTATAAAGCTGTGGAATCCCTAATAAATTTCAGTAACGACATTTGACAGGACATTGTATATTTACTATAATTTAACTAGTTATCAAATATCAAAATAATGAGCTGTTTTATTACAACCATTTAGTTTTTTAAATGTAGATAAAGTTCAAAGGTTGGTTTTAGACATTTTGTCACCTTATTCCTAATGTAACTTCGTTTGCGTTATGTGCTATTAAAAAACCAGCTTATGTTGCCACTGATATATACCCTTATACAATTTGTTTAAATAAAATACCTTATTCGAAACTATGTAACCAGTTGTATGTGTTTGTTGATGTCTAATTAACAACTAGTAGTAAATTAGTGATCATTTTCAGAGAAACTCAGCTCTTATTTCTACGCTAATGATTTTGAGAAACTATATTTAATATTAGTTTGATAACATTCTGTCATCATTCATAAAGTGATATTAAAGAAGCATCCACTAACGTCGATATAGAGTATCGCGAGGTAATGAAATTTCGGAAATAAAAATCAGTAAATAATCGTATTTATTGTTCCTGTATCTTACACTGTTACCATTTAGGTTATTACAATTGACTATATTTTTTTGATACTTTTCAAATAAAGCTATAATAGTAACGATGAATTTGAATGTTTGGCTTTTAATCCTCGCCGGTTTTTTTGAAGCCTTCTTTGGTGGTGGTCTATTAGCAATTTATGCTCAGGTTGCGGCAGTTGTGGTTGATGTAACAAGATTGTCACATGCTAAGGCGACTGAGAGGGGTGAGGCAATTACACTAGAAAAAATCAACCAGGAAACATGGATTTGGTTTACCGTGTTTGAATGTATAGCTTTTCTTTGTGCATCAAGCGGCAGTCCAATCGGAGGTTTGTATATTTACCTATTATGCATGTCACAAAGTGTGTGGTTTACTTGGTAAAAAATGTTCATGTACTTTTACCACGTATTTTGTCGTAAATGTAACTTTCATTTCAGGGAGTAATGAAGAGGAAGCTTCTCTTTACGAGGAAATTCAAGTGCATCTGAAATTCATCGATGTTCAGAGGTGTATATATCGAATATATGTACTTGGATATTAGTTGGTGAAAGTCTGAATTTTATTATTAGACGCCGCCCCAGTGATTCAGAGGGTTAAGCGTTTGTCAGAATTAGGCCCTAGGTTCCATTTCCATGACTGACTCAAAAGTGCTGGTAAAGAGTCCCATACTAAAACAAAACACATGTCTTGCGCTCAGTAGTTTTCAAAGGCACTCTCTAACAGCAATCAAGGATAAATCCGGTCAAAAATCTTACTCCCTCTTTCATTCCCTCTCTCCCTATATATATATATATATATATATATATATATATGTATAGTCATGAAGAAATTACTATCACATTAAAAGAGCATCTAAATATTCGACTAGATTCTATTAGTCACTAGACGAATGCCTAGCAAACGTAAAAATAACGCAGCAAGAGGTGTATATTACGTAATTCATGATTTTTAAGTAATAAAACTAACATTAGTAGTGTTTGTACATATCATTACTAAGGTTAACTTTGATAATTTCAAATAAATTGAGCATTGGATAGATTGTTTACAATAAATGATATATATTTGTAAAATTCCAATGAGTAGAAATTAAAATTTCTGACGTTTCACGGCTTAATGCAAGTCGCTTCTTCAGAGAAATGAATAACGGAAGCGACTTGCACTAAGCCGCTAAACGTCAGAAATTTTAATTTCTACTCATTGGAATTTTACAAATATATATCATTTATTATTAGTAGTGTTTGTTTATTTTAGCAAATAAACATTTATTAGTAGTATATATTTTTCGAAGCCAGATTGGTGATTGGTTTGTGATTAGCTGGTTATGATTTTGCGACCTCCACTAAATAATTCATTAATTTCAACTATTATCTTACACTAACTAAAATTTTGTTTTCTAACATATATCCAAATTCATTCTAGGAACAATAATCTATCGATATGGTTTCAAAGCAGTAGTTATCACATGTGCATCCCTATTTATACCAAGTCTAATAATTATCTTCATTTTACCGGAAACAAACAAAGCACATACATCACCTTTTGCCGTTGAAGACAGCAAGCGAAAAGAAGACACTAACAATGCTGCCGATGATGATGATGAAACTAGAACTATAGAAATGAAACCGGGATGGACAGAAGTACTCGTTGAAAAACTAAAAGTAATTTGAGTTAATATCATTGTTCACAAAGACGACAAAATGAAATGATTAATGTTAGTCAAGATGTAAACCTAAAGCAAGGTATAGAAATAGCAGAAGGCAACAAAAATTAATTTCAATAAATAAAATTTTAAGTAACTTCGACGACTCCTATTGGTTTGATATAATGGTGATACTCATATGTTCAGTACAATAGTAACAATGTTTTCACTCAAACATAATATTATTCTCTTAGCCTAGTATACCAAACAAAGTCAAATGTCTATGCAGTAAGTCAGCCACTAAGTATTAGAAATAAAGTAAATACAGTAGAACAAATTATTAAAAAGTTAGTTTTTCCGTTGTAGGGTGGTGTTTGTCACCTCCTAATTAGTGAATGTGCTAGATAATATTACTGCATTCTATGAACACGGTATTTGATTTACCCTGCCCCGTTCAATCTAGCATGACATACAGTAATGTTTGCTCACGTCTTGAACAACCCGCTATGCGAATTAAAATGTCTGTTTTCAGGAATAGAAAACCCTACTGGTAGACCACAATTGTAAGCATGTAAGTATATTTAAACATGCCCCTGGAATTTTAAGCTATTTGAAGGCATATAGTCTACATCCTTAAATGACTTATTAACACTGATAGAATTAACTCCTTTTTTTATCATCTTACTGTTCACCACTGACAATACAAAAATGATAGTCTAATCCTGCCGTATGTTGAATTACAGTAATGTTTAGCACAGAACTAGACTATTTCAATATTTCTTTCAGCAACAAGTACTTAAAATGTAAATATTCACACAAAGATATTCACATGCGACTTTTAATATTGATTCTCTATCGTTTATTCTTAGTCACAATAGTTTTGTCCACTTCTAACTCTTCGGTTGTTTTTTAATGAAGGCTATAACTGGCGCGCATATTCAAACAGTTACATTTATTTAAAGAATAGATAAGGATAATAAAATACCAACAGCAGTTGACATACGTATGTAGTTAAAGCAAGTATGTAGAAGAAATCATAAAGACCATGGGTTTACACTGTCTACCAAAACACAATAAATATATGGAAGCCACTATAATTTTAGCATAATTTATTCATTTATCTGTTTGTATAAGGTTAGAAATGGTTACATTTAGCAGCTAATAAAAGTGGACATTATAATGCAATTTTGAGTCTAACTTTGAGACATATTTTTTTTAGTATAACCATATAACAAGTTTTAGTACCTTAGCATTCGCTAAAAGTCATTGCAAAAAATTCCAAATACAACAACATGAAGAATATATCTAACGTAATAGTGAGAAGATAAGACACTAAGCGAACGTATGTTTTTAATAAAATGAAGTACAGCTTATGTGTTTTATATAATTACGTTACATTTGACTATATAATGAGTTGCATCGAAACATTCGAACAGTCAAAAGTCCTATGCTTGAATCTTTAGTAGTTTTTGAACAACAGATAACAATGCTTATCTCTCGTCAATTCACCTCAACAGAATTACAAGTCTGTACTCAGTAATATAGCCTAAATATGATATCATACTTTTACATGACCCTTCCACTATCACTTTGTTTAATCAGCCACTGACGAAATTTACTACAGGTTGTCAAGCATCTGGATCCACTCCTGATTATAATCATAATAATTGTTATACTCCTAGCAGTTGCTGCTATGGTAGATCTCCAGTACCTTGTAATATATCTCATGGGTGCACCGTTCTTGTGGAATCCTCAACAAGTAGGAATATATATGTAAGTAATTATGATATGTTACTAAGTAAATTTACGTAGCCAAACAGGTAAAACATATTGTTTAAATAAAAATATTTTTATTCGAAGAGGTATTTTAATTTTGGAGAATTTATTTGCAATTAGTTTTTGTCCATATTTGTACTACTGAAAATTTTGGGAAACAGTAGATCTGTAGCAAAATGATAAGTTGTCTTAACTTCCCAAAGCTTGGTGTTACGCTAAACGACTACGACGTGCATCCAATACACGTTTGAGTAATTATATCCTTCCTTGTCTAAGGACCATTAGATAAACATTCTTAAAATTCCACTGCCAATTTTTCCGCACTACAACTTGACTACTGGATTTTGATTATATGCATGTTTAGAAAAGTTTATAATATTCGTTTATAAACGTCTTTAACTTGAATATGTGGTAAACTGGAAACTATTACAGTGTTGGACAGTTGGTTTAGAGGAAAATTCTTTACTCCAACACAAATTGTTGTACTGTTTTTAAATAAAGTGTTGACTATTAACTGGAACATTACAATTACCTATTACGTAATATGAGAGTGTAGTCTTTCAAAGTCATATAGTGCATTAAAGCAATTTACTGCTAATAGTGTAATTAGACACAAACAATTCTTAAACTGCTTGTCATATTAAAACCTAAAATCAGGTAGCGAAAACGATTTTGTTGTCCATGATTAATTTACCCTACTATATCCGTTTCTATGTTTGTCCTATTAATTTCCCTAATAAATACACTTTCAAGTAATTTCCAATTGATCTAAGTGTGTACTGTTTCCTATGTACTTTCTTAAACTCTACAATTATAAGTCAATAAATATTGTTTTAAAGAAGGTAAATTAGGGTAAGTGTTTAAAGAATACGATCAAATCATCCTGTGAACAAAATTCAAAATTGTGAGTTTCATGTCGTTTAATTCCTAATGACAAACCAAAATGTATTATCATTAGGAATAAAATATTGTAATACAAGGAGTAAATGAAATTAGTGTGACTAGCTCTATTCAACCATCTAAAATCAGTTAAAATAAGTCAGTATACAAGATAATTATCAATACTATATCGCACAAATTAAGGAAAATGAATACTCACTTATGATGGGCATACGAATGAGTATAACTACAGATATAAAAAAAGTAAGAGGGGGAATTAAAGGTTTAGGATTTGTACTGTTACAACTAATCAATTGAGCAAAGTATGGCATTTAGCAGTTCAGGATAAGAAAGGCAGTTAAGTCTACTTCATCTGGACAATCGTAACTAGAGCGTCTGCTTGATATTTAATGGTTTGACTAACTTTATCACTTCTACTATGAAACATTGCTATTAATTACTCACAAATTGCATTAGTTTATTCAACATCGTATTCAGACATATATATGTAAACATGTAACAATATAATTAGACAGGTGTTAACAGAAGCATTTCCTCTAAATTTTCGATTTTGTTTATAGGTTATCTTTAAAGAATTCAAATTGTTATAGTTATTCATGTTGTAGTGGTTTTAGTTTGCTCAACCTAAATTTTTTATTACATTTTAGTGGAGTAAGTGATTTACTGTCATCTGTTTTGGGGGTTACTTATACAATTATTGTTGTCAAAATTCAGCAGCGAAGAAGAGCTACAGAAGTAGCTACTGAAAACGATGACCACACATCCCAAAAGGAAATCTTTAGCGACAAACCAAATTTACCTTTCTTAAGGCATATGAGGTTGATGATATTCACTTTAGCAGGTACTTTGTTACTGCTGACGATCAACAAGATAATGATGGGTATAGCACATCAGTTTGCAACAGAGACAGCCAATACTATCGCCTATATTGGTAAGTACAGTAGTTAATGCAATTTAAAGAAAACTCTAATAGGTGTGGTGCTGTAGGATTAATTGATTAAAATTTTAGTATGTACATTTCTGGTTCATTGTCATTATAATAGTATTAACTTCCCAGGACCTTATCACGCACTGCAGGAAATTAAATAGAACTGCACCCATCGTCTACCAGGTCCCTTACTGAACATTGAATTGTCTAAGAAAAGAGTCAAAATAACATTCGAATTCTAGCTGACTTCATGTCATTAATATCATAGAACGATACTATAAATACATACCATGATGACACTACAAAACACATTGCGTTTTGATGTGACATAGAAATTTGTAATCACAAAAACAACGTTTTCTAAGCTTCCAGATGCATTTTGATTGCTCTAAAGACTTTCATTGATATTATAAAAATCATACGTTTTATATAGGTTCGATGCTGTTATATATTTGGTGAAAAACATACAGTACGGTTGCTTGGTCATATCAGTGAGATGCTTCACGACTTTCATATGGCCAATGCTCATAAACCGAAGAATAGCTAGAGCTCTTATACCATTTTACTGGATTGATACGATTATAAAGAATGTCGAACTCAAATATACTATTATGACATGTGTAAAAGCACTTAGAAAGTGAATTTCGATACAAGGTGTAGTTTTTTTTTTGTTTGAAGGATACATGTCGACAGAAGCAATACTAATAAGTAAACATAGGATAGCAGTGTATAGGTCTGTGAACAAAGTCTTCAATGATAGACACTGAGTTTGTAACCAGCGCACCTGCGGTATCGTCGGGGTGCACCTCTGATGAGTCCTTTATTAGAACGAAATGGCTGGCCAGTAATTTGTGATTTTGATTGCCGTCCAGCTGAAGTCGTTTCATGATTTGAAACTTCAAATTGAATAAACTCTACGACAATGGACAATGAAGCATTACGTCTGGACTCACTTTTTAGCAGTTATATGCTCACATATATAAAAGACAACTAAGCCATAATTCCTGTTTTATAAAAGTAAATTGTTTTAATTATTTGTGACAACAAACTTCCACAGTTGCCGTTTGATACTTATAGACAACGAATCTGATACTTTTTTAATTTTTACTAGCTACAATTCCTCGATTATCAAAAAGTTTACTTACTCCTATTGCACGTTCAATGTTTGCACTATGCACACCACAGAACAATCAAGGTAAGTTTCAGATCAGTCATATGGTGTGATATCCATTTTTTAATTTATTTCACTTCTTATGAGTTTACTTGGCTTACATTAACATTTGGAATGAATGGCATTAATAACATTTTAACATAACAGTAAGAAAGTGGAATGTTGTTTATGTTTGGCATCCAACTGCGTCATTAGATTGAAGGATAGTACTTATATACTGTCTACATAAAATCCATATTTCGACTTATTTAGATACTGTATGCAGAATAAAACGCTTCGTTAACATTCGGATTCTGATTTTAATTCACTGTTACACGTCAAAATCATTCACTATGAATATTTTTATATTTATATTTTTACGTAGGAATGATTCAATCATTCGGGGGTTTCGTTGCTCGCATTGGTTTCCTCATTAGTTTGGTCGCTTTACCAGCCATATATGCCGCTACCGTTACTACATTTCCTCCAACTGTATTTATTGTTGTCAGTGGAATTCTGATTCTCACAATTTTAATTGATTTGTAAGTTTTTACAAACATATCCTCCTTTTACATTTAAACAACACATACAAACGAACAGTGCAGGTTTTTCTTAGTTCTTCATTAGACTTTACTTTAATATACAATAATATTTGTCTGTGATGGAGTAGGACCAGATGACGTTCAAACCGTTTGCTTATATGCGCTGTTCTGCTTCACATAATAAGACATTTTACACTTACAAATGTGTTGTACATTTTACTTTGAACGTGGTGCATTAAGGCTACATTCAGTTATAAGCTCAATACTTGATCTATTTATCAAGTTGTATCAAGATTTCTTGAACGCAACCGTAGATATTTAGAAAATGTTTTGCTTGATACTGAAAATCGTATACAAGTAAATTTGTTCAGACATGTCATTTGAATATCATAACAGAAAATTAACAGCACTCTAATGTGATTCCGCTTTTGGCTTCTGGAAAATCACTCACCATCCATATAGTAACTTTACAGACTCCCGTATTCAAGCTTTCATTCTACATTCAGAAGTAAATAGCATACATACTAGGATTAAGCATAAGAACGCTTTACCATAGTAATATTTGAGCTGAATTGTGACTGGCAAGTGGAATCCAGGACTCGCGTTTCGTCCTATTTTGGACTCATCAGCTGAATGTACCTGCATCCCAATGTTGATGTTCACGCTGGGATTCGAACTCAGTCCGCTTCGTGCCAAACGCCACCGCGTTAAAGGCGTTTGGACACAGTAGTCTAGTGGTTAACGCGGTGGCGTTTGGCACGAAGCGGACTGAGTTCGAATCCCAGCGTGAACATCAACATTGGGATGCAGGTACATCCAGCCGATGAGTCCCAAATAGATCTAAACGCGCGTCCTGGATTCCACTTGCCAGTCACAATCTAGCTTAAATATTCAACTTGTGTAATAACGCTATATCGAGGCAATCCGCAAGATGAACAAATGACTTGTATTTAATGTTCAATTGACAGTAATCATAAGTGGGCAGGGATGAAAAATTATGATATTACATATAAGTAACATGATCAAATGGAGTAACAATTCAGATCAAAAATATAGTTGACGATAATAGAATGTATGAAATGATATAAACTAAGTAAAAAATAGACCACCGGAAAATGTCATTTTCTTTACAAAAACATAACCAGCAAATGTAGAAGGAGATGGCCAGTTTAGTTAAATGGCCTTTTAGTATCATTGTCACTACTGGTAACGAAAGAAACACCAATTGCAACCTTTTATTTTTGGACGTTTATTGAACTGGTCTGTGTAAGCTCTGTACTTATATTTTGTTAGGCGTATTATATAGAGATCTGATTTAACCGTTTTGGCGTTTCTGATTTTAATTTGGGTGGAAAAATATACCTGTTTGTCTATTTTTAAGATTATTCATTTTACTTGGGGATATTAAGCACGCTGTTCAGTTACTCTTTTATATCATCAGTAAAGTTGTTATTTCTAATAACAGGATGTTTCATTCTATTTATTCTCATAGAAGCTGATTTGACAAAGCTATAAGTATTGTCTAAAGTATATTACCCAAGTGTTTTCTCAACATGCGCTATTCCCGTTATCATACTACAGCATAGTCGTTGGTAAATATGCTTATACAACTCCACAAATGGACGGTGTTAAATATATGTACCACTTTCTCAGAAATATCAGGATTTCGTGAACTAGATCACCGACGATTATGTCTTTAGATATAACATGACTATTCGAAAATGATCCGTTCATCTGGAGAGTGGACAAATTAAATAAAATGTAATAAGAACTGTAATTCTACACGACTTTACAAAACAGTCAATTCTAAAGTTCATCATGAACGTGTACTTCTTGTGTGACGGTAAAACACAATTTTCATTGGTACACTAATAGGTTCTTTAGTAGCTGATATTTTTCCGGTCAAATTAGAAAACGCTTTACCTAATCATCTGAATCTATAGTTTACATTTTACATAAGATTATTTTAGACAGTTGAACAAAGCATACTTCGTCATTACATTACGAAATAAAGAAGTGTCTGAAGTGAGAATATGTTACCAGGTTTTCTAACAACAAAAAAAGGATGGATTGATGAGTAGTAATATAGATTTAAATGTAGCTGGAATGTTCGCTATACACATAGCTTGGTGACGGTGAAGTAAAAAAGAAATGCGATAAAACTTTTACTTATCGAATATATGGTACGACAATCATCCAGCGGCTGGATAATATAATTAATCCTAACATATTGTGTTCACTTTTCATTTTTGTTAAAGATCACTTCTACTGCCTCTGAGATCAAAGAGCGTTCACCACTGAATCAGATAAGAAAATCAATCAAAAGCATGAAATATAACGATGGTTTCTGTGTAACTCAACCTATTTTTCCTATGAATAAATGTTTTAAAACTGTATATTTTATATACATGACCAATTATCTTATTTTTACCAGCAGTTCTATTTGATAAATTTAGAATATAACGATTACTTTTAACTTCTTCAGTCCTTCTTTGTTTAATCGTGAAGTTGAACAATAAGAATACGTGTTTGTCATAAATTTGTAACTATAAACTTTGTGACATATCACTGTACACTCTGGACTTATATCGTAGGGTGATGCTTTTGTATCAACAATTTGTTTTAAATATTAATTAAGGATATTGGACCTACACTGCAATATCAAAATGTATATCATAATTGCTTCACAATCTGAACCCGTACTTGCTGCTACATGGGGAAATTATTAGAGTTGGAATAAACAAAATTAATTAGTCTTTCGGTTATTTAGATATTTAGCTTCTAACCGATAATCTACAAAGGTTACATAGTGATTGCTTTATTATTTTTCGAACACCGTGAAAATTTTATTACTTAAGTGTAAGCCTAACTTGAACTAAACCTTTATGAGGGTTTTGAGTCACGCGTAACCAAAGCTTAACTCTATATTTGTCCTTCTACACTTGTTTACATTCAAAAATGTAAATATACACAATGTGAAACTTGAACATAACAAGAAGTTGATCATGGAAATTATGATATATTTATATAAAAACAAAAATACACCACAAAACATCGACAAATAGTCAGAGTTTCGTGTTTTGGCATCAGGTATATTGGTGAATGACTTTTTACGAGATAAATTTATTCTTGGCTCCAGTGCTCTTTTAGTCTACCAAATACAGTAACGTAGTATACTTTACTTCTACTACATATCTGTCTTGCTAAAAATAACTTTCAGTTCACAAAATGCACTTCTAATATAATAATGAAGTGACTTTTAATTGCACTGGTTTACTATCGAAAGATAAAATTTCTAAATATTAGGTGAAATCATTAAATCCTATGATTATAAAATATATGAATAATTTGTTTGAGCCTGCAGATTTAATGTCTATTAAGTCGAAAATCAGTCTGGTAGATGTCTGTAACCAACTGTTCACATGATTCAACGATTTTTCCGAATTTTGTTGAAGCTGAAGATTCATTTCTGTACTAATTTTTTTATCGTAATATTGTAATCGAAATGCCAGCAAGGATTTTTCTGTCTACTGGAGTTCTATGTTGACTATGTTATCACCTTGGAATAACTTTAAAATCAACTTTTGATGATCATCTAAATTTTTTCTGAAGAACATCTTAAAATTGCAAGGTTCAGTTTTTAAATTTTGATTACTGTCAATAAACGTTTCCAGTCAGAACATAATTTGCATGCCACTTAGTAGTAGTAGTAGAAGTAGCTATAAACATTTAAGGTATAACATTATGTGTGCTTTTTGTTTATTTACTCTAAAATATTTCTTCAATATCAATGTTTATTGCATGAAAAAATAGTTAATGATTGTTTAAGGTTAAAAATATATTCTTTATGCGTGAACAAAACGATAGCGTTCAAATAAGATTATGTCCAATAAGGATTTAATTCATTTTTAATGTTTACATGGTGAGTTCGAGGGCAGTATAACATTACATCGTGACGACTAGTTACAGCGATTGAAATACATAAATGATAAATTTTCAATCCTTATTGTGAAATGGTCTTTATAATTTTATTCTTAAAGCCATTATGATCATGTTTACAGTATTATTAAACATTCTCATATTCTATCTGATGTAACCAAATACTTTGTTATTTTCAATTAGCTGAGTCACATGGAAGTTGCTAGTGCTATAAAAGCTACTTTAAGGCCCACAAAGAACATTTCGCAATTCTTAAAATTAGTTCATTGTGACTGGTGCTCGTAAAATAATCAAAATATTCACTTCAGCTTAAAGTAAGAAAATGATGATGGTACTCTAAATGATAACGATAGCATGGAAAGTTAAACCTGACCAAAAGCATTCACCTAAATTAAAAATCTTTTATTTCAATGACTAAAATAATCGTTGCTAACAGCGATATAATCTTGATTACTTTTCGTCATTATTGTTATTGTGTCAAATTGTGCTTATAACTCTAAACAGCAGGACCATTAAATTATTTTGATTTAATGATTCAAAGTAGATTTATGACACATAATATGTATATAAAAATCCATCTAAGCGATTGTTACACACTGAACTAGTATTCTAATTGGATTCGTAGTGACGTCACCATTGCTTTATTTTACTTAACTTGCAATATATGGAGAAAATGTTTCTCTAGTAAATTAATTGATGCCATTAATCAATATAGTTAAGACATGTTTCATGCTTCGTGACAAAAGTTATCGATGTTTTCATATAAAGTGATTTTTGGTACTTATTGCCCTGGAATTTTAGCATATTTATCTCTTGCTCATAAACGTACATTATAATTTCTGACATCTGAATCAAATCTTACTGGGTTTGAATATTTAGTATTGTTTCAGATATTAATGGCATTTATTGAGAAAGTAAAGTAGTTTTCTTAAAATGTAAAATTATTTAGAATAAATTAATCAGATTAGAATTGATGTCAGAAGATTCTGAAGTTTGATTAAAACCTCAGTTGCTTTACCATGCTTTTGTAAAATGTAACCTCATTCAGTGAATGATTGTTTTAATCCAGGTAAACACATTTGACAGAGTTATTTATGCATGTGTCCAATGGAATTGCATGTGATTCAGTTGACAAATACAACAAGATGTTTTGTATCACGTGGTTGTAGTTAAAAAAGCGGAAACGTTGAGAAGTTGGGTACACGTTATACTTTCAGTTTTCTTCATTCAACACATGATAAATTGACAATATTCCGCTTTTGATAAACAACTTATGTTTGGTAAATATTTCGGTAACAAAATGTAGGTTTTGGATTATTTTTATTTATTTTAGAATCGTTATGTATTAAGCCAGTAAATAAAGTTTCAGATGATGTTATTACACAATAAAAAATCTGCTACAATATTTTTAGAATACATCAGAAGCAGTACTGTTAGCTAGTTTGAAAACAACCTAGTTATGTTTAGAAAAACTGGCATAACTGTGATAAAGGCGAGTTGTGAATTCTGAGTGAAATGTGTTGAATAACACGATCACTTCATGAGCTGTTTCGCTTTGTAAATTTAACTAATGTTATGTTTGTTGAAATAATCGGAATGAATTATATCATTTAGTTTTACACGATAGAAAAATGAAACTTCTGATACTTGATGGCTATAACCGTGATAAAATCTGATAAGTAAATACTATTTCATCAAAACAGTTCTTCACTTAATTATCATTCTGGATGTCTACAGCAACCGGAGCATGAAATGCATTGAATATTGATGTCCATGCTACTATTTGTACAAGAAAATTTCGTGGTATTTCTTAAGTAGGTATGAGAAGATCATTGACGGGTAATCTTTAATAACTGACTCAATTATTTCAAATGACAAGCTAAATGTTGACTACTGAAATATGTTAAGCTTTTATAGAGATGTATTAGTGATTGTTTTTAATATTAATGTATGTTACATCGTTGAATTTTTACCATGACAGTCACATATGGACATATATTTACAGTTTTACAATATTATCCACATTCTGATGAAATTCATTTATACGAATCTTATTGATAACTTCAACGATTACACAATATCGTCCGGAAAATTAATTGCATTCTAGCAACAAATTCTATGTTTGTTACGTATTACTGTAATAAAGAATCTTGTTTGTTACTTACCATGTTTTTGAACCGGTGAATAATATCATGGTAGTCTTTTGTTTAGGAAGGGTCAAGTGGGAATCGGTTATGATAAAATTTTACTGAAAATTACTGTTTATTACATATAATAGGAAGTCCACTTATTGATTCATTTTATTTATATTAAAGATATAGAAGTAACATAATAACTCATAATTTATTACAATGTGTACGTGGAGTACTTACCGGAGTATCTGGTTTATTGCTACTACTTAACTGAGTGAAGTGATAATTTGTAATGCGTTGGCATTTTGTCAACTTGATTGTAACTGATGCCGCATTCTAGGAACTGGTATCGATCAGGAATACTAAATTTTTAGGCATACTACTCGAAATTATACATATACTGTTCAATAAAGTAATCGTCATCATAATTTCCTGTGTGATCCACTAATGACCTTTTGTTATTCGATTGTAATGTATAGTGTAGCAATCACGAAAAACGTAATTCTATTCTTTTATAGAACATGCATGCTTTTAAAACAATTCAGGTGATTTTATACTTTTTCGTGTATTGAACTATGATATACAGTAACCTTTGTTTTATTACAAAGTTTAAGTTAATTGAAGAATAAATGATAGGTATAAAAATGATGACTGACTGTTTTATGCTATCATTGTTTAATATGTAGAAACATAGTGGAAGCGAATTCCAACGGGACTAACACTAATAGACATGCACTTCCCTGAGGTATATATCTCGCATCTTTTAAGGCTAGTTAAATCAAATACTTCCACATTAGCTGTAAAACCGTACTCGATCAATTTTGTAATACATGACATTTTCTATAAAAGCATTTCATATAATACCCAACTATAATTTATGAAATAAGACATCTACACATTAAATTGTCATGTATGTTCTTAGACATTTTTATTAGCTTACCAGTAGTGTAATCATAACCAAGTAGAACAGTGAGATCTTCATATAGTTTTCTTTCATGGACAGAATCAATCATGATACACAATAGATATATTTTGTCTAACACAAGCTATCATCTCGTCCTGAGTCACACTGAGAGTCGGTTTGGTTCAGTAAATATTTACAAACTTTGAATAATAGAACGATTGTCGGCATAGATTCACGTGGTCCGTTTAAATGTGCGATATTTGAAAATGACATTACTGAAGAGATTACTGAAAATCTGTATATACCTTATTCCTTCCTATGTATAAGCGTAGAACAAAACACTTGTTGATACTTTACAGTTCCTACTAAATTAATTACAATATGATATTTATACTCTTCTATTCTGTTTCTAAGATAATCGTTTAATCTTTTCCTAAAAAGTTATAGGAAGACATGATTCGATTGTCATAAGAACATGCTGATTATATATTCTTGTATCTCGAATCAGGTATATTAAGACACAACTCTCAGATAATTGTTTATAAATACAAATTCCGTTGAGCTACGAAGACTAATCCATTTATTGTGTAGAAGTCAGATTATGAAGCGCAATACGTCCTATTTATTCTTACTATCTATTAAACAGCACATAGGTAGACCATAATTTATCAAATGAATTTAAGTGGATTTTCCGTAGTTCAAGTGTAACATATTTCAGCAAATTTGTACTAATGAAATTTAACTTTACTTTTACAGGTTTTACTTGCCTCGCCGATAGTGGCGTTTTGTAGAGTAATTGAGTTTTCAGACAATTAGCATCTACAATCAAAATATAAATTTCTAATGTGCACCGCATTTTAGCAATGCTGTAAAGTCAGCAAATTATATCTCACCTAAGTAATTATATAAAAATTGGAAATGAATCACGAATAAGATTCATAATTAAAGTATGTGTGCATCGTTGACCAGGGCTGAGGCTGAAAGTCTTTGAGGATTTTATCATGAAAATGCTACCAATACTACTTGAATAAAGAAACATCTGAAAGATACATGTTAAATAATAACGTTATCACTTTGTTAAACTGATTAAATTACCGAAATATATAACAATGTTAACGTTAAATTTACTGAAGAAGATGTCGTTCATAAACACTGAGTTCAAAACATAATGGAAAGTTGTTTAGTTCAATCTTAGAATGACACATTTTATTCAGTTTTGTTTAGTAGATGCTTGATCTGAGAATAAATGCATTTTATACCACTTAAACATGTATACGTTAATTCACTTGCTCATAAAAAGCGCATTTTCAGCAAAAGTATGATCGCTCGAAACGAATATTCAGCCGTTAATAGGAATAGTAATAATAATTACAAATAATTGAGCAGTGTAATAGTTTAACATGTGGTCGACTATTGTCATAAGCACTTGGAAAACCCACATTTAGAAGTATACACCAAATTAAACAGACTGACTTTTGCGAAATTTACATATTGCACAAGTAGCATCTTCTTTCAGAAGTCGTAATGTGGTCTTATCTCTTTTATATCAAGTTTTCAAACTTAGATTTGACACGTGTTCATTTTTTCCTTATCTCCTTTACACTCCTTATCTAGTTGGCAATTGCTTTCTAACTCATTCTTCTACATGTTATTCCAACTCTAAATACCCTTCGACTGCTAACACGTAACATGAATTCGATATTTTATAACATTTTCGATTTATTTTTGACACATTAAATAGGGATTAAACAAATTTTTATTTTATTGAAAACTACTTGTGTATATGTACATAAGTTTGCACAGCTCGAGTAAGTTGAATCATCGTAAAACAATCACTGCTGTCTTAAGGATTACTTTTAAATAAAAGTTAATTTATTAATACTAAATATGACAACTTATAGTAATAAAAGATTGCAATACCTATGAAAGGAATAATATAGAAATTAATACACTAATTTTATAAATCGTATTAAGTGATATTGAATGCTAAAATTACATCGAAACTGATCATCAGATATATAGTAAAACAGAAAACTTGCTGGCATAACTCTACAACTTGATGACTAACATTCGCCAAACATTACTAGTACGTGATTCGAATTATAGTATTTACAGCAATACTAGAACGTCGACACATATCAACACACACAACAACTATATAGATAATAATCGCTAACTTCATTTAAAACCCAGGCAGATCGTGACTGCTCTGTATACAGTTTCTGGATTAAAATAGCGAACTCTCAAATAGGAACGATTGAAATGTATCGAATTTCACATCATTTCACCATTCCTTCACACTGCAAATTAGACTTTTCAGTCCTAAAAGTTTAATCATCGTTTAGCTGTGTAGTCAACATGGAATGTAAAACAGGACAAGAATATACGAAAGTCATTGCATTCGCTCAGCGGTTGTTGTGAATACATAGTATTGATCAATAAATTTATGAAGATCACTGTTAATTCTAAAACTCGGCTTTATAAAGTAGTCTATGGTTTAAAGGCTTGTCACGTCTGTACGTACATAAACCACTAAAGAATCAATAAAATTTATCCATATCGTTTATTGATACTAATTGTATCTCGTTACACTGATGAATAATGATGTTTGTTACGTTACATGTTTATTATAAACAATCTCCATAACACACGAAAATAACAATTAATCGATGCTTTCTCGAGTTGTAATTGAGATGCATCAATAGGAATTCAACAGTGTCTATAGTGCAGTAAATACCATCATTCACTGCACAATATTTCGTGAATTCACCGAAGTTAGAAATGTCAACTATTAAATACCGATTATGTAATCTAACTTTTGTGTATTCGCAGGTAAGCTTAAAGGTTCTAAGGTTCTAAATTTGGAGCACTGAATGTCCAAATAAATTGTAATTTTCATCTGCTTTAAGTTATGCTTTTCTTTGGCTGCCTAACCATCGTTAGTTTGCAATGCAAAAATTCAGAATCAAAAGTTTCTTCCATACCCAATAACAATTATGTATTATACATTATTTTGCTAAGAAATCTAATTTAATGAAAGTAAAAATATATTTGATACAATGGACTGCCGTGAGCAATTTTGAAATTGAAGATTTTGTATTGAGTAAAATGATTCCACTAATTAGACTATTCGTAAATACTGAATCGGTGTAATCAACAGATGAATGGGTCTCATTAGGGTATTTCAATTCACAGTTTAAATCTATTGTTGACAAAATTACACACTGTCGATTACAGATGATTCAGTAAATAAACTGTAGAACTATACGTATCATATAGTTCGAATCGAAAACAGTTCATTGCTGGAGCAAAAAATAAATTAGATTATTTATTTCACGACGTTTGTCAACTTCCAGGGTTTTATTAATTATCGTCATCATGGATCATAGATAAATAGGATGAATTTAAGCTTCTCTTTCTCGCTCTAAGCTTCCTTGTAATTGTATTTGCTTTAGCATTTACAATGCATACACATCACGTAAATTAAGATATATGAAGTCTGATTTGTGTATCAGATGATTCATTTATCTATAAATATTACGAAGACCTGAAAGATTTTTGCTATAAAAACGAGTCTTTGATTTTTGTAAAACCAAATAAAATAATAACTGTAACATTAAAATGTTGTCAATACCTTTTCAATTGTACTGTGAGAAACAGAAACCATTTTAATCAAACAATTATGATAGGTATGGTATTCTTGGCATTCTGTTATCAACTAAATCGAGACTACGAGTTTCTTGTGACTTCGAAAGTATCATCTATTTGTACGTGGATTTAAATGTTGATCATACCTCTGACCCAGTACTTTCTCTTCAACTAATTATCTGCAGAGCTACCGAGTAAATTCTGCAACTAATATTTTCAGCAGGTAATGGCAAGGATTTGCAACTGACTGTTATTGACTTTTATTGTTATTGCAGAGCTCATATTTTACTCTGTATTTTTACAATACTTCCTTCAAACTTATCACCATAGCTCCAGGAATTAACTCCTGACGATAGTCACCAGTAACCTGATATCGATTGAAATTGAACGTCGTCAGATTTGATAAGTTGAGTTGAACCATGTCAAGTTTGAGTTAGTTACCCATCAATCGTCATGAAAGAGGTTGTGCAAATATATCGTGAATTAACTGAAGTTAGTAATATTAAAAGTTGGATGTTGATTTAGTGGTTTACGGTAAAGCGGTGGATTAGAAACCCAAAGAACCTATACTGGATTCCTATGCAGAGTTAAGGATGGGTACCACAAAAAGAAGCCTCACATTATGTTAAAGCAGTTGCCCAGTGCTTCTTGGTTTGCAGTGGTTGTCTAACTCAGTTCATTATATAGGATTATAATGTAATTTTAGATTTTTATTAGTCAGTGATATATCTCAGGTGGGTGACATTGAAAACTGAGAGACACTGTACAGCTGTTCAGCATGAGACGCCTCTAGAGCGTATGGCAATTACCTCAACTTAGGACCTTTAGGTGTAGCTTCAAAAGACTAATCGTTAGCGTCATCAAACTGACGTTTAGTGGCAAAATGCTTACTTCGAAAAATTTGTGATTTAGTGCAACTGGCTATAAATCTCACATTCTCAAGTAGCATGAACTTCACCAGTCAAGATTTTTCACTGAAACTTCATGAGAATCTTTATCTCAGCTTTATATTAGTGATCTGCTAAATAATGTTCTATTTTAAAACCTCGTTGAGGTTCTGATTAGAAGTCTTGACTGATGGAGCTCGACCCGGAAATGAGACATTTATCGTCAGTGACTATCAGTGATCGACAACTCAAGTCATAGATTTATTAAGATTGATATCCTATAATCGAACACTGATCGATTGCTTCAAGTTATTAAGCGTCAGCTGCTAGACTTGAAAGTAACAAATTCAATCCGTCGTTGGGTTAAGGTTGTGTAATGTTGATACTTACGTGTGATTCATCTGTAAATATGTCAAATGACACCTTAAAAGCAATCTCAACATAACCACTCTCTAACTCTAACCCGTAAACATTTAATACTTAACAAAAATTGAGTATGACATCTTTCCAACACTGATAAACTCGTCCGTAAAATTTAATTTTCATTCCGTGAGTGATTCATGCTAACCAACTACATCATTTTATTAGATTTCATTAATATTAACCGAATTTCACATATGCATGTGTTAATTATTTGTGGGCAATTTATAAAACCTGAAGCATGGTCTCCTATATTTTTACCTTGTATCATAGTAACTTTGTTTAAACACCACAACAATTTTTCCTATAATTTAAGTCAGTAAAAACTTTAATTAGCTTAGTCAAATTATATTTATATTCTAAATTCAGAACGATTGACATATCTAGACTTAACGTAAAACGTCATCTATTTACTAATAATAACAAACAGATGGACAAATTTGCATTTGAAGGGATTTTGAGCATATTTCGTATCAAATGTTGCTTTCTTACTATGCACAATTCAACATGTTCACATTATATCACATGTTCAACATAGATGCATTAAACTTTATTTGCCTTTAGTAGTTCAACTGTGTGTTATTTTATTGGAGAAGTCCAGACTCATCTGCAGGACGAGTCAAGCGATTAATGTCTGTACCTAACGAGCAGTATAGGCTGCTGACCATCATTCTCCAACCAACAAGTGACGCAGTTTAATGATTTCCTCAATGTGTATCCTATCCACCTACAGTGTTATTTCCTAATTTCTTCCTCGGTTGGAGGTTGATTTGTTCTCAACCACAGAAGGTTGTGGTTGATGGTATCTGGCCAACGGGTAAGAATGCTTTTCGTAGTTCTTCAATTTTCAGTGCAATGCAACAGAATTGCCTCAACATTTGTATTGACAATTGTGACTTCAATGCTGCCTGACAGTTGGCTTTATTTCCAGATGTTTTCTAGTTGTAGAAATGCTGTGTTGTCTTGACAGTCTGTGCATTCACACCTACATCAGATCATTCTTGTATATCGATGACTCTGAACACGTATGTAAAAGTTTCCACATCTTTCAGAAATGCTCCCTCAAATGTAATTGAGTTAGTCTCGTTGATTTGCATCTGATGATCTTGCTTCTCTCTTTTGTGTATATTGTGACCTAATGTTAGCTTCAGTGGCTGCTGCTACACTATCCAACATCATCTGCGTTTGTTGCTGTGTGTGGGATAGAGGAGTTAGGTCAACTGTAATGTTCAAATCATCTAGTTGTATGTTGTCCATGTTGGCCACAACATTCCGAGCTTGACACCAAATGTTGGAGTTCTCATGATCCATTCAACCACTAGCAGAAACGGAAAGGGATAGAGTAGGCAACCTTGTCTGACACAAGTCTATACTTTGGATGAATCTGTGAGCTGACCTCCATGCACGATTTTGCAGTGTAGTCCGTCATAAAAATTCTATATGATGTTTACTATCTTTTCAGGCACACCATAATGTCGAAGAAGGCTGCATATTGTTCTTCTATTCAGGCTGTCGAATGCTTTCTCGTAGTCAAGGAAATTGATGTGAAGTGGTGAGTTTCCTTCAACTGAATGTTTAACAATGATCTGTAAATTTGCTATTTGTCGGTACACGTTCGATCCTTACGGAATCTGGCCTGTTGATCTCGAAGTTGGTTGTCTACTGAAGTTTTTATTCGGATAAATGATACTCTGTTGAAAACTCTCCTTGGTACTGAAAGCAGAGAGATGCCTTTGTAATTCTAGCACTTGGTACGATCTCTTTTCTTTGATGTTTTGATGAAATACACTACTTTTCAATGTGTTGGTACTTGTTATTCGTCCCAAATATTCCTGTAGAAAATGTGCAGTAGATTTGTCCAGTTATTTCTATATCTGATTTTAGTGCCTTGCCATACTGATTTGTCACTCTCGATTTGTCAGATGGCTATTTTGATTTCTTTGACTCTTAGTGGGCCAGCATTTATAATGAGGTTTGTAGAAACTGCTTCAATGAGTTATGGATTCAGTGGGACTAGTCTATTCGAGAGTTCGTCAGAGTGCTCTATCCACCTATTTCGTTGTGCTTGAGTCTCGGTGATTGATTTATCATACTTGTTCATGACTAGTCATTTTGACTTACTGTATTTTCAAACCAGCTTCAAAGTCATATCTCACAGCTTTTTCGTTGCAGCTTTTTCGGCTGTCGTTGTTGAGATTTATACGTATTTCTTTTTATCCGATCTAATGCTTCTGTTTACTTGCTTGTTGGTTTCGGCGTATTTGGCCTGTGTCATGGCATTCACTATTTTTGTTTGGCAGTTATTGATTACTGTCTACTTGCTCTCCCTTCATTGATCTTATCCAGAGTACCAATGGAAATTCATCCATTTGGTGGTGCGACTTGTGGTTCTAGAACCTCCCAACATGTTGAAGTAGTGGATTCTTTAGTCCTATTCCATTTGTCTCTCATAGTAGTCATATTGAATTCGTTGAGTTTATTAGTATCTCGAAGAAGTGTTGTATTAAACGTTTGTTATACTGCTGCTCCAGTTGTCCAGTGAGTCTTCAGCTTCAGTTACATTTTAGCCACCACCAGATTGGGATCTGAAGCTATATCAACTCCTCATTCTGCTCTGTGGTCTTTCATGGTTCTTTTCGAACATCTTATAGGTGCAGATGTGCTACATTTGGTTCTCCGCAATGTGGTCTGTTGGAACCCATGTAGCTTTGTGTATATGTTTGTCGAGGAATATGGAACCACCTGTGTAGTCATTATGTTGATGGTACAAAAGTTTGCATACCTCTCACCGTTTTCGTTCCTTTCTTCCAGTGCATGTCGTGCTACCATGACATCTTCATATCCATTGTTGTCCATTCCGACCTTGGTGCCTAGGTCTCCCATCAGAATGGTCAGGTCCTTTACTTAGCACTTTGCGGTGATTTACTGCAGTCTCACCTAGAAGTTGTGTTTGTCGTCTTCTTAGCAATCGTTGGTTTGTGTGTAGCACTGGATGATACTCGTTGTGATCCCCTCCTTCTTTATCTTAAACGATGTATTGATGACCTTCTGTCCATGAGACTCTCGTCCTATAAATGCTTTCTGTGCTTCTTGAGACAGCATTAGTGCCACTCCTAATGCTTTTGAGACATTTTCTTCCTCGTGATAGTAATAAAAAGTCGATTCTCATGAGGAGAGTCTTTGTTCTCTAACCCGTAACCAATAGGTTTGGTTTATTCCAAGTATCTTCAGGTTGTAACTTTTCATTTCTTCACCTTTTTGGATGCTTTTCCTTGTCTACCACATTGTGTGAACATCCCATATACCTATAATAGTTGATGCTCTGGTTTTCAGAATGACAGAGTTAAAACGTTTTTAAAGGCTTTTTTCTGGTTAACGTGTTTTTAACAAGGTTGCTTTTACGGAATAGGGTTGTCAAAACTATGTCTAACTCTCCTCTTTTATCCGGGCTTGTGACCAGCATCAACCTAAGGGGGGATTCTAGGTGGAGTTTGCAGGACGAGTAGCTGTATATAATTTCTAATTTCTAAGATGTTTCATGTATAACGCCTTTCACTTATATGGTGTTTAATTTCTAGGTTTGCATGGGTTATTTCTGCATCAGTGACCTTATTAAATATACTGAAGGCGATAATTGGATAGTTTAAGTGTGGCAGAAAACTGCACTATTTGAAGCAGTTTTATCAAATTAACCGAACCGTAACAAAAACGGTCTAATAGAAAGAAATATGAAATGAGACTGGAATTTCATTTAATCATCACAAAAAATTTTAATTTGTCAGTTCTCTGACGCTTTATGTGTAATCGATTTTTAAAATAGTTCTATTTTATGCAAAACTGAACTTTTTATCTTTAAGTTACACATCCTTGAAAGTATGTGCCAAAAATGATTTTGCTTTGATTTCACTAGAATTCACATAGCTAATCAAAATGCAGTGTCACATTTCTTTGCTATAATTGAAGTATCTAACCATTTCTATATAAACTAGATACGTATGTTTGTTTTTTTAATAACTGAATAAATCACTGCTCATCAAATAAGACAAAACAGTGGATTTATTGGAAAGGAATGTAGACAGTAATTTTTAATTACTGACTTGATGACGCATAAGTCATGATAAATTAGTTTCTGCTCACTTGTACATACAGACAAAATTGTATTATAAATCACCAATTGTTGTATCACGCAAGTGAAGTTACGTGAATTATTAATTTCAAGTAAATCTCATATAAGAAGAATTTGTAACAAAACACGATGATTACACTAATCATTCGTAGAAGCAGTAACTGATGTCGCTAAAATAAGAAAAAACTAGACCATGAATGAATATATCTGACAGTATAGTATCTTAGCTAACTTAAATGCAGTCATAAATGACCAAATAAACAATTTTTTGATTGTCACTTTTGATATCACGAATTGATCTGAATTAGACAACCATTGATCACCTGGAAGCACTGGACAGCTGTTTCGTCCTAATATAGGACTCCTAGGCAGTGCGCATTCACGACTCCATCGTGCACCGAACCCAGGACCATCTGGCTCCGCGGCGAACGCCTTAGCATTGGACCACTGAGTCGGCCCCTAGAGGTTGATATTTTCAATTCAGTCAGTTCGCGATACGTTGCGCAATCATATCCATGACATCGGTGGGCAACTGCCTCAATGGTTGTCTAATTCAGATCAATTCGTGATATTAAAATTGACAGGTAACAATCTTCAAAAACCCCCAATTGTAATCTTTCGATTTCTCATTGATTATTCCATGGTCTTAATGAACACATGGCAAAACATTCAAGTAAATATTTGATGAGGTTGTTCGTAAGCAGTTGTTAAATATTCAATCAACTATTGATTTTGAAATGCTCTATTAACTAATTTATTAGAAGATAAGATTTTACTATCATTGGTACTTTTACAATCGATATACTAACCAGTTTATGAATGCACATATCCAGCGAAGTGATCTCTTTCATCAAATTCATTATCAAGTTATATAATAATACTAAAATACAATGTTGTGTGATTCAATTAACAGAATTACTTGATAGAAATGGGCTAGAATACGCCTAACATTGGATTTAATTATTTAAATATCTACGTCTCATAAGTTAGACGTGTTTAAAAGAATGAATTAAGTAATATCGGGAATAATTGTTGATGAAATTCGAAGCATATAGTTGTGACATAAACAATTTATGGTAGAAGAGAGAAACATTCTACTTAACTGGACAGTAACCGAAATGCAATTAAAAATACTATTACTTATAATAATAAGAGTATCAAGGATAGATGAAGGCCAACATAAAGGTGCATAACATGCTTAATTTTTACTTTGAGTTCCGGCTATCTCTCATGAAGTCAGTTTTTCTACTGTAAAACGGAGCTAATTGCAGATAAATTTGGTAAGATTAGAATGAATTCTATAAACAATCTTAAAATTGACAAGCAAACTGAATGAATAATGATGCGCATTAACAATTTTCATGGACAGAACTTCCAACAACTTTCTTTTATGTTCCTTTAGAAAGGTGTTACGTAATCGTATAACCGTCTCAAACCATTTTAAATAATGGATTAAAGTGTTCTCAAGTGGGGCTGTTTATCATGATATTACCAATATTCAATTAATTCCTTTAAAATTTAGAGTGACAGCGGTTAATGAAAATATGCAGTTACCCTTATACACTGTGTGATGACTAGTGTTAGCAAATGTTCATAGAACTAGATATAAAGGGGCTGAATTCAATCCATTTAACGTCAATATTGTCACGAAAAAAACCACTAAATACCTTCTGCCTTTATTAAGCTATTCCGCTGACATGAATTTGCGTTAATAAGAGTTTACTCTGTTAACCACTTTTTGATTGTGGATTCCTTGGAAAATGGATCAGTATGCTTTGAATAATTCATATACACTTAATTTTAAGAAATTATGGTTTTCTTGGCACATGGTTTATTATGTTAAGTTTTCCGTCAATAAAAACAAACTATCACTTTATCAGTGAGCATACAATAAATGTACTTCATGTTAATATAAAAGTTGCAAATTAAATTCATACACCAACAGTCATCGATTTCAGCGGTAATTTATTCTTGATATCAGCTTGCTAACAAACTATTCAGTAAGTTATTTTTCTGGAAACGTCCATTTTGATAAATGACAATGAATTTATCCTCGTAACTCTATTTGCTCATATTGTACGTTTACATCATTAGACATCTAGTTGTCTTCGCTTCCCGTGATGCTAATGCTATGTATACGGTTGCCTTCACATAGTCTGAAAAGTAAACATTTTATTTATGAGGGACATGATCATTATATAAACTGCATCCAGTTGCATCTATCAATGTTATGTTAATTGGAGGAAATCTTAAATTCGTTGTCTTCCTTTGTTTCAACTAAGTATTTTTCATTAAACAAGTAACTGACAGAAGATTCTACTTTATTATAGTAGCATAAAAGCTTCTCTAACAAATTGTATTCAAGTATTCTGATAGACACACACACTCAGAAATTACTTGGTAGTTTATTCACGTTTATTTTCTCTACGAGGTTGCTTCAAATTATTGAATTTATTTTATATGTCAGAAACACGATAACTAAAACTTCATACGATAATTACGAATGATTACGTAATTGATCAACAGTAGTGTTCATTAAGTTCAAGTGCATAAAGTTGGGTCAATTAAAACAATGCCATTTTTATTATTCATTGGCTAATAATTTAACTAATTAGAACATAATATATAACTTAGCAGAATCATCAACACAAAAAAACATACTGTAGTATAAAACATACATTTCATTCAAGGAAATAGATGAGAATTATTGCGACTATACGGAGTGCTTAATTTCAACTTCCCTACTGAATACGTCACCACTCATAATGACTGATTCCAAAGACAAATCACTAAAACTCAGAGTAATTGCCTTACTTGTAATTATGACTATCACGCTATATGTGGCTGTTGAGTTAAATCTATTTATCTCGGATCAATACGTGTTTTACAGGTAAATATGATTGATGTTATCACTATGCCATTTATTGTTATTTTATAATACTATTGAAACAAGTCACGTAGACTATCACACTATTCAATAGTAATAGGTCGAATATATCTGAGCAAATGAAGTTATTAATCAACCCCTGTTTAATGAGCTTAATATTGGCAAATATTAATGTATATAGACAGCGGCGTTTTATGAGTGAAATTGTTTTATTTGTTATTTGTTACTCCTAATGGCTAAAATTAGGATATTCTCAATATTATTTTAACAGCTCTTCTACCTTTTAAGAATTAATTACATTGTGAGATGTAATAACAGCCTCATGACATTGTATAATTTTGAATATGTAAAGTAAGTCATATTTCAAGTTTGCCTTCTCCCCTTTCTCCTGAACAACACTGAATTGTTGAAAATATGATAGTATAATCTTTCTTACCCTTGTTATCTATAAAGTTTCCTGCAGGTGAATAACGGTATTACTATTCTTCAAGTCTAAACAGAATTATTGTGTAAATAATTATATAACCCACAATAACTTAGGGTTTTACATAATTTTTTTTCATTTGTTAGGGTTAATTTAGGTAGTTAATTGTGAAAGTTCATACCCATGAAATATGTTGAACAAACTTCAGACAGAAGTACAGCATAATGACACATACAAATAAAATGATAGCTCGGAACTGTAAACAAAACCAAGTTTTGACCAGTGATTAGAATTTGCAATGTATTTTATAGAGAGCCAAACTTTTCTTACAATTTCAGCGCAGTCACTGAACAAGGTCTTCCCTACTTTACACGAAAAGAAAGACAACGATATGAAAATCTGTAAGTTTACTCTGAGTAAAATAAAAGCTGATTTGCAAATATTCTAATATTAACGTTGAGAGTAATCAGTTCCGAGTTCAAACAGTTTAATCGCCTGGTAAGACAATTTTAGAACTAGTATGCTATAGTGAAGAAATATTTCTTCCCAATTATGTTCTTATCAGGCTGTTATGCCAATATATGTGGTTTACAATAAAAAAGTAAAAATTAACGTCTCATAATGTTACATAATAACAATGATTAAAACCTTGAATTATTTGAGCACGTTTTTACTGAGATGATATTGAACGAGTAAAGAAATTATAGTGCGTAACAGTCAAAAAGGCTAACGGCTTAAGATTAAAGATACAAAAATTAAAATTACCAAAGTAACTAAAATGCAAATCATAAAAAATTATAAATTTATGAATCCAACTGAAGATGAGGTGTGAAATTTTAAGGAGATGGTGAGTGTAAGGAAAGTGGTTGTGCAAATATCTTTCTTCAAGCCCGGCTTATAAATATAAATACCAATAGTTCTGGTTGTGTGCAGAAGACGGATTAGTTAGCCACATGGCAAAGGAAGTGTTAGTAGCACAAAAAAAATTTATGATAGTATATGAAAAATTTCATTCATCAAAATATTAGTCTTTTAATAGTTTTAAACGAATTATTATGATAAGGTTCGCTAATGTTTTGAATATCTTGGTGAAATTTGCACTGTCTACCATATCATATCAGATGACCGTAACCCATTCCATTGAATTTCATAGTATAACGGTATAATCTGGCATGATGTTTATTGGTTGATATCACTGCAATTTAATGCGACATCGTATGCATCTTTCAGTTTTACTTGAATAAAATGCCTTTTTTCTGTCATGTCATTACAGATCAGATGAAGATAAGCACAAACTTAAGTTGGCTCAAAAGGAATCTGCAACTCTTGAAGCAGTCTCAAACTCAGTCCGTATAACACTTGGGTTAATTACAACTTTATTAGTGGGTTATTTATCGGATCGATATGGTCGGCGGGTAGTTTTTGGAATCTTATTATTAGGTGAAACAATTCATATCGGTATAACTAGTAAGTAGTATACCAGTACCAAAATAATCTTTATCGCAGTTAGCGAAAGACAATTGTGTTTTTATTTAACAAACATTTTGCTTTACTTTGACCAACATATTCGTAGTTGTGTGATTAGTATAATTTAATTTGAATTCGTGTTTATCACAAAATAGTGAATTTTAAGCAACAAACTATGTGCTTCACAAGTGACATAGTATTTTCAAATTTTTAATTGTCTTAGGCTTAATTGTATTGCTGAAACTGAATTTATGGCTGATTTTACTCCCGGGATTCTTAGAGGCTGTTTTTGGTGGTGGCCTTTTGTCAATCTTTGCTCAAGTAGCCGCTATAGTGGTTGATATTTGTCAAATACCTATTACGGAGTCAGGAAAAGAGAAATGTATAAAAACAATGCAGTCTGCTGACAAATATTTGTGGACATTATTTACAGTTTTTGATGGAATAGCTGGTTTGTGTATTTCAGCAGGATCACCTATTGGAGGTTAAGAGAAGTTTATTTACTTTTTGATACGTTGTATAGACCAAACTTGTAAAATTTAATTTAATTTTGTTATATTTTGTCGTCGCAGACCAATCTCCGTTAGTGAAACATTGAAAACCAAGAAATACTGAACTACTATTTCCTTAACATAAACCAAGCAGAACTATAAGCATTTAAGTTTCCTCACTGTGATTTTAAATTTTTGATTATAGTAATGTTAGTAGGACCTCAGATTTTATGCTTATCTTGGATATCATCATTGGCATTGTACTCTAAACTTCAATTAATTGAAATTTATCTACTTTTTATATTTATGATTTAATATATGAAAATGAAACGGAATTAAATATGCTTACATGTGACAAGAATTCATGTTCTTAAGACTCAGTTACATATAGTATCACTTTAGGAACTAGCTACTTATTTTTAATATGCCTAAATATGGATAATACACTTCCACGTTCACTGTTTATATATTTATTAGTTAATAAGACTAATTAGCTAACACTAGGGATTTGTAAACATATAATTTATTTGTACTAAGACATTTCTACATTTTTCTTCATAGGTGCTTTGATTTATAACTATGGATTCCCAGTTGCCACGTGCACATCATTAGCATTGCTTGTGCCAAGTTTAATTTTAATATTCTTTTTACCTGAGACAAATAGAAACAGAGGGGAACATACCGATGCACAAGAAAAAGAACCTAGAACGCACACTGGCCATCCAGATGAGAAACCAAGTAGTATACCAACGGAGTTCGTAAAAACCTTAAGCAATAAAATGATAAAAGGATTTAACGTTAGTTGATTCGATCTTCAAGTTATTTTGTTCCATCGTCTTTTGCTAAGATATTTATGTAATCAAATAAATAGTGAATTTATATTCATTGAGGATTGCTTAAGGAATAAATACCTTTTCTTTATTTACGAGCTATTCGTGTGTAATCTGATAATCTGTTTCGCTAAGATTCAGATTCACTTAAAGAAGCATTTGAGTGCATCAATTTACACCTGAGATGTATTAATAAAAAGAGACTTGTTTTTATGTTCTGAGGTTAGTTTCCGTTGTAAACCAATTTCATCTGTTGTAACTTAGTTAAGAACAAAAATAACTCAATCCAACCACCACCATCGTATATACTGATACTTTCGTAACAAACTGTAATCAAGGATTTGTCATATGTAAGTTAGATTAGGCCTGAAAAGAAGAATTCAGAATGAGCGTTAAGTCTTGTTTGTCACTCTCCAGTTGGATGTTCCTACAACTTTGATGATACTTGTAAACTATCTTCTCATTGATGCAATTTGCTCACTATATACGTATACTAATTTCGATTTATAATAACATCAGATGAAATATACAAATACTTTTCATCTAAATTTATCGGTTTAAAGGAATAATATTAAGTAGGCATTAAAATTACATTTTGCTGCGTTAAACCATGAATCTGGTTTCCTACGTCTACTATAAACTTGAAATAGTACGCCAGATTATATGCAATAGACTTTAGTAATGGAATTTATATCTTAACATATATTTCCCTAACTGGAGTTAGAATTTTGTGTGGATTTGGTAAATATCTAAAAATATGTAAAAAATAACTATCTCAATTGAAATATCTAAACATTATCTTTTAGAACTTGTGAACTTTTAACGTAAAAAAATTGACATTACACTTTGTCATAACGGTTTTACAACTTTTTTTACAGCGTCTAAAATCGCTAGATCCTGTACTCATTATTATTATGTCACTGATCCTCTTTGGTTCATTAGGAGCTTTGTCAGATCTACAATATGTTGCTGTTTATTTAATGGGTCCTCCATTCTTATGGAATCCAGAAGCAGTTGGAATATATTCGTAAGTTTTCTATGCTAAATATATTAATGAACTATTTTACATTTGTTCAAACTGAACACAAATAGTAGAAACTAACATATTTTACATACAGACTTACACATTAGACTGACAATAATCTTTACTTTAAACAAGTTAGTCCATATGTCATAATTCTATCTACTTTAACTTCATTATTTTTAACAGTGGAAGACGATTTCAACAGTTTGAATACTAGTGTGAAATTGCTTAAACTCCATATTATACTAGTTTTAAGAACAGCCTAACAACAAGTTATGCTACTGATATTATTTATACGTTAGAATTCTTTGTGTCTATTACAGACATATCGAAAACTATACATACAGTAGTTGTAAAGTGAGATATTTCTTTATAATAAAACCTTTCTAGCAAAAACTATGATTCGGAAATAACGTTTACTAATATTTACATATATATATCCATAACCAAGGCTATCCGTTTTCACTGATGAAGAAGTGAATGCATTTACTGTTACTGTATATTCATGCTTATATACTGAAGTGGTTAGAATTTGGGGCAAAAGGTGTTACGTAACATTTTAAAGATTACTGAATAATGATTATATCATACTAATTGTTCATTAGACAGACACGTAGGTGAGAGAAAAGAACTTTAAAAACATGGGAATTTGTGGAAAGGTGAAATATGATTAAGGGTTATAAAATAAAATTAGGTCGAGTAAGGGCTTACCTGTATCACTTTTTGCACAGAGTTCTGGTTTAAAATTAAACTACCACTCTATAGTCTGTGCTACGTTTAATTCTAGTTGCTAGGTCAGGCAAACGAAATATCTTATATATACATGAGTATATAAGATATTTCAAACGTGAACTGTCTATTTAAAAGCAATACATATAAGCCTTTGCTTGACCATAGAGTATATATATTTCTATATGTCAGCCACGCACAACGTAGAACATTTCATACATGTGCATAGGGCAGAGTCACCACGCCGCATTAAAGACGACTAGATAAAATTTGAAAAGATTAATGCCATAATATCGTTCAATGAAAAAGAATAAATTATAAGTACATGTGAAAAAACTAATGTAACTGGAGATCTAGAAGTTAAAGTGAGAATACACTCACTTCACTGTGACCAATTTTGAGTTGCATCACTCATCTCTTCCACCCACTGGTTTTTACGTGAATCTCAATCAAGCAGATTGTATCTACTAACATAACTCAAACCGATATTCAATGACTTCACGCCACATTTCGGTTTGGTCGCCCAAGAGTTTCTTCCATCGTATTTATGCGCGAGTTAATATTGTGCATCGAGGTAGGAGTTATTTGGGCATATATAATACATACATCATCCAATTTAGACGATATCGTTTCACAACCTCATCAGTTGCTTTGCCATCATTCCGTAGCACATTGTGTCTAAGATTACTATTGCCTAATCAGTCAGCCCATGACATCTGAGCGGTGCTTTTAAGACACCTTTGATAAAAGACCATTAACCATTGTATGTCTTTTGTTTTCATAATGCTTTTTTTACACCTGTAAATTAATACCAAACGGACTACAGTGTATTATATTCGTCCTTTCTATGAGAGATTGTTATGTTACTTATGCTGAGTATTGGAATTTTTTAAAGTTCAAACAAGGTTTCTGAATATATCCTAAGATTTTATCAAACATTAAGCCAAAATCGACAATAAGACTTTCACGATAGGCGGAACTGTTATAGCACTCAATTAATCCACTCTCTATGACCAGTTTAGGCGATAATTTATACTAGTTCTAAAGCATTATTGCCAAATGACAAAGAGAAAAGCGCATAGCATGTATTCTCGTATAATTATATAAAGCATTTAAATGATTCTTCACAATACCGGCGTTTTCACTGGATACAACTACAACTATTCTCAATATTGACAAGTTTGTTTCCTAGTAGGAGGTCATTTACTGATAAATTAGATGAAACGGGTGTAGGAGGCAGTGTATGATGGCATTTAATAAAAAAACGATTTTGATGACTGTTCGCTAACAGCTCTTACTATGCCGGTAGTATTTGAGTAGAGAGCCTGCTTAATATGAAGTGACCAAAAAGAACAAGTTTATCAACAAGTTTACCAATGTAGCTCGCTTTAGCCAACATGAAATGCAAGTCCGTCCACCACGTCAAGGTAGTATTCACACGAATCATCTAAAAAGTTTTCAATTAGAATCTCATTAAAAGTCATGATGATACCGTATGACGATACCTATGTAATGGTAATTCTTTACAAGGTAAAGTAAGATGCTATGATTTCATGTAATTAATAAAACTGTGAATTGTTTCTGGGAGTTAGTTAATGTAGATAAAATTCATTTCTTTCTGATAGAAGTTATTCCAGATTTTTAATTCATTTTATTGTTAATTTTGCTATACGATAATGAGCAGAAACATCAGTGATGTGTTTATCGTTTGTTTCTAAATTATTTTGGCTTTAAGTCAATAGTATTTTAACTTGTTGTTCAGGTACTTCCTCATGTTTTAGGATTTGAGCTATACTTTTCATGTATAGATACTTAGTAAAGTATGGAATCACAAACTGCTTTACGTCGGCGATAAATATTCCTTGGTCTTTTTAAAACGTAAATTATATTATTTTATAGAAACAGGATTCAAACATGTCGCTAGCTGGTTGTACATCAATCATACTTAACATAGAATCACACCTCATCATTTATACATTGCACTATACAAGATAATCAATTATCGTTATAATAATTTTCACAGCGACTCACTTCTGTACTGTTTTATGTCATATCCAGCCACATGTCCACCAAAATCTACGATCTAGCATACAATCAATTCTTATATAAGATCTTCAGGGAACAATTACTTTTCGTGTGATTTAAGCACTCATCACTCAATATCACAAACACACAGCCAAAGTTACAAGCCTGAAGACATTTCGTAATGGTTATTTCAGTTCTGTGTTTCAATGCTGAACCACAAAACTTTCACATATCATAATTTTTTCAATGGTTGCAACTGTTTCACTATTTTGTAGTGGTGTAACTGATGTAACGGCAGCTATTATTTCGGTTATTTGTACTATTGTAATAATTAAATTTCATGCAAAGAAAAGGCAAAACAATGTCACAAGCCAGAAAAATGAGAAACATCATACGCGTCAAATGAATTTACTTGTTACACTTTTTGCTGTATCAATGGTAATGTTAATTATAAATTGTTCAATGGTTGGAATAGCCCATAGATTTTCATTGCCAACTGCAAATATTTTAATTTATATTGGTAAGGTTTCTTATCAGTTTAATTGTAATTTTCACTAATTCTCTATGTCAATCACGTGAACTTGATTAAATTTATGACGTAAATGTTATGCATCTTATATTGTTGATAATTCTGATATAACTAGCGTTTAAAAGTTATTTACAATAGTTAGTAATATGTTGATATGACAGTTTTGGTCACTTGGCTTGTTGTTAAATAATTTGAAATTACAGAAATTCATTCGAACTTAACTTCAAATATTATTAATACAACTCATTTTAATGGTTTAGTAACATGCTATTTATCTGCATATCATGATAATACGGATATATACGTATACGTATTCTCGGATTGCCTTAATTTTATAATTCAGACACACGTTTCATAAATACTAGGTTATGAAGTTATTATCATTCAAGGAAAATACAATCGATTATAAGTGATTTTATACGCATTGAAATTGTTAGCCCATATATAGACTAAATAGTCTAGTGGATAACGCGTCGGTGTCTGAAAGAAATGACACTAGGTTCAAATATTATTATAAATACTGACACAGATTAAGCACATTTGTCTGACAAGCTACAAATAGGCTGGAACATGCTTTCTAATTCTATCGCTAGTCGTTAATCTACTTACTGAAAGGTATAGTGAAGTGGTGTAATGTATCCACCGAATTAACTTCGTTTTGATCAAAATCAAAATCATATGATAATAATGAATTGTGAGTTTGCCTTACACGTTCATTTTAAATTTACACTGATATCGCGGTTTTATTTTATTGGGATGAAAATGGTATTATAATTAAAAACCCCCACGATAAATTACATTCAGAAGATTCGCTTAATCAAGACACCATTTGTTTTATAAACGTTATGCAAATATGGAAATCTACAGAATACTAAATTGTGTTATATTTTGACTTTGAAAACTTAATTTCCGCTCAAAAAGTAGAAATATTCTTCCAAGATATTCTAAGCTTCTTTGTGAAGGAACAAAGTAAGTTATTTTGCTTACTCTGTCTTCGAAATATGTTGAATACTTTCATAACTGGAAACATGAATAAAGTGAATCATACATCTACTGAATACTTGTGGCGTTCCAACAAGGATTTTAATCATAAGTACGACAACTACTTTATAGGCCTTTGTTTAACAGGCATGTTATTAGTCAGCGAATTTAAAATGCAATTGTACTGATACTTCTAAGATGGATCATTATCGTTCGTTATTTAATACCTGTTACGTCTTTCTCCAGATAGTTGAAACACATAAATATAAGTTAGTTATCAGTACTTTATAGCGTTTTGTTATTCAGTTTTATGAACAGTTTGTCTTCTGTCCAGTTAAACTGGTACGTTTTAAAATTGCTCATAGTATTTACACTAAACTCCAGATAAACACAAAGTCCCAAAAGGTAAATATACAATACTTATCTACAGCCGAATACACATCTTGAATTCAAAATCGTAATTTCTCACAATAATTAAACCGATATCCACGATTCAAATCAAATGATGGGCTAACTGGTTGTAGTTTCAAAATATACTGGAATTTTGATGTGAACTTATCATAGAACATTTGTAATTTTCACCTTCACAGGAAACTCTATGCGAATAAAGTCCTATTGTTTTGTCAGGTGTGCATGTAATATCAAGTTACAGAAAATGATAGGCTAATAACAATGCGTTAACAAGTGAGAACTAAATATGTATTTACACTATCGTTAGTTGTTAAAGTATGAGAGGTGCAATTAAAATCTATTGCATTATATTATTTTCAGCTGCTGTCCCAAGATTGATGAAAAGCTTTTGTGTACCACTTATTCGAACGATGTTCTCCATATGTACACATCCAAGTAAACAAGGTGAGTTACTGACTAGAATTTACTTCATTCGTTTTCATGAGTAAAGTATAGTAATCTTTATTTAGCTGACTGTGACAAGACAGGAATATTTCTCAATATTTTTAATAAGAAGTTTTCACCTATATTTTGTAAATGAAGTTGGCATATTTGATAAACGATACATATGAGGAAATAAAGAGATGCAAAGTAAACTAAGACGGTCCATCATGCTCCACTATGTTCAAGAATGCCATTAAATTGAAAAAATCAGTGATTCTTAGTTCATACAACTATCAGTCCATACTTGCATTTAATCGCTGTTGTATACAAGCATATATATACATATTAGAGTGCGAAAATTAATTTATAGAAAGCATTTGCTTCCATAAAAATCTTTCTTTTTAAATATGCTGTTGGAATTAAGAACAAATCAATTTTTGTATCGCTATTTTTCAGGCTTCATGCAATCAGTTGCTGCATTCATTTCAAGAATAGGTCTTCTCATTAGTTTTACAGCTCTACCTGCTATATACGCTGCAACTGTATTAACATTTCCTGGAACAGTATTCATCGTCGTTGTAATCATACTCACGATAACACTGATAATCGACTTGTAAGTGATTTCCGAAAATGTTATATTTGTTATTTCTTTAAATAATTGTGACTTAGAAATAAATTATTTCGTACATAAAATAATGTCTACTGATGGTAAGTTGATACGGTGAAGTCATAAGTAATTGTAAAACAAAGGATGGATATAGCTAAATACAAGAACGATCGCCTTAAATGTATGCAATGCATGTGTCACTAAATCACTCTGTTCATTTGTTATTAAAAATGAAAAATACAGATAGTTGGGTTTCACTTCAATCATCATGTGCAATTAAACTTGCCATATAACATAATTTTTTTAATCAGAACTAGTATGTATCGACTGATGACAACATTTAACTACCTGAAATCATTAACAAAATATGTCACCTGATAACTTGTTTTTAATAAATAACGATTAAATGAAATTATTCCTTAAGAAATTGCATCAAATTCACATATATCATTAATAAATTTCTGCAATTATCCTCCAGCTCTGTTGAATGTAATATCTGTCGTTCGTTAATACTACTACTACTACTACTACTTACACCCGTTACTCCTGGCTGAGGAGCATAGACCGCTTACCAGGATTCTCCATTGAATTCTGTCCTGAGCAATCCTTTCCAGCTGTTTCCAGTTGCTGTTTATCTTTTTGTTGTCTGCATCCAATTCTCGACGCAGCGTTTTCTTTGGACTTTCTCTTTTCCGTTTCCCAACAGGATTCCATATTATTGCTTGTCTCGTGATGCAGTCTGATAGTTTCCGTAATGTATGTCCTATCCATTTCCAACGTCTTTTTCTAATTTCTTCTTCGGCTGGAAGTTGGTCTGTTCTCTCCCATAGTAAGCTGTTGCTGACAATTTCCGGCCAACGGACATTCAGTATCTTTCGTAGGCAGTTGTTTATAAGTCCCTGTCATTTGTTAATAATTGTTAAATGATGCTCATTACAGTTTCATTCTTGAACTGAAGGAATTTTTCTCAGCAACTGTGTAACTGATTATTATAACGAAAAGTGTGTAGAAAATGTTTTGTTTCTTCCGTATGCGAAATTTTGTGTAAATTTTTTTTATAATCTCTCCCCATATATTTTATTGTACATAGGTTTATACCAATGGTTGTGAAGAAAGGAAATGTGGAAGTGATAGTTGATGAATTCAATGGTCCTTGCGATGTACAAGAAGAAGGAAAATTAGACAACATTTTTAATTTTGGAGGCGACACGTTTTAATCAGTATTTAGTGTGGAATTAATAAATTTTATTTATTAATTTATCTGGCTAATCCAAAAGATATACGGAACAAAGCAATTTATTACTAGTCTTATTGAAACAAAAAGTCGACGATTTTACGTTGTAAAAGCATATAGTCAAAGTGTAAAACTGTTGCTTGCTTGTATTTCGGTCTGCTTACGTATAAAGATTTGCTATAAACCGATTTTAAAATTCTAGATAAACGTTTTTAGCAATTTGAATTGCCATTACTTTTTCTGTGATCATCTTATTATACTTTAACATTTTAAAACAGTAAATGCCGAAGAAAATTATCTGTCTACTTCACTATATAAACGTCTGTGTAGACCTGTGTATAACCTGTTTATTAGTCGGTGGAAAATCCGGATCAGGTCAACATATTCTCCACGTTACAATCGTAAAATGGTTTTTTTAAGGATTTAACAGCTAGCCTTTTCATCAAATCACCTCTGCTCTAAATAAGCATAATAAGACAATCATTTATCACCATGTACGCTAACAATGATAGATGATCCCTTGGTAAATATTTGCCAAATAATCATGAAATAACCTACATTTTATGACGATAGAAGCTTTCATTACTGATATTTGAAATAAAACTAACGCTATTAGAATACCAGTTTCAGCAATTAAGAGTTATTTTACAGAATTTCTTTACACTTAAATAGTCAAATATAACTTACAGTCACTGTTGACAGAGTGGACCCTTTGTTAATCGATAAGTTAATATGTGAAAGCAGAAAGTAACTTTACTCCTCCACAGCCGACATGTTCCAATGTATCTTTAAGAACTCCTAAAAATTAATCGAACCAGCCAAGAGAATTAAATCAGTTAAATACCTGGAAGCAATCGTGGCATACAAATTTTCCCATATTTATTGCCTGCTAAAATATTCAAATTCACCTTGATGCAAACAAATAGTACTTCAAAATTCATTTGTTGTTAGTCCACCTTTAACTTTTGCATCGTGCCTCTTAATATATTAAGTTTAATTTAATTTCCCTATCCCACGCAATTCATATAAGATGCTTCATAGTTCTCAGCACGTATCATTGTGATAGTAATTTCCCGAAATATCTGCATAGTGACATTCATATTCTTCATTAACTGAGAGATTTACGCCTTATACATAGATTCATTAGTTTTCTAATTTAAGAGAAGCATGAATTATTTTGGCGGAAGTAATAGAACTATTACTAGTTTGGGTAAATTTAGGAGGAATATGTTTCTAATGCCAAGTGCAGTTACTATTAGCAGATTACTTGTAAATTTGATCGCTGCAATTATCATACAGCATCAACAACAATTACATTGGTACTATAGAATACAGTACCGTAATGTACAGTCAAAATCCGCTACCTATAATTGTTAGCGAGCTGATATTGATGACTGGTTAGAACAAGATTACTACAACCTAACTCACATCAATGATAGAACCTCATATGATTATTAAACTGAAGGTATACTCAAAAAAAACAGTGATTACCTGAACAAATTGTGGTAGAAAAGATTAACAAAGTTAAAAAATCTAATCATTTATGTGCATAAATAAGCAACTTCAAGTGAAACCTCCATGAACCTAATTAACTGTTAATACTCATTTGGTTACTTAACTAAGATTATGGTGGGGGATTCAAAGAAAAGTTCGCCTAAATGATCTACACTCTGCTATACAGAAGACAAGAATTGAATTGCACTGCTAACATATATAACTTTCATATAAAAGAACATATCTACCAAAACATGATCAGTAATCTAAATATTATAATTGACATTATGATTTGTAAAGGATAATACATAAAGTACAAAATGATTAAATTATGAAGTTCGACAAAACTGTTGAAACATATTTTTGGATAATAAAGTGTAATAGACATAACCTGGGAAATTAAAATACTGCATTTTAAGAATGAATTATATAAAAGATAAAATCACTTTATGAAGAAAATGTTGACCTTTGTTATGTTCATGCATCTGACCACAAATCATCAGTCGCAGATTACTACATTTGTAATTTAACGATATCCATGTTACCTAATTACAAACTTTTGATTGTTAGATAATATAAAGACGGTTTGCCAACTGACGTAAGACAATAGTAAATTGGTTGTAGATAGATTTTCGGATAGTGTGAATCTAAAACTCTCCGAGTTATCTGCTTCAAAACACAAAATATATTACCTAATAAAATTGCTTTACAGTTAATTTACACCAGGTAATCACTTGAGAAAGAAAATATGCCACAAAGTCTTAATGATCTAGATTCGAACAGAGTATTTTGTCCACTTTAATAGTTCCACATCTGTTGTCAGTATGCGATGACAAACGTTCCTCTAATCCACTTCAATCCAAATGCCCTTTATGAGATAGCAATATGAAATCAGATGTAAAAATGTCTATAGATTTAAAATTAAGATTGTAAAGCCTGTACTTATTTTATCCTCATTTATTTTCGTATGTCTAACAGTACACTTGAACTCTATGTTTCGAAGTTATGCCTGTTATTATCACTACACAGTTATATCTCCAATAATTTTGCTGATAATATTTCTCATAGTTGAATCCTAAATTCTAAAAATCACAATTATGAAGGTTGAAATTTATTCCCTTACAAAGTCTTCAGTGTTGTTCTTATCCAATATTATTGCTTAAATTATATATGTATTCATTGAGAATCTGTTATCAATCAAGTACAACTTCCTTCCTTAAAGAAATCACTCTTTTGTTCCTACCTACTTTCAAGATAAACGGACGTGAATTTCACTTCACTATACACTAATCTAGAAACTAATTTCTACGAACATTCAAATATAACATAATAGTGTTTTAATTTTCTTTAATAAGAAGGCATATTGTATATAAGTCACTAGGCTTATTTGCACTTTCTGTCACATGAGTCCCATGGACAAAAAACATGGTGGTAAATTTCAAAACACAAAAAATTGATCAAGTAATTGATATCTATGTACAATTCACACAACCAATAAAATCAATGTCTAATAAATATTCATGTTGATTGGATACTAACTGATTAAAACACATTGTAGTCGACACAGAAAATATTCTGTAATATCGCTTTGACCAAACGCATAAATTTGTCATTTTCAATACTTAAGATAAAATTATATGCAAAAATTACTATTGCTACATTTTTGGCAACTATAATTCAAGAAACTCGCTGCTAACACTTCAAAATGACTGATTCCAAAGACAAATCACTAAAATTCAGAGTAATTGCCTTACTTGTAATTATGACTATCACGCTATATGTGGCTGTCGAGTTAAACCTATTTATCTCGGATCAATACGTGTTTTACAGGTAAATATGATTGATGTTATCACTATGCCATTTATTGTTATTTTATAATACAATTGAAACAAGTCACGTAGACTATCACACTATTCAGTAGCAACAATTAGAATGATGCAAGTACGAAAACATTTGAAATTATTTTGAATTCCATGTATTTTGTCGCATTCTCATCAGCTACACACATGCTATTGATTTTTAGATAACTAAAATTATTAATACAAGTTGATTTTATTTAGTGGAACGTCTATCAGATAACATTAGATTGTCTAGGTAGTGAAACCATAAAGACGTTGAATCTAGAGTAGTTACTAATAAATTAGATAACTAATTGAGAATTTAATTGCTTAATATGAAAAATATTTCAATAAATAAAGTAAGAATTACAGTTCTAGTGAACAGTTGAAATGGTTTGGTTGTGTAATTATGAATTTGCTATTATTGTGAATATGTGAATAAAGGAATAAGATATAAAAGTAAGAGTATAGCTCGTCGGCTTTCTGTTATTTATGGTTGGAAGTGAAGACTAGGTCATCAATCTAATGTTACCAGGGAAATTAAGGATTAACTACTGATTCTTTTTGAATACAAAGGTTGGGTTTTAATCTTTTAATTGCAGTGGCCTCAGAAACTTTTAATAGAATACATTTATGTTGTTCAGTAATAATTTCAAAAGCATTTGTTATATCTACCTCATGTCCGTACTTGCACTGTCCAAATATTTGAGGGAAGCATATTGTACAATGGTAATAAATCTAATATATCATAGTAAACTGAGTTGTTAATTAACCCGTGTTTAATAAGCCTAATAATGGAAAATAAAATGAATGTAATCAGCGATGTTTTCTGAGTGAAATTGTTTTATTTATTATATGTCATTCTTAATAACAGAAATTGGGATATTCTTAATATTCTTTTAACAGCTCTTCTACGTTTTAAGATTTTATAATATTAAGATGCACCGTAATAACCTTTAGAAGTTGCTTTACAAAGTAAACTTAAGATTAGACTTAACTTTAGAACCTTATTTTCTTGCTATGCAACAACGGTGTGGTATGTATTATTGGAGAAATTAAAATTATAGTCATGATTATTTGGTTGTGTCAAAATGATTCACTGTTGGTGGTTCAAGGAATGAAACAGTCTATAATCCCGTTATAACTATTATGTCATCAATAACATCACTTTTACACTGTTGTTTTACGATGTTTATACACCTATTCTGATAAAATACAATAAATACAATTTTAGCACCCTAAAGTTCAGACTTCTTGTTATATATTATTTATTGGGGTATTAAACATTCATCCTACATGGAAAATATGCCAATGAAATGCAAGTCGTTTTCGACTTTCGTATGTTTAGAGTGAATACATTTTAGGAATAAAAATAAAAAGATATATAACAAGCAAGCTAACTGATGGAATTTGATGAGATTAGATTTCCATATAATAACTAGGACGATGAAGGATTTTTATTTTACCTTAAACTTTTCTTACCCTTTCAGCGCTGTCACTGAACAAGGTCTTCCATACTTTACTCGAAAAGAAAAGCAGCTATATAAGAATCTGTAAGTTGAATTTGTGTAAACAAACACTGATTTGTATATACAAAAGTTCTGATCCAGTAAGTTATTTATTTCAGATTCAAAGTAATTAGATATTAAATATGCTTAAGATGCAACAATTGGTTCTACAATATATGAAACCATATTATTCAGCATTTCGGTATATGATTGGTAATAAGTTCATTACTAAGCGTTCGTAAATGGTGAACATGTTGCAACCATATACGTTACTAATGAATTGAATTACAATGAATCACAAGGAATCAATTGAATTAAACTGTCTTTCATTCGCACTGTCCATTTATACATGAGAGGTATAGACTTTCACACGCGTCTCTGTTTAGCATATGTCAAAATATCGAGTCTAGATACACGATTTTCTGTAAAATTTATTTCAGTACAGCTTATCAATGCTTGTAAGGCAAAAGTGTTGAATCATTTTTGTTAAATCCACGTTTAAGGCACCTTAGTGTACATGTTGTACGTCTTGTAAATATCGTTAATATACTATATTCAATTTTTAGTCTCATCAAAATATTATACGATCATGGATCTTATTTAAAATGCCAAAAATTAGTTGTGTAAATTCATCTGACGTCTTTGTTTATTATGACACATTTCAGCACATTCTAATCTATAGCAGTCTCAAGTAAAAGGATGTGCTAACGTCTATTCAGTATTAATTTATTATAAGCCATTTTGCCTAAATTATATTTATTAATTTCTTAACAATATCGGTGGTTAGTTAATTTGTATTCATTTGTTGTAAATGCAGATCAGATGCAGATAAACATAAACTTAAGTTGGCTCAGAAAAAAGCTGCGACTCTTGAAGCCGTCTCAAATGCAGTCCGTATAACACTTGGATTAATTACGACTTTATTAGTGGGTTACTTATCGGATCGATATGGTCGCCGAGTAGCTTTTGGCATTTTATTATTAGGAGAACTATTACATATTGGCATAACCAGTGAGTAATAAGCAAGTTTTATACGCTAATGTTTCTTGTTATAGATAAGTGCAGTTATGATTGCAGAAAGTAAATTCTTCAGAATGTACTTTGAAAAGTTTTCTATTTGGCTGAGCATATTCATGTAATATTTTCTTTAGACTTTTGATAGATTTAAATAAGGCATGAGTAAGAGCGTTTTGAAAAGGATGAATTTATTCTATTTTGTCGCTTACTAGTTAGATTTATACAGTCGAATGAATTTACGTCGATATATCTGATTAGAAAATGGCATTATAAAATGAATTCATGGCAGTTCAGAGGTATTTTTATTCATGGCATGCATGAATTTAAGCAAGGACCTAATGGTGCAAAGTTTGGGAGACTATCTATAAATATTGAATTAGCAACTTACTTGCACTGTTGCTAATTAAAAATTAAGATTTTGGTTTTTTGCAAGTTAGTAAATCGATAATAATAAACGGTGAATCTACCTCATTTCGTTTTACACAGTATTTATGTGTCCTCGTAAAAAAGAGAAAATGACAAGTATTTTACGTATACAGATCAATTTCTAGATTAAATGATGCAGCCTATATTAACTTCATCTGAAAAACACTTTTCTCGTTGATTTCTAATACCTATCTAAAATCGATGAAGTATAATATGTCAAAACTTAATTCCAAATCATATAATTCTTTTTAATCTTGTGATGCCTGGGGCTCATATGAAGCTTTGAATTAAAATGAAATTTCTACTAACTATTCTTTGACAAACACATTCGTTTAGTTGTGCTTACTTAGTATCAGGCAAGACATAAGCTGACTAATATGAAATTTAGTAAAGACTTGTTTAAGAGTTTTGTTTCCACTGCAAAGTAATTTAACATGTAAAACTCATTACTATTTTGATCCGTATTGTTTCTAAATTAAATGCATACTACATACTCTTACACAAATATCTCTTCAGATCATAAATTTAGCATGATTCAGAATGATTATTCAGTCTACGGCATAATGAAACTTATTTCACTCCTAATAACGTAGATTTGAGATAATTCCAAACTATATTTTATTAAAAGTGAAATAACTCTTATTTCTAATTTTCAATTGGTCCAGGTCTAATCGTGTTGTTGAAACTAAATTTATGGATGGTTTTACTTCCAGGATTCTTGGAAGCTGTTCTTGGTGGTGGTCTTTTATCTCTATTTGCTCAGGTCGCAGCCATTCTAGTGGATATCTGTCAAACATCGACAGAGGTTGGTTCTGAGAAAAAGGAAGATTGGAAAAGGAAGCAGTCTACTGATAAACATATGTGGATATTATTTACAGTTTTCGATGGAATAGCCAGCTTAAGTATATCAGCAGGATCCCCTATCGGAGGTTGATAAAGAATCAACTAAAAGTTACACTATAATAAGTGTTGTTATTTTTCAATCACATTTTAGTGATTATTTAAATTATTTTGTTTGTGATATATTCCCCTGTCTATTTGGTTTGATTAATGAGATATCACTATGTAAGTTATATATAGAGCTTACTTCATGTAAGCAACTAGTGAAACAAAACAAAGTCACACATCGATTCTTATTTCCTTACTGAAACTTAGAATCGATGATTGTTCTAAGTCTCAACTGACTGAAATTTTCTTTGCATTTCATATCATGATTTTGAAGTAAGAATCAAAAATGAACTTTACTAGATTGTATGTTGAAACAATCAAAGTTTATGAGTTTCTGCAGACCGTTCTGATTACATATTTAAAGACAATGTCAATTTAGAAACTAATTTCACATTTTACCATCTATAATTTTAAATAACACGTTTAAAGTCTCATTCCTTGTAAATTCATCGGTTTTCGAATTAATTAGCTTACGTAGAAAATAGTAGATGATTTACAGACATAATAGTGGAGTTCAAATATGTTTCACTCTTACCAGAAAATTTCTATTCTTTTCAAAGGTGCATTAATATATCGTTATGGGTTTCCAGTAGCTGTGTACACATCATTAGCTCTACTTACTCCCAGTTTAATATTAATATTTTGCCTTCCAAAGACTAATAAAAGTGCAGAAGAACGAAAACATGTGGAAGGCAAACAGCCTAAATTTAACGATCCTAATCCAGATGAAGACACTCATTGTGTATCAATTCAGTTTAATAAAACTTTAAAAAGTAGAATTACAGAAGGATATAAAGTTAGTTAATTTTCAGTTTGAATTTCAGTTTATTATGTTGTCTTTTGTTATTGCGAAATTGCTAAGATATTGCATAAATAATTCATTGATGAAATGCATTATCACCCAGAAGTAATCAACAAATATAGAATACGAGTGCTCGTATTCTACTCGGCAAAATCCCTATGTGTATTTAGTAGGATGAAATGCCTCGTTAACTGCATCACAGCGATCAAACACTTGTTCTTAATTTTAGTCTGTTCACAAACTAGTACTCGGTATATCAAGCAAGATTAGACTAGACCACTTATTGAAAGTGTTAAAAAATATAGAACGATCGAAAAACGACTCAGTGCTATACAGATAATTTTAATATCCCTCTCATTACTAACGTGTAGTCAAAATTCTACTTTATTTTTCATCCATAGTATTACGTGACCTGTTAAGCATTCAGCTCACTACCTAAAGAGCTTAATAAATGATTACCATATTAGTCTTCTTTTTAATGACATTAGAGATCGATACAGTAGTACTAGCGGTTAGGCGCTCACCTTGAAACCCAAAGCTCCTGGGTTGCGAATGATGAAGGGGCTCAACAATGTAACAAAACACCTGTTTAGCATTCCTTTTATTCGATGTTACCCTACTGAGAACAAACTTTGATGAGTACAAACTGCCAATCAAGTGCAAATCACCTTGAAACCAACGTAATTCATTCCACAATAACGTATGTGAGTAATTAAAGAAACATTATTACTATACAACTGTGTCGTTTGATGGATGTCATGAAATTACATTATGTATATACATATATATTCTAGTTCAGTACATTAGTGAGAATCTAGTTAACAAAAAAATATTTTCTTGCTGTAGTACGGTCAAAAATGGTTGAAGTTTAAACTTTCAAATAGTATGAAAAACTGATGATTGTGAAATATAAAACGAGTTTGAACTTTCTTGACTCTTCATCTGATTCTGTTGTCAATCGATACATGAATTAACAAAAATTTAGATTACGAATACATAGAATAGAAAAATCTTCAATATCTAGCAAAATTAATTGTTTTTTTTAATGAATCTTCATGACCACGTGTAAATCATATGTTTCAAAACAAAAAACAACTCATGATTCTTTCGTCATAAGTTGACATGTTAGCTTTAGCTTATTAGTAATAGTCATCTAAGTTGTTTATTTCATAGCGTATTGATGTTCAGTGTTAAACATTGACAGAGTGTTTAATCATAATAGTTTTATGTATTTTCAACTTTGCAGCGTATAAAATCTCTAGATCCTATCCTCATGATGATTATGTCACTGGTTCTGTTAGGTTCAGTGGCAGCCTTAGCAGATTTGCCGTATGTTGCTGTTTATTTAATGGGCCCTCCATTCTTATGGAGTCCAGAAACAATTGGACTATATTCGTAAGCATTTTGTATCAAATACAAGTAGTGATATTTTTTATTCTAGACGCTTAACAGATTCTCTCCTTTTTTAAGCATTGCCTCACATTGCTTATAATTTCCTTCATGAGACTGAAAGCAATATGGTCATTAAACTCTAATAACAGAGAATTTCAACCACATTCTGTCAATTAATGTGCTGTGGTTTCCAACCACTAAAACCCTACAAAGTTAGAAATACCGAAATAAGAAAATAGAATAATGACATTAGAGATCGATACAGTAGTACTAGCGGTTAGGCGCTCACCTTGAAACCCAAAGCTCCTGGGTTGCGAATGATGAAGGGGCTCAACAATGTAACAAAACACCTGTTTAGCATTCCTTTTATTCGATGTTACCCTACTGAGAACAAACTTTGATGAGTACAAACTGCCAATCAAGTGCAAATCACCTTGAAACCCAAAGCTCCTGGGTTGCGAATGATGAAGGGGCTCAACAATGTAACAAAACACCTGTTTAGCATTCCTTTTATTCGATGTTACCCTACTGAGAACAAACTTTGATGAGTACAAACTGCCAATCAAGTGCAAATCACCTTGAAACCCAAAGCTCCTGGGTTGCGAATGATGAAGGGGCTCAACAATGTAACAAAACACCTGTTTAGCATTCCTTTTATTCGATGTTACCCTACTGAGAACAAACTTTGATGAGTACAAACTGCCAATCAAGTGCAAATCACCTTGAAACCAACGTAATTCATTCCACAATAACGTATGTGAGTAATTAAAGAAACATTATTACTATACAACTGTGTCGTTTGATGGATGTCATGAAATTACATTATGTATATACATATATATTCTAGTTCAGTACATTAGTGAGAATCTAGTTAACAAAAAAATATTTTCTTGCTGTAGTACGGTCAAAAATGGTTGAAGTTTAAACTTTCAAATAGTATGAAAAACTGATGATTGTGAAATATAAACGAGTTTGAACTTTCTTGACTCTTCATCTGATTCTGTTGTCAATCGATACATGAATTAACAAAAATTTAGATTACGAATACATAGAATAGAAAAATCTTCAATATCTAGCAAAATTAATTGTTTTTTTTAATGAATCTTCATGACCACGTGTAAATCATATGTTTCAAAACAAAAAACAACTCATGATTCTTTCGTCATAAGTTGACATGTTAGCTTTAGCTTATTAGTAATAGTCATCTAAGTTGTTTATTTCATAGCGTATTGATGTTCAGTGTTAAACATTGACAGAGTGTTTAATCATAATAGTTTTATGTATTTTCAACTTTGCAGCGTATAAAATCTCTAGATCCTATCCTCATGATGATTATGTCACTGGTTCTGTTAGGTTCAGTGGCAGCCTTAGCAGATTTGCCGTATGTTGCTGTTTATTTAATGGGCCCTCCATTCTTATGGAGTCCAGAAACAATTGGACTATATTCGTAAGCATTTTGTATCAAATACAAGTAGTGATATTTTTTATTCTAGACGCTTAACAGATTCTCTCCTTTTTTAAGCATTGCCTCACATTGCTTATAATTTCCTTCATGAGACTGAAAGCAATATGGTCATTAAACTCTAATAACAGAGAATTTCAACCACATTCTGTCAATTAATGTGCTGTGGTTTCCAACCACTAAAACCCTACAAAGTTAGAAATACCGAAATAAGAAAATAGAATAATGACATTTAGAATTCATAGATATCATTCCTTACCAAGGGCGAACTTGATAAATAAATTGGTCATTGGTTCGGATAGTTTTTAATAAATAATATATCTGTGCAATTCTAATCAGTAGTAACTTTTTTCTGATGCTTCATGGCTTTAATTTAAATCACTTCTCCAGAGAATGTGAATAATTGAGTCAAAGTAACGGTAGTCTAAATAGTACAGAAGAGCAAATTAAATCAAAACCTTTATTTGTTAGACTAACCACAAGGACCGATCTAGTCATACAAGTGTCATATATTAAACTGAGAGGATTTGTGGAGATTGAGATTAAGTTTAGTTGATTGAACTCGTCGCAGACCTAGCAAAACAGCTGCCCAGTGCTGCTTGGTTTGCATTGGCACACTGACAAAATCAATCTGTGACAAATTCTATTAATTAAATGTCAAATATATCAAAAGAATAGTGTGTTTGTGTGCATATGAATTTATGTGAAAAATTGTAGTAAAATAAGTGAACGAAAAATACTTGAAATGTGAAAGGGTAGAGCTAATTCGTCAGTGTTTCTAGTGTGACAGTGAATGTATGTGTCAAACATGTGATTGTCTGGAAAAATGTCTAACTTAGATGAATCATAAGACCATTGCCATTTGGCGCTGTTAACTTTAAAAATGCATAAAAAGCCTCAGCCACTCGTCTTTCTTCGTAGTTGGAAAAGCCTTTTTGAATAACTTTAATGTTGTCAATATGGATTTGATGGTCGTTGAAGATAGTATGTTCTACTGTTGCTGATTTTATTTGTAGCATTCAAGATCTACAGGACTATTAGGTGGTCTTTCTGTATATCTCAGCTACTCCTTGCCTAGAGTTGAAATTCATAGAGAAGATTCTCTGATCTAAATTGCATCGCGCAGCCTTGTGTGTAGACAATTTTGTGTGGAAGTGAAAAAAATCTCATTTGACACATGTGACATTTACATGATCAAACCAATCTTTGTGGTTAATTTAGTAATCAGATGTTTTGTTTCGATCTGTCCGTCTGTATTATTTAAACTGCTGTTAATGTAATTTACTCATTCGTTCTATAAAGAAGTGATTTAGAATCAATGTTATACTTGATCCAAGTATACCGTAGTTGCAAGTTGTACGATTAATAATGTCCATATTTCAAAACTGTTTATACTTTTTGAGATTTGGTTAAAAACAAACTATAATAATTAACCATAATGTCGGTGCTCAACTGCTCACCTTTGCTCAACTCTCACAGTTCATAAATCAGGTACTTAACATCGAGATACTGATTTTTGATGTATATTCATGATCATACTCTTATTTCATAAACTAGAGTATTGCCAATGTTATAAGCATACGATTACAGACGAATGACAGATGAACAATTCAACCAAACAAACATTCATTTTGTTAGTAAGGCTCCCAACAAAGAACAGTTTGTTTAATCTATTTTGATTATATACGTTAACATGCATTTTAGTTGTCTGAATCAGTTTGATTTTATTTATTGCAATAACAGAACGTTGTATCTCAGGATAAAATATGGGTTTATATCAAGTAGTTAGTCATGAGGACTAAACAGACTATCATATGTTTATAATTTACAAAAAATATAGAAACAATCGAGGCAAACATTCTATCATAACCTCAAACAATTTAGAACTTGAAACAACCTTTACTAAAAGTTGAAATTCCATGTGAAATCAATAAACCCGAAACACTTCACTACGTATCGTTTACATGTTCTTAAATATAGCAACAGCAATTGTTTCATAGATGCTTCGTTCTCTGTCGGCACACTGCACGTTTCTGCAAACTAGATTCATTAGGTTAATCATTCTAAATTTTTGCTGAAGGTCTGTATATTAATCATATACCTAAACCTTTGGTGAAGTAGCTATTCGTACATTATGAGTACCTGAAATCATCACAGAACTAAAGATTGTGTTACAAGAAGAGATATTAAGAGCATGCAATATTTTCAAACATATGTAGTACTAACAGGTTTCTGGACTTGTTTAAAAAAAGTTATTTTATCAAGCACGTTTAAGATAAACAGAAGAAACTACACAAACGATAACTTTACCCATTTCCTTCACGTTTCTTTCAAATTATTTAATAGGGGTGTAACTGATGTAACGGCTGCTATAATCTCAATTATTTTTACTATGGTAATAATAAAATTAGATGAAACGAGGCAAACTAAAATTCGTGCAGATAAAGACAGCACAAAGCAAAAAAGTGGAAAGCATTATACGCATCAAATGAACTTATTGGTTACAGTTTTTGGTGTATCAATGGTGATGTTAATTATAAACCGTTCAGTGGTTGGAATAGCTCATCGATTTTCATTACCAACTGCAAATCTATTAATTTATGTAGGTGAGTTTCCACAATAATTTGGATTTAATGACATACAACTCTATCTGCCAATCACTTAGACGTATTTAGAATTTTGCTTGAAGCATTAAAAGTTGTCCATTTTTAGACTTGTTAGGTAGACGTTGATCCTAAATAATCGTTGTCTATTATTTATAAAATTTAAACTCGTTCGTTTATTCTAACACCATTTCTAGAGTACACTGAATCCATGAAAGAAACCCTGTGAAAAAGAATTGAGGGTAACTTTATTTTCCAATGAAATTCCCTAAACAAGTAGAAGAAATTTATTAGAAATACTAGTCTACAGTAAGATGGTAATAAACTGCATAGTGAAGTTCTTAAAAAGCTTGGTTTACTTTTGGAGATTGCAAAACATTGTGTGTTGAGCAATAATAAAAATACTGAAATAATCGTCCACTTAGTGGGTGTGAATACGAGATAGAGATAAAAAGCGAGATGTGGATTGTTAACGAACGTAGATAACATATTAGCGATTATTTTGCTGAGTACAAGTGATTCATAAGATATCAGGTATAGTTAAGTAATGTAAAGGTTTTGAAATTTGAATTAGATATCCCTAACTGACAGGTGTGAGGAAACTACTGTAAACAACAAATCACCGGATTGATGTTTCTTCTTGATATTATACTCATTGGTAGTGAGCATCTCCTGCCATCAGTAAAAATACATATCTGTACCATCGGGTTTTGTGTGGAGTGGATAATCAACAAATTAGTCAGCTGTTACTCTGTTTGTTGTGAAATTCCATCTATTGTCATTGATTAGGAACTATTGGATTTCACTAACCACATTTTCTCGCTATATCTCTAGGAATTACTTCGTGGAGTCAGCCATTAATTTCCTCATACTGACTGTGATTTAGTACTATGTAGATTATTTAGGATAAGAATTTAATGAGTCAGATGTTGACTGATTCCCTTGATTTCAGCAGTCGTTATAGTAGTATCAATGAGTGATATCAAATTAAAAAAGCACTCAGTGATACGGTTATGTACTTTTCGCATTTACAAACTGTTCGGAATGAAAACAATAATTTGTTAATACTTTTATTGGACACTTTGGTTTGTGTTCCACTAGAGCTCAATGTTTTGATTGTGTAAACTATAATTATAACAAATTAATGAATGACAGTAATTTACAATGCATCTCCAAATGGTATTTGCCTTCCGTTTTTGAGTCCATCGGCATAAATATGCCATCCTAGTGAAAAATCAATAACACTACACATCATTTCAAGGTGACACATATGAATGTTAACTGCTCTGTTGTTTGCTTAAACAACTATTGCAGAAGTATAAACGTTGGACGTGTTTATGACGATGTAGGTTATCTATAACTTTAATTTAATATCATCGAGTGATGATTACTCATATATCTGACTCATTGATGAAATGCTTAAAATGAACGAGTATTAGTAGATAGAATACATAGTCAGAGACATTTGAGTCGTTTTACGTTTTATAGATTGTTCACTAGACCATGAAATTTGTACATGATTTTCAGATATTCTTTTTATCTCTGTCATCCCAGACGATGTTTTGTAGAATTCATTCCATATAAAATCAATAAGATGCTGGTATAATTTTTGTATTCTTCAAATGAATAAGTCTTTCCTCATGTAGACACTAGTAGTAACAATAGTGAAAAACTTGGGGTTACACTTGAAAATTAAAGAACTTTCTTGTAATCTGTATATGGTCAACTGTGTCACGGATTATTATTTGGCAAGTCTCATTGAGTCATTGTTTAACATCTACTTCTACAATGTATCTGTTCTTTATTTTAGCATATAAAACTAAATCATGCCACCATTTGATATACAATCAGTGTACTAACAATAAAATTTGAGGAATAATTTTTTTCACTTTATAATTAGATAAACAAAATTTATATAAATTCTCCCAAGATTTTTCGATGTTTTTTTCAAAAATGTAAATTTCTTTATTCAGGTAATCTACTACTACTACTAATAGTAGTAGTAGTAGTAGTAGTAGTAGTAGTAGTAAATTTATGGTAAGTCTGTCGGAACATTTGGATGCTTAAAACAATAATTGAAATTATTTATACAAAACAGTGAAATTAAACTATTGCTAGACCAATATTTCCACCAGTCCCATGACAAAAAATAACTGCTAAAATAAACTGCACGTTGGCAAAAGATATTTTGTGAATATAACACCGCTACCCAGGTTTTAGTAATCAGTATCTTCGAATTAACAAACGTTACTCTGCGTGTGTTTTTTAGAATCATCGCATCCTTATTAATGTAATTTAGGCCTAATATTTCTATACCGATATTGTCAATTCATTTACTTGGAGTTTCATCTTCTACCAGATTTGGTTTATCAGGCTTGAGATTCATTTACAGTAATTGTACGAAACTTTACTTTATGTTTAAGAAAAGTAGACGAATTATGCCCGTTCAAGCTATTTAATGTTCTATCCAATTTCGTATCCCTAATTTTTCTTATGCTTATTATATTACTTACTAATATTAAGTAGTTCATAACATAATAAGCGATCATTAAAACAAGTAGAAAGGTGATTCAGATTGTAGATTAAAGGCTGTTTTCATGCGACAGACATTCAGAGGGGATGCACCCAAGAAAATGCTAACGTTGAGGTTACGCAGTTTCGTTTTGAGAACATTTAACGCAGGAAAACTACAGCTAGTGTTTTCTACCTGACTTATGGTGACACTGAGAATGGAGGATAAGTTGCCTAAGCTTCATTTTGTATCAACCTGTTCATCTGCTACTGTAGAAGAAGTTATGTTGGCAGATGCTAAATTAATTTACTCCTCCGTGCTCATGAACTCCTTCCAGTGTGGTTAACCAAAGGTGTCGTCGAAGGCACCATCAGGTCAATATTAGAGAGTATAAACCAATTTTGCGTAAATAGTTATCTGCCAAAACCACTTAGACTTAAGGTCTTTAAAACGGCAGAGACGATACCTATGCGGGTCTAGAGGCCAGAACTATGTATACAAAGTAATACGTTTAATCCTTTCTCCTCCCATAGCCGACGCAAGATCCGTCAAGCCGATCCCCACCTTAATCATACGATAACTTAACTTCAGTTTATCCTATCCAAATACTGATATCTTAATTCATAAATCTCCAAATTATTATTGGTACTATTATTATTGTTATTATTATTATTAATCAAGATACACACAGTGAATTTAAATATCACGTGTATGTGTGGACAAATACATAGGGAGGAGCAATATTGTTCTGCATGTAACGGTAGCTGAACACATACCTAGATGGCTCCAAAAGCAAGAGAACTCAAATGACAAAATAAAAGTACAGGGTAAACAACATTCATCGTTTATTACTAAACACAGTTGAGAAAGGACACATAATATCAAATCATCTTTTGTAGTGTTGTATAAGACTACTTTAGGAAGTGTACTAAGGTTTGTTGAAGCCTTAGCTATACGGAAGTTCAGAACAATTTGTACTTTCACTAAGCCTAACCTGGTAGGGTGTGATTCACATTGTTCTCTTTATTATCCTTATTAACTTAGCCAATACTGTAATTTGTCTAGTGACCTTTTATTTTTCGTATATAAATACCTAAACAAGTATGTGATCAGATTGGTGGAAATGTATTGCGCAAATAAATCACATAGCTCTGATAAACTTCGTCTTTTTACCTTATCAGAATTTATCAATCGGACAAATTATCTCAATTCATATTTACTTCGTAACCATTTTCAAAACTAAACAAATGAACCGATTATAATTCTTTTGCTACTATTGGCTACTATTCGACGATTTTTGATTATCACTCACACCATTTTACAAAGGGTTACCTAGTCGATTTTATTTAAAATAGAATTCGTCATTTGACTACAAAACTTTATCTAACTATATATTTTTTACTACCACCCCTTCTACTACTTCACTCATATACAGAGATACACCTATATGTATTTGATTAATAATCCTGTTGTTTATTTCAATTGTCGTTTACGTTTAGCAAGTTACATAATAGTGATTATTTCAACATTAACATTCGTAGTTTACAAATAACTCGTGAAAAATTTATATCTAATTATCCTTGATATGTAAGTGGTGTTGTATCTGCCTCAGAATTGGTTATTTATGTGTCACGACTAATTTTGAACTAATAAATGTAGAACCTGATAAGTATTTATCGTAAAGTATATTCTTCACTCAAACGGCTTTTTTAAAAAAAGTATAGTTATTAGGATGAACATCAACATTGGGATACAGGTACATCCAGCCAATGAGTCCCAAATAGGTTTAAACGCGCGTCCTGGATTCCACTTGCCAGTCATAATCCAAGTTAAATAAAAAAATATAGTTGTTTTATTATCGTTTTGGTTTTTTTGAATCTAGGTAGTGCCAAGTATTTGCATGTAATAACTACGTTCAGCTCACTTTACAGTACAAATTCACTGGTTTTCAGCTTTTACAGTTTGTGGCCAATAGATTTCAGCCCATAGACATTTATTTGTTTGCATGGATTCCTGGTTCTGACATATAGTACTAGTTTTGACTACTCTCCGAAATTACTTCCAACATAGTGCTGTTATGCTATAATCTTTACAAGTTATCATAAACTTATCATTGTAGTGGATACTTCCACTTCGGAAATGCTTAAATGCGTTTAATGAACCTTCGACACCGAAATAATTGAAATTAGATGTTATCTTGTTAAAATGATATACTCTAATCGGTGTACCTTAATAAAAGATTTGGATTTTACTGATAACTTAATAGATTTATCCTCTCATTCGATCCAACACTGGCCTGTATCCCCGTAGTTTCACCTGCAGAATCTAAGTTTGCTATAGGTCATCTAGCCTATGTGATAACCATAAATTGAGTTAGAAAATGCACTCTCTAACAGAAATTCTAAAATTGTAGATCTTTTTGAAGTGGTTTAGTTTTTAAAGCCACCTGCTAAAGTATTTGTTAGCAACTAACAGGAGTAAGTAAATTTAAAGAGCTAATCAGTTGATGGAAGTTTAGTAACATATCTTTCATACACTTTATGCTTTCAGTTGTAAATAATGCCATAATAAATTCGTGTATATTTCTTTTTCAGCAGCTATTCCAAGATTGATGAAGAGCTTTTGCATCCCAATTATTCGAACAATGTTTTCTATCTGTAGCCATCCAAGTAGACAAGGTAAAATATTGTCTTAAACTTACTTTATTTGTTTTCGTGATCAAAGTTTGCTAGACGACACAACGTAAATTATGTAAAATAAGACCGAATTAAAACTTCTCTTATGACATTATCTTACTTTAGAAAGGTCCTATCTACACTACATGAATAAGGGTTTTATGTATTTTGAACTTCAAGAAACATAACCGAATTCGACACCGTGGACAGTCCATTGTGCTTTTCGTATTTGAATATCAAATTGAAATAAACACTATACTTTTAAGCGCATTTAACTATAAGCATTCGCTTAATGTTACTCTTGTACACAATCACTTATAAGATACTTAGCGTATAACTGTGAATACATTCTCTATTTTGATACGATGTACACTGTCTATCAAAAAGGAAAAGAAGATACTATTCCATTAACATCTAATTTGTAATCAACACAAAATTCTCTATTCAGAACATCAAGGTATTTATGCTTAAATTTACTAGAAACAACAAGGCTATATTGACAAATTTGCGACTTTGGACATATGGACTAAGTGAATGTATTATCAAAGTAACTGAAAATTGTTTGTATCCCAATTTTTAGGCATTATCCAATCAATTGCTGCATTCGTTTCAAGAATCGGTCTTCTTATTAGCTTAACACTACTTCCTGCGATATACGCTGCAACTGTACTAACATTTCCGGGAACAGTATTCATCGTTGTTGTAATCATACTCACAATAACCCTCATAATCGACATGTAAGTGGTTTTAAAAGTCGTGTGTTTTTTTCTGGTAATATGATGTACAAGACAGAAAACTTTAATATGGAAATAACATTTTTGTATAATAAAGTGTGTATCTACTGATGTTAAATAGATGAAATGCACTAATAGTTCATCAAAATGTATAATAAAGACGAGTCTTAGTATACCTTCATTGGAACTTATACTATGAAGAAATGCTGTCATATGTCTTCCTTCTTTCAGTATCTCAAGCAAAATAGTAGTCAAAGGAAACCACTTTTCGTGAAACCACGTAACTTATTTGTACTTCTGAAACAGTGAATAGTTGTTTGAACTTATATGTATTATGACTTATGTTTGGTTTTATTTACGGACTCATTATTTCATAACCATTAAATTATGTTATAGATGCCTAATCAAAAGATAGGATATCGTATCCATTGGAAATCAACAACTTGTGAAACAATCCCCATCACACCATCTTTGTATCAGTTAGAAAATTAATGTAGTTTGCCTGGACATATATTAGTAGTCTCAAAAACGTCAGGCGAACTTACTAACGGAGGGAAAGCTGTATTAAACAACTAGGAATTAACTAAAGTGATAGTTACATTCCTAATCGACATCGCAACTTGTTGCAACACCTAAGATAATCTAAAAGGGATACATTTACGCTTTCCTGTCAAGTGTATTTGGATGATGCATACACTAAACAGTTGTCCTATATTAGAGTTTATCAAGAGTATATCCATGACTTTAACAGACAACCGGCTCTCCAAAACCTGCAGTGATCGTTGATTTTGTGCAGAATTTTACCACTTTCAAATTGTTCATCAAACTCCACTGACTCTATTTCTCTTAACATTTTTTTATGAATCTAGGTTTGTGCCACTACTGATGAAGAAAGAAAATGCTAAACTGAAGGAATCCGAATTTAACAGCCATATTGGTTTACAACAAGAAGAGCAGTTAGATAATTTTGTTAACAGCTATAGTGACAGGCTCTAACTGTACATATTTATATGTAACATTTGAATAAAGTAAACAAGGTTGTGGTTCAAATGAATACTATTTCAACGAATATCAGACCATATTAAATCATATGAAAATACAACAAAATGGGCACTAAATATGATTTTTGTGTTGATTCTAGGAATCATGTACGAACTATTTGAATTGTATAAGGCATATATATGCACGCATCTTAGTAAAACAACGACTGATCTACAGGAGACATTGAAAATTTATGTCGTCTTACGTCGAATCGTTCTAGAAGGGGACTCTGACCAAATTAATTTGAAGGATATTTTACACAGAGCAGACGAATTATGCTAAGAACATAGGATTTCAGTTTAATTTTCAGTCTCCAGTGAACTATTCTTCGAAGGTTATGTTGTGGGTTTCAGAGTTGAGCAATAAGGACAGTTGCTTAATTAAGTGACCTAAGTCAGTCAATTTACTACATATCTTAGTTAAGTTACCCTTCACTTTTCGTACCTTATCGAGAATCATCCAAGTTCATGAACTATGTCACCAATTTTCCCCGGTCCTTTAACCTAATTTCTAAATGTCTCTGCACTTACTCCAAGTTATTTCCATCATTTTAATGAATAAGGGTTGTAGTCAGGTTTTAGAACATTTCCCATGTATGTATGAGTCAGTTTTAAGAACATCCTGATAGTCAGAAAACCAGTCTTTGAACAAAGTACAAACCACAGGTCCGTCTTCTTTACAGTTGCTGTTAATTTACACATATCCGGTTAACTAAAGTACCAGGTTATACTGAATCAGAATACAAAATGGGCAACTGTGGCAATGAAAATACGTGCCAATTTGTTTCTTTTTGGTTAGAGAATTATCAACATTCGGGATTCTTGGAGGATGAATTCCAAGTCACTGTTTTGTTTTATTGTTTTCATAGCACCACTACACCAGAAACATGACATACATAAATTTTGAAGCAAATAATACCAAAAATAATGCTTCAGTGTTCCTTTAACGTTATCATTATGCAAATCAACATAAATACTCAACTTCGAGTAAGTGACGGAAATATATGTAAAGGTTAAGAGACATGCGTATACAAAAATAGGTTGTACAAGGTAATCAATCTACTAACGATAAAGGAAGCTCACTGAGCCCCTTAGGAATAATTGGAAGTAAACTAAAAGCATTAAACTTTGATACTAGACTTCAAACCAGGTATACTGTACTTACTGATGACCAAACGTTGAATAAATTTTTCCATCTCGCTAGGTCTAATAGTCGTCTACCAAAATAGTTTAACATACAAATCGAACTTGGTACATCCGACAACATTGTGATCCAAATGATTTTGTCTAGTAGGACAGTCTGAAGAATTAGGAAAATTTTAGGACAACGTTTATGGTGCATCGACTACGGAGTAATTGAATGAAATACCTTCAGCGCATTGATAAATAATTTAGGAAAATATATCAACTCAAAGGAAATAAGTTAAATAAGCAAATAATATTCATCGAAACTCAAGTTGTAGGTGGACTAACTGATCACAAATCAACAACTAAATATAAAATCAATATTGATTACCTACTAGTGAATAATGATAAACAAATGAAGTACTTCTGTTATGCAAATCATGTCTTTATTGAGCTATTCATAGACTTATTCAATTTAACTTTCGACATTAATCATTCCGACGTTGACTTTCAAAGTTTGTTTTGTTTAACAAACAAGTAATATCACTGTTCTACATAAAATATGTGGTTGTTTTTGCATTATTATTGCTTTGATTCTTAAAAACGCGGTGAGAACTACATTTAAAAGAATATTTGGTTCCACTTATTTACATACAGTATCCGTTATGGTGATTACTCTCTTGCATATGTTTTTCCTCTAGAACCAGTTGACGACATCAAATATTTTAGTGACAAAGACATTTTAGAAAATAGAACATCCTGATACTGGATAAAATGTTATTTAGGCATCATTAATATTAACAAACCACGTTGCAACAACAAATAAAACACAATCAATTAGGTGATATTACTTAATGGTTAACCGAAATCCTAGTGACAGTCAGAAATATTCTAGGTCTTTGCTCTACTGTTTACTTGTTTGATATTAATGTAACTGGAATAAGAGTAATGTCGTTAGATGCTACTTCTCTCTCCTCAGATTTTTCCATCAGAGTACCTGCCATCTTTGTGGCTATTTTGAGAGCACTACCTAAGATGTAATCATTGCAAAACGTCATCCAAACTGATTACTCCCTTGTCACAGTCACGTATGAAAATGTTTCATTCCTAACATCTTGACCAAAGAAACACAAATTCAACAAGATCAGAATTGTATTTTTATTGTGCTCGATATTTTGGCATGTTTTTCTGGATTGTTCGACTATGCGTTAATTTAATTTTGATATTTATTTACGCGTTTGCACTATTTGGTTTTATGTGTCACGTCTGTTGAGAATCTTAAAATCTTATTGTGTATTCCAAAATTTTTGCTTACTGATAATGAGGCGTTTCATGTATTGACTTTACTATTTTTAAACAAACTATTATTACGGTTATTAGTGATGGTTTGTAACCTCTCTGTTTACTTAAATGAATTCTTATTAAATGGCTGGATTCAGCGGTTGAGTTGAGAAGCGTTGGAGTTGAACCTAAATAAATAGTGTCTAAACCAAAGTGTAAGCGTCAATCCTCGGATCCTAATACATTCAGCCGATCAGTATTGAAACCCGCTGATCTTCCACATACCAATGTGCAAAATAATCATCACTTTGTAGATCACTGTTGATTTTCAATGAGACTATATTCATGTATTCTCAAAACTATCATTAGCTAACTCTATCAAATCTGAATTTAAATTAGTAGGAGACAAAAATGACATTTCACGGAACAAAATAGATTTTTAGTGAAGTCATTTACTGCAGCTGTCAATATGCACTTTTAGTGTTTACACAAACATATCACTCAAAAGAAATACAAAGAGTAGATTACGAAATAAAATTTTTCAAAGTCGTATCATGAGAACTGTGTATCAGATTACAAATAGAAAAGTTGTAACATGAAGACAATCATGTAAAAGAACATAATGCAAAATGTTGGATTGTAAAAAAGCAGAATCGAGGGTTCCAAATTATGATTCATTTAAAAGATTTAACGTAAATGCAAATAAATCTTACAACCATGACAGAATAAGCGCTAGCACATGTCGTTTATGCATAGGTTTGTAATTGTGACCTGATAGCCTCTAATTACTACATCACTTATGAAAGATAGACAGATGACTCACCTATTACTCGAGATGAAAGTAGTGTCACCATTTAAATCAAAATCAGATTAGAACCAAATGTGAGTTCAGATTTTCATTTTCTTGATGTTCAATCCGAGAGAAGGTAAGACAATTCACTATAAAGGCATAAATATGGAGTGTAAATTTCGCATGATCGGTATACTAATTTTTCATTAAGTAGAAAGAAATCTTATGCACCCACCGCGTGCGTTATCAGATAAATTTGCACTGTTGATGCGAGAGATGATGAATTATTTCAGCTACGACAAATACTTAACAAAAAATGGGTACGCACACAGGTTCATTCACAGAATCCTATAAACAAAATTGCAATCAGAAGGAATTTCAAGAGTTAAAAAGGCAACTTAGTTACGAACCTTGACTTTAAAGGCCATATCTACTCGAAAATTTCTTTGAGAAGAAAGCTTATTTTAATGTTAGCGTTATGATATTACTTGTCTTCTGAATTCTTCAATATATACAAAGTTTATACGTAGTGTTAACATATCTTATCCAAGAGTGCGAATGACTAACATCGTTACGTTATCTACTTCACAATTTGAGTATTGAAAGCAAAGATTACATACCATAATATGAAATAAGCCAATTAATCAGTTCCTGTTGCACCTCGTGGAGAATACGCCGCCGACCGGCATTCTCCAACCAACTCAGTCCCGGGCCTTCATTTTCAATTCTTCCCAGTTGATTCATATTACTGTAAAATGTTTTCAAGTGCATTTTGTATACCTACTTAAAACAATGTCATCTCAATTCATTGATTAGTAATTAAAACAATTTCAGTACAATTCAATTGAGATGGTTACTTTGGTGGATATTGGTAATTTAGTTGACTGAATATATCACAGATTGATGTTGTCAGGGTACCATTGAAAACCAGGGAGCACTGAACAGCTGTTTCATTCTAGTTTGTTACTCCTTAGCAGTGCGCACCTCATATCCCGCACCAGGGTCTTCAGGTTGACGGCGAGACTCCAGCCCTCTTCACCACTATCTTGGCATCCAATGGTAGAATTCCCACTTCCGTCAATTTGTGATATATATATATATATATCGCGGGACATTTATCGATTGCCGTTGGTGATAACTGTCTCACTCCCGACAAGTCTGAACTCCACCAGTCATTTCAGTTCATTGACTATTAATTGAAACAATTCCAATATAAAGCCAATTGTCAGTCAATAAACTGATACAGAAATAATTTCGAATATGTAGACGCTAAAAGATAACTAAAATTTTTTATCTATTAATTCATAGAGATGTTAAATAAAATTACCAATTTTAAAAAGAATTTTTCTCTTTAGTCAAACAGTATCACTCAGAGACAACTGATTTTACAAAAATAAGGATTTCTGAGTGTAAACTAAGGTACATGTGTTTAGGTCATTAAAACTTTCTTACAAATACGACCACATAATAGCTCAATATTTTCATACAAGTTAATTTGGAACTCCAAACGAATATGAAGAAGACCTCTAAAACTAATTACCGAATCTTATCTAATCCATCTCACGGTTTACACATACGTCTTTTGCACCTTAGGGAAACCATTGTCACCAAGCTTTTCAAATTGACTTATATGTTCATAAGGAATTGGTCTAATCATCCTCACTGTTTTATCCATCATAACAGTTAATACGCCGATGATTTACAACTTATTCACTTTTCTTGACTATATTATTCTTATCAAAGTAACAACCATTTTGCGTTTTCTTGTCTTGTTATGTTTACTCTATGATGGAATTCCCTCTCGATTATTAGGTATTTGTCATGTTCATTAGAGTTTTATCATCAGTTCAACGATTCTTTCGATAGATATTAAACAATCTATTATGTGGCAATCTATTCACTTGTAACTTCTAATTTTGAATACTACAACTATCTCTTTCTCTCCATGTATATTCTAACTACTATATTAATCATCCGTAATTATTTTCGTAAACACATCTGAATTTGTTACACTAGTTTCTAAGACGTCACCACGTGATTGGTATAAATTAAATTATTATTGTATTATATATAAATGTATATTAATGTAGATATTTGATGAGAACTTAATTGAAAAGAAACATACTTTTCGCTATTGTCATCATTTTCTAAACCCATGTGAAAGTCCATCATTCAAAGTTATTTGCACCGTGAGCAGAAATCCAACAAAGACAGCAAGTTTTTGGCTTTTTTATATTGCTGAAGATAGGGCATCGTGTACAAAAGTAACTGATGCAAGCACTTGTTCTACCACTTCAATATAAATTATTATTATCATTAGATATCTATAATCATATTCTCTCTACCTCTGTCCTTTTGCTATTGCTACAACTACACTTTGAATTCTACTTAACCAATTTTTGTGGACAACTAAACATTCTTATTTTGCACCTTGGTTATTATTTTCATCCTACATGTGTTACCTAAGAGCCAATGAGCATTATCGATGCGTTAGCAAAACATTTATTTGTGACTGTATGGCTTTAAGAAAGAACTCGCCTAAAAGAGAACTCCCATCTGAATCATGTTCATGGGTTCAGTGTTTAAAGGATATATTTTATTCATGGTAAAACTATCAGGTAAATATCTAACGTTGTTATTTATATTCAATTGTCATATATATCATAGAATATTGTCCATTAAATCAACTGGAAGTGAACTAATCAGATGCAAAATATATTTTTACTCATGTTTAGACCATTGAAATTGATACGTATATTGGTTACAGATAACTTTCAAATATGGCAAATTCTAGTGAACACTTTATTTCAAGTTTTGAGAAGAACATTCACAGGTGCAAGAAGATTTACATTGATGAAAAGTTTGTTTACTAGAATATCAAATTATTAAATAAAGAATTAATGCATGTATATCAATTTTTCAGAAAGTTAAAATGATGCTATTTTGTATTGTGAAAAATTACTGGTGACATACATGCATTCCGAGATATTTAAAAGGTTACCTTCTACCACAAAGGTACTATAGTTTACAGGAGTCACGCTAATTTGTCATCTTTAGAACATAGATTTTGATACCCTTAAGCCTGTTAGTATTAGATAAACAAATGTAATTACCCTAAAGTATAAAACAAGCGTGTTAAGTCACTTCATCGATTTGAAAATGAATTGTTTCAAACGAAAAGCAGTATATGAAAACGAAAATTGATTACTAATATTTGTTAGTTCCTGAATAAAGAATAATAGTCTGTGAGTGTAGAACGTCAAGTGACTCTACAAAGTTCTGCAACTATTGCTCGAAGTGGAGAAATTTGGTCTTAACTGCTATAATACACAAATAAAATGCTTTAGCATGAAATTATTGAGATTCTAATTGAAATGTGTAACTAAAGGAGTTAACTACCTTAAAACTCAGTAAGATGCCGGTCAAAGGAATTTGAATGATGGGTACTTTATAATATATAATAGCGGAGGTCAGAGAAATTGCTCATAGGTAGATTTCACAGGCATGGATTTCAATTCGTGTAACTCGTGATTAAAATTGGTTACAGGGTCTTCAGGAGTGGTACGGTTAGTGATGTGACTATTTTATACTCGTTGCCTTTCTGTGGTTATTCTGATGACATCAGTATACATTGAAAACTGCATCTTAATTGCACCTTTATCCGCATATCATTCATATAAATCGAATACGCATTTGAACTTTATGATGTTTCCACATTTATTTTTAATGGTGTAAAGTGATTCTGTTTTCATACATCATTTATTTTCTTTCCTTTTATCTAATGGAAACAAACCATCATATGGCTCTCCAGTTATATATGACCCAATAAAATCTATCTCAAAATATTCAATTCTACGTATACATTCATTTTACAAAATCTCTTGTCATCATTTATGTATGTATGTATGCTGTACAACTAATCCTGAAAAATGAGATCATTATCCAGTATATCAGGCGTACATCAAACTAACCAATAGCAGAATAATTAGTCAGATTTCATATTCAATATTTCGGAATGTATTCTGTATAGCCAATTAAAACAATATCATGTTGATATACTAGCTCGTTGGTTGTTAATTAAAATTATTCGAATATAAAGTAAGTTATCAAATAATAAAGTGGCATAAAAATATTCTTGAACATCATCTTGATTAAACTTATAAAATAGGAGTTCCATTTAGATAAGTAAAGCGCAAATATTTACAAAATATACTACCACTTTCATAGACGTTACATTTAACCACTTTTGCTGGAGAGATATTATTGGATAATGACCGATTCCAAAATTAAATCTTTCAAATTCAAAGTAATTGCTTCACTTGCAATTATGATATCGACTTTGTGCACTGCGATTGAATTAACTCTGTTCACCTCAGATCAATACGTATTTTACAGGTAATTATAATCTTTATTATCTGTTAGTTCGTGGTTATTTTTTCGATAAACAATGCGTAAAATAACTGAGAATTTGCACTGTTCTGTAGCATTCATTCCTACATGTTAGATGAAATGATTATTTAGCATTTGGATTATACTGTTTAAGGAACACGACACTTAGGTAAAACATGGAAGTAGTGGGCATATTTTCCTACAAGAAACTGCTGTATCAGTTATGTTTCACTATAACCCGCTGAATTTACCTAATTATGAACAATTTCTTTTAACAGCAAATCCATTGTTTAACATTTATTAACATTACACCAATTAGTAATAGTTTTTAGATGCATTAATACTTTGGATTAACTAAAGTATAACTAACTTAACTAATTTATTCCATTGTTATGGTGTATTACCAGAAATAACTCAGTTATAATAACAAAAGATTCGATTACAGAATCTTAATGAAAACATACTAAATTAGTGCGTGTAGACGTTTAATCTAAGTACAACACGGCCCTCACTGTTATCTCATCACTAACACTCTTCCCAGTTGGGTAATTCTGCATCATCATTTATCAAGTCTCAGCAAAAGTACTACGCATAGTCGAAATGCTCTGTAATCTAAGTTATATTCAAATACTTGTAAAGACTGATTTGACTATCAAAACATCAGGTACCTGGCTTAATTTTTAAATAAACAGTTTGGAAGTATTTACGCTGTATATTTTGCTGATAAATAAATAGAAAGCTAACACCTTACTACGCACTGATTTGATGGGGTTAGATGAAATCAGTTATCACAATCAATGAGCCAATGTTCTGTATATTAATTTGAATTTCTTTCACATTTTAGCGCTGTTACTGAACAAGGCCTTCCATATCTCACACGACAGGAAAGACAACGATATAATAATCTGTAAGTTGAATTCATGTGAGAATATATGGCAAAGGTTTATCCGGTCCACTAGTGACTACTTATCCACCAATACTGATGCAGTGACCTAGCAATCAGTAGTATTCAAACATATAGTAATTCACCATTTCAACAGAATCAATTTAGAAGTGTGTACTCTATGAGAGGATTCGTCAGGAGTGTAATGAAAGCAACATTGTGTTGCAATTCAAATTATTAACTTATGTATCTCATTGAACATTATAGTGGAATGTCTATTAAACGTTGAACTAAAGCTATCTTTTATTCATGTTGCATAAGTATTACCCTCCTGAAGCATGCATCTCTGATTGTTGTTATTAGGGTAGATAAATCTGTAGTTCGGATTTCCGCATTGATAAAGTAAAAATGGAAATATATCTCTACATGGTGTATAACATTTCTGCTGCTAAGTATGCTTTCCTGAAAAAGTAAAAATGTTATCTTATTGACGTTAGTATGAAATTCCAATAGGTTTTCTCTTGATTAATTAGATAGCGGTCGTTTTTCCACATTTCCTATGCTTCACTAATTTATTTTAGACAATTTCCTAATAACTTTGAGTATATTCTAATGCTTGTCTTGACTTTGTTTTAAACGCCTACTTATATGTGCATTCTTCTCAATATAGATCAGATGTCGATAAACATAAACTTAATTTGCCTCAAAAGAAGGCCGCTACATTAGAAACTGCTTCAAATTCAGTTCGTATAACACTTGGATTAATTACAACATTGTTAATAGGCTATTTATCAGATCGATTTGGTCGTCGAACAGCATTAGGCATTTTGATATTAGGCCAAATTTTACATGTTGGTACAACAAGTGAGTAGTAAACATGTTTAACTAAACGTAAAGTAAATGCTCATTTTATTTGCATTTTTTCTGAAACATTGGCTACGTTTGCTTATTGTCGTTGAATAACTATACTTATACTTTATTATAAAGACCAAAACCTTGTAATTAAGAGGTTTCTTTCTGTAGTAACATAAAATCTAGTCGATTGTGTTTAACATAATAAGCATACACCTAAATTACAAACTATTGAATTAAAGTACTCTGCATACGGATAGTTATATGCATACTAAATGAAACTGTTGATTTTAATCGTATTATGACTGTAATCAATTATAGACTTCAGGAACAACTGTACACCTGATTCAGCAGCGATAAGTGAAAAAATAAAAAGACATTTTTGCTTTTCGAAGATATCGTCCCTTTGATAATTTAGAATGGAACAAAATGCACAGTAATATTTGTAGAATATACCATTCGATATCATATTTTACGTAACGTTCAACTAATCATAGTTGCCGCTTTAGTTTAAAATATCGGATTCAGATTTGTTAAATAAAGTATTGCGTCAAGGATATCTTCGGTCACATTATTTTTAATAATTGTGTTACCATATAGTTTAATAAGGCGTCTATATAAGTCTCCAGGTTAAATGATGCAGGAAACTTTTAAATAAAAGTCTTGACAAAGTAATGGCTGGTAGAATACATTAAAAATAATCAAAGTAAATCAGATGTCTAATCCTAAAATACATAGTTTTAAATTTTGATCTTCCTTTGAAAATGTGAACTATCCAAGATTCCCCATAAATTTACCCATGTATTGTAATTGTGGTCTAATCACGGCTCAAAACTCTTGTCTTCATGACTAGTAGTGTAGAAGTTTAGCAATTGGGTCTGTTGCAAGCATAGTACTCATTGAAGGTGTCTATAAACCTATGCTCTTGAATAGACAGGTTATCCACTAGTTCAAAGGTCCTTCTCTTTTCTATACAGCTTTCATTTTATCCTACCAACGTATTATTACATATAATGCTGAACAAAGTAAATAGTATTATTGTTATGAAATAAGATCATTGAGTTTGATCTCATTCTAGATCATTCCTAATTTAAGCATTCTAAGAAGATATCGAAGCATTACTGAATTGTTTCACGCAACTAGTTCTGCGGATAAACTTTTGTACAGTAAAATGTTGAACATAGCTGATTAAATATTTCTTTTTTGATTTGCCATTTAATTAGGTTTGATTGTGATGCTGAATTTAAATTTGTGGTTGGTATTACTTCCTGGGTTTTTTGAAGCTGTTTTTGGTGGTGGTTTTCTATCCATCACTGCTCAGGTTGCAGCTACCCTGGTGGATATTTGTCAGACGATGACGGATAAATCACAAGACGAAAATACCTCCAAAATGAAACATTCACGCAATAAGTATATGTGGATCTTATTCACAGTTTTTGATAATATACCTACATTGTGTATGTCAGCAGGAGGGCCACTTGCAGGTAAGTATGAAAATCAATTTTTAGACTTTACAAACTATACAAAAATCGTCGTAACGTCACTAGTTTTATAAGCAATTTATGTCGAAATTTTCACCAATCTATTTGCATGGTGTTCCGGTATCAAGGTCCTTTTATTGTTTAAAATTCAGTACCATTCACCACTTATCAACGAACACAACACAAGTGAAAGCATACTTCTCAGCTAAAATCTAATCTGTCATTGAGATTGAATAATTTGGTCATTTTAAAGAGTGGTTTTATAACATTATTCACTGTTTAGTTCTAGCCTCAGACGACTTTAACTTGCATCATTTTTATTTAGAAAATGTGTCTTCCATGGAAATTGACCCAACTAAATTTAAACAACTTTAAATGAAAATATGACTTACTTTTATAAGATTCAGTGAGACCTTCTGTTTATAAAAATCACATTTCCATAAATACTAGTTTCCTTATCAATATCTATTGCTTGGACAATGCACCTACAAACTCACTTTTGTTTAACTCCTTAGTTTTTGAATGATTAAACTGATTTGGATGCAGTCTCCATTTCATGGTTTCTTCATTTCTTTTCATAGGTACTTTAATCTACCATTATGGTTTCCCAGTTGCTATGGGCACAGCATTGGCTTTGCTTCTTCCAAGTATTATTTTATTATTCTGTCTGCCTGAAACGCATAAAAACAAAAGTAGGAGAATAGAACAAATTGAACAACCAGTGGTTGAAGTGAAGTGTAATAATCCAACTGCTGATGATTCTTGTCGTATACCAGTTGGGTTTGGTAAATCTTTAAGAAATAAAATTACCGAAGGGTATCAAGTTAGTCGAATTTTGTACTTAATTAACGGGCCACTTTGTTTCCTATTATCATGCTACTATTTAGTTACATAGATATAGATATAATTATTTGGACAATAAAATGTACAGTCGTTTACGAATAACCAAGTAACATATAGCGGACAGCATGATAACAAAACAGTTTGTGATCTCACTTCACCTGATTAACTTAGGCGTGTATTCAGTAGTTTAGACTACAATGTATAAATTAATTTATATGTGGCACAAAAGCTTGTAATTGCTTAGATTTGAAACCATAATTCATCAAGATCGGATATTCTAGTAGGAAATCATGATATTACGGGTGATACTGAACGACTATTCCATACTAAATTCAGCCAATCCATCAATATGATACTAGTCTACACTTGGTTGTGTCATATAATGGGCTAACCACTGTAGAAATTGTGAATCATTGGAATCAAACTCGAAGAAAATACTTATATAGCGTGTGTGTTGCGGTTATGTCACATGCTCAGTCGTGAAATTCTGTATTAGGTTTTTAATCAGACATATGAACTTAAAATATTTTATCTAATTTTACCAACGGTCGAGGAAATTTTCATCCAAACATCATTTTGTAATTGGAAAACTATTGTTTAAATGGTTGAACTGTTAAATTCTTCTCTACCGCATAATAATAATTAAAGTCGTAGTAAAAAGCATCTCATATCCATTCTTAAATATTGAAGTTATCTAACATGTGAAGTCGCTACGAATTAGTTATATAGAAAATGTAATGTTTCATTCATTTGCATCATACTCCGTTTACGAAAAATTAATTGAACCAACATAATTAGGTGAACATGTAAACAGTAAACACAATCTGGTTATGATTAATATTTCCTAAGTAAAGTGTTTAGACATTACTAATCAATTTGAATAGTAATGAAGTGAACTTTCTATATTGTTTACACTTCATCGTAAATGAATGTTGCTTAAGAAAGTAGTTACTCATTATGTACACAAACGATCTAAGTTATTACATTGATAAACAGCAAGTGTTAATTAGCGGATGGCTAGTAAATCATTTTGGAAAGTCAAAATTGATCAAGAGATAGATATAAATGAATAAATAGCCCATATAGTGTAATTTCTATAAGCATACTAGCATAGTTGCTTCCTTCATAAGCAATAAGTTATATTCAGTGGAGCATCTATCAATTTATTATTAGGTCCTCTTTAATTCCTGAAAATAACTTGATGCTATTAACATTCACAGTCACTCGGAGGAAATCCAACTCTACGTCCCTTGGATGCTACATCGTTTTTAATTTTGGTGGCCTGTTTGTTTATTCAAGGTTAATGTTGGTTTGATCGGTGACTATTAAATATTGCCATTTCTTTTGAACTAGCTTTTAATATATATATGATTTACACTTAGAATGAAATCAGTACCAGTCAAGTGGTGATTGGTAAAACTGCAATATGAGAATTATGCAGTGTTCATAAAGAAACTTGCAAAATGACTGATGAAAATGTCAGGTAGATATAGTGACTACTAATCGAACGTCATAAATCATGAGTGTATAGACTGAAAGTCTGCGGTGTAATTAGGTAATGACAAATAGGTAAATAGAATAATCATTTCCAATTTGCTTCATGAACACCCATTATATGTTGTACTAAAGGTTTTGCATACTTTTAACCTTATAGCGCCTTCATTCTCTAAATCCCGTCCTTATTATTATTATGACATTTATCTTACTATATATTACGGTGGCTTTGGTGGATTTACATTATGTTGCTGTTTATTTGATGGGTCCTCCTTTCCTATGGAGTCCAGAAGTAGTTGGATTATATTCGTAAGTATTGTTTTGACCAAACTTAAGTTGTAAAACATGTAACTATGCAATATGGTCATGTGGTGCTATTTTCTGGCTGCAATAATAAGAATGAAAGTGTTGTAAAATCTTATTACCATATAGATTGGAATTATTATGAACTTCATTTGCAACATATTAGTCTATTATACTAGTTAACTTTATTCATGCAACATATTTCCATCTATCATTAGATAACAATGATATGGAGCTTTTGGCTTTTCAGTTTGCTGCAAAAGAATGGCACTAAATGGCCTGGTACCCACTTTGCAATAGATCTAGGCGTACCATGAAGGCATTTTATACCAGTGACAATATCTGTATCTCGAAACTAATTGGATCATCGTGTTAAAACCAGACCTAGAAAAATTAACTGATGAGTTACATATAGACTTAAATTCTATCTTCAATAGTGACCATCATTTTAATGTCGACTTTGAAGATGTGTTTACTATCAAACTGATAACTGCATCTACTAGGACGTTATGAATACTTTATGAGTTTAATACACTCTATGAATTCATAAGTAAGGTTGCATTCTAAGTTAAATATACAAGATGATTTATTTACTATTGACTAGTAGGTTTTATGAGTATTTTAAAATACAGAATATGCAATGAAAATGGTTTTTTGAATGATGTCATTCACATATGTCTCAACCGTATTTACATAAAAATTGCACATATAATATAGGTATTAAGTCAAGAAAACAAATTGCCAATGTCAAATGGCATTAATTATCAATTGTGAGTTATTTAATAATCGTAGTAGTAGAAAGACAGGAATATGTTATTTAATGGTCTAGATAACTGTTGAACACTTCTTTGGAATACAAAATCTTAATTATTTTGCGGATTAGGTGCTCACGTAAAGAATATGAAGACAAAGATGACTGAATGATACGAAAGTACTAAATATTACTTAAGGAATAGATGAAAATTAACTGTGGACATTAAGCGAAGTAGAATAAGCGTTTGCATTGGTGGATAGCTATAGCCTCCACCTTATATAAGCTTCTGATTTGCATGCCTTTCGAGTCAGATTATTTGATTCTATGAATGATTTGGTAGGATGGTTATAGTTGGGCGATATAACCAGAAGACAATAGGCTTTCAAGAATGGAGCTATTAGTGGAATAACATATTCCTTTTAGCAACTAATCAGAGTTGTATCCAGAGATGTGTTGCGACAGAGATCGAATTCGCAGCTATTATACATTGTTTTATAACAGCAGGTAGGCGTGTATATGTAAAGTAATATGGCTTAAAGCGACAGCCTATCTGGTTACTTGTAAGATTATTACACAAATTATATTTAGTGTTTGAAACCATTTTGACTGCTTCTCAAGTGATTTTGATAATTTTTGTCTCAACGTAGTACTTTAGTATTATTAAGAACCATTTTTCTTGCTTTTTCTCTACATAAACGATTTTTTACAGCTTACGTAAATGATATCGTCCAAGAGACTTTCTTCATTGCATATTATAAATTCATACTTCATTCACGCAATGGGTACTTAAAAATCTTAAAGTTTAAACCATGATAATCTATTGGATTAAACAACAATCCTGTTTTAACTAATCTGGTTTATAGATTTTCCGGTGATCTATGTGACCTATGACGTTGATTAAGTCATTCGTTTATTAGTTATGGTAGAAATGCATAATTATCTATGACTTTGGTTTGATTAAAATCAATATTCGATGACACTTGATCTAAGTAATTATTTAGTACTAGACATATTCATTGCATACTTCATGATAGTAGCTTTAATAACCTTCACTTGTTTAATTTTCTCGAAAATTATAACCGAAGTTATGAGTTCATTATCACGTTAATACATTTTATAAAGGCGAAATACCGGTTAGAACGTGACTTCGTGATTTTAATTAATAACCTAAATATACTGTGGTACCTCAAACTTAGGCACTGCATATGAAACATTAATAAAGTTTCTTCGATTTTGATAGAATTTATCTTAGATTCAATATTCACTCAAATTTAAGCATGTTTACTACTTACAGATAGGTGAAAATTTTCCATAATTTTTATTTTAGTTATTTATAATTTAATAGTCAACAAGATTGATCACTTCCAAGATTTTTTACATTCTGATTACCATTGAATCATCCTGTAGAGCAGTCACACATGTACAAAGTAAATATATGTATGTTGGATGTAATTAAGCACTTAAGGAAATTGATACTATCTGATGGAATTAAAAACTTATCACTCATTTAATATCCTATACAGGAACTTTACTATGGAGGAATGTTAGTAACATTTTGGTCCTGACATGATATAGTTCTTTCATCAATATGCTTCTACAATAAATGTAGTGAGATGAGCTAACCACATTATCATCCGTCTTTTTATTATTTTATAGTGGTGTAACTGGCGTTGCAGGAAGTTTTTTCTCAGTTGTCTGTACTATCGCATTAGTTAAGTTTGATACTGCAAGAAAAAAAACGATGAAAAGCACGGCACAAATCTGAAAAATAGAAAGCACTTTACACGACAAATAAATTTACTCGTTACAATTTTGGCAATATCATTGACAATGTTAATAATAAATCGTTCTTTAACTGGAATAGCTCATCGATTTCAGTTGCCAACCGCAAATATCTTAATCTATATTGGTATGTTATCTTTGAAAATGTTTATCACAATCTTATCCTACATTCACTTAACCTCAAATAATTAAGTAATTATTGGGAGTTGTTACAACTTCTATTTGGAACCGAATATATTTGTTCTGATTATGTGTTATAATATGACGTATATAAGTCCACCCCTTTTAAATCCATTATACCACGTCTTTTGTAAAGTTTATTGAATTGCTGGACAATATAGGAGCTTAACGTGCATAACATGATGTACAAATGCCAATATTACGTACGTGAAGTCACAGGGTATTTTAAAAAATCTAGATTTTAGAGAAAACACTATGTTGGCTGTTACTTCATGCAGATTGTATAGAAATTATTGTTATAGCTATCCTTCAAATTTACATTGGTTATGTAGTATAACCTCATCATTGCACTTATACTCAACAAGTCAATAAGCGTAGATAATTCACCTAACAAAAGTTATTCCGCATGTATCCTAAAAATCAGTCTATTTACATGCAATTTCAAAGTACTTCTTAGTAACATTTTCAGAGTTACACAAGTAGTACTATCTTTTATCTAGTTAGGTAAGTCTAATTAAAAAAAACTACAGATTATGTCAGCGATTAAGTGGGTTGATCTATCGTACTTTACACTGAACAAATTCGAATATCTGATCAACGTTTATAATCACTCACCTAGACTAAACCAATTAGTGTACAAAATTAAGAAATACACGGTCCTCCGTCGATAAATAGATAGACTTCATTTCTACATAAGACGATACCATCTTATGTGGCAAAACAAGAATACCAACATATCCTACATAAATTTAACAATTGTCTTTATTTGATTTAGTTTACAATACAATCAGATGAGAATTTAGAATTTTACTTCAACATTTTTCAAAATGAAAAACAGGTAGCTTTTTAGAAACATAAGGGCTGTTAAAAGGCAGCATCTTACTAACTTTCATAGTTGGTTGATACCAAGCAGAAATAGATATTTATTTCATTTTCCATCATATTTGGCTTGATAGATATGCACAGAAAACAGTCGATATTGAGCTGAATGAAATCAAAAGAAAGCGTACTAACAAAAACCTGAATTCAAACCAAGAAATTAGAGACATATTACTGTTTCGATAAGAAACATTGGTAATAAGCATTTAATTTAAAGGGATTTAGATAGTGAAAATCCTAAAACATCGACTATCGGTGTCTCTAAAAATAGTTTAATTAAGTCGAGCTTGCAGTTACTTTTCTAAGAAAGCAGCTTATTCAAAAGAGTGTCTAATTTAAATGTCACCATGGACTGATTTATTTGAAAATTTACTAGTTCACTTGTTCATGTAAGACAAGCTATGTCAATCGCACTGAGTGCACTTTCCAAAAGGATATTTCAGCATAGGATGTTTTCAGTTAGTTAACGGATCAATTCTCTAACATCTAGTCGATTTCGCTCATTCGCCGCTTCGGGAATCATCTACGGAAGTTTAAAAAACTGGTTCAATAAGAGTTTACCCCAGTAACTTACTAAAAGATAAGGCCTTAATAATTCTGAAATTCCTGCGTGGTCTCTGAATTTCTAAAAAATTATCTTTTACATTTCATCTGTTAAATCTTGAAGACCATTAAGTTTACTTATTACATCCAATACTTGAGAACATCAAGTCACTTCTGGCAACTTTGTTATGTGACCTACTAAATCGCTAAAAATACGACTGCAAAGTCAACGCAAAAGATGTCATCGAAAAAAGCCTTCTTCCCTACATATTCTTATATAGTGAAATTAATCGGGAAAGTTAGAAATATTAATAACACGCTTTAGTTGAACAATTCAGCGATTCGACTATCTATAGTATATGAAATGTGAAAGATGTTAACACAATTTAAATTCCTTTATTTTTAGCTGCTATTCCACGATTGATGAAAGGTTTTGGTGTCCCATTTTCTCGAACATTGCTCTCAATGTTTACTCATCCAAGTAAACAAGGTAAATTATTTCTCAATTTCATGTTACTCATAAAAGTGCAAAGTTAGTAAAATAAAGCAAGTGGAGTAATCCTATTTCATCATAAACGTTTTCACTGATAAACGTTTCATTATGTTTCGGATGTTTAACAATGTTGAATGTAATTGAAATGCTAGTATATTTACCCTGGGTGATTAATGATAGGGTAATGTGAATGATGACAAACCGACGGTGATTCGCAGCTGTGAGTATAGATAACCGTAACTCATGTATTTTCTTTATCCTTTGTATGTATAAAATTCTCACTCGTTATTACTTGTTATAGTGTTAGAATAATATGTATCTTGTCTGATTCTTTATCGCTCAGTTAGGTTATTGCATATCTGAGTAGAACTAATAAACCAATGTTGCGACCAGCCGTTAGCTAATGAATTATTCAAGCAATCTAGAAGTTCAATCGGTCATTCTGCGTCATAAACAAACACAAGTCACGTTTATTAATGCTTTGTTAAAATATAATACATGACTGAAATCATGAGAATATAATACAAAATAAGCGAAGTTTAATGTCGTAGTTATTGAAACAATAATAATTATTATTATATCATGTGAATTATAAAAGTTGAATGCCCAGCTAAAGATAGGTTAAAATAAGGGTTAAAGCTAAGATATACATATGAAATGGTTCGTGGTAGTCATCCATAATACTTAAGTAATAAGAACTATCTGGAGCTGATGTTTCTCTTCTGACACAGATAAGCTTAGTTACTTTGAATGTTCTCTGCTATGTAGAATTAACTTAATCTTATGCTTTTGAAACACTGCTTAAAAATTGTCAATAAACTGTAAATATTTTTTTCAAAATTTGATATGATACTTACTGTTTACCAAATGAGCGACCTATCTAGAAAGTAGTGAATGTGCAATTCATCACTTACATGTACGTTACTACAATTGGATTTATGAAACCAATGTGCTAAAACAAACTTATTTCAGGTATTCATCTGCTAATATGCTCTTTGCTGGTAAATATTTAACTGGAATTTTAAACAAATCAATGTTTGCTATTTCAATTTTTAGGAAGCATACAATCACTTGCTGCATTTGTTTCAAGAATCGGTCTACTTATTTCACTGACAGTATTTCCAGCTGTATATGCTGCAACTGTAATGACATTCCCAGAAACAGTATTCATCGTTTGTGTAATCATACTCTTGCTAGCACTTATAATTGACTTGTAAGAATTTTTTGTAATAATAATTTATTACTGTGTAACCTAAGGTTAGACGTGTGAAAAGTAATAACGATTAAATTTTGCACAATATGGTCCTTTAATAAACTTAAATTAAATATAATCAACAAAATTTGTTTAATAGAATGAATTTACTAAATTCCGTAACTTCTCTTTAAATGCAAGTGGCCCAGATTAGATTAAGTAGAAAAAAATATGATTAAAGATACGCCTACCGTAGTTTTTGAAGTTGAAACCATAGTGATGCATATGACCATTCATAAAAAGCAAGATGACAACACGGAATAAACAACACAGTAGTTAACATTAAGGAGTATTTCTCTTTCGAAGATGAGGTGAGTAACGTCTTAAATACAAATTACGAAACAAATGTTATAGCATTTTAATAAATGAGTAGTAGGTAGTCCTAACTACTGTGTTGTAAATTTAGCGTTATTGTCTTGTTTATTTGTATACGATTTTCCTTATCCCTTTACTCTCAACTTCAATAACTGTGGTGTGTATGAATTTGATTATGGTAGCACAAATAATATTAATTTAGGCCTTTTGTAACAGAGAAGCCACGAAATATAATGGATTTGAATCTTGTTGTTTGGATACTACAGAGCTTATCATATGATATAACGTTTGTCCTAGTGTAGTGCTGATTAATGATAAATGTTGTAAACTCAAATATTATGACGAAATAAGTGTCTTGCGGTTGTCTGTTTGCGAGAAGTCACACATAATAACCAACAGCTGAAAATATTTTCTATGAAACCACTGGATTTATTATTACTTCTAAACGCGTAATAAGTTTCCATAATTGCTAAAAGCATACATAGTCACTATGACTTCTACTTGCTACAGATTGAGGACTGCGTCTCCAATAATCAATAAAATACCTTACACTTATGCAATCGCAAGAAGCGGCAGACCAACTTTCTGGAACTAGCCATTGAATAAAACATACTTATCACGTCGTATTAATGGAAATCAATGAGTTATTATATGTTATTTCGAATTATTAAAAGTATTTACGAGACAAATGACTTAACGTCATATAGATTTCTAATAGTTGAGGCTTTGGGTTAAGCAACCTAGAAGTAATGTAATCATAGTAACAATTATGCTAACAAGTAACTAAAAACTAAATAAACTGATTTGATAATAAAGCACCCCAGTATCTTCCATCAGCGTTAGTTATACCTATCTCTATTTCCTACTATTTTCACTAGAATTTATTATTCGTACGATAAGAGTCGGTTGAAGATTATTATCACTTAAATAGACCTTTAAAATTACTTGAATATTATTTGTTTTCGATTTTCTTATGTAAATAGATCTATACCATTGGTGGTAAGAAAAACAATTGCTAAACAGAAAAATGATGAATTCAGTAGTTGTTATGGTGTAAAAGAAGAAAAGGCAGTTAATTTCTCTAACAGAAATGAAGACATGCTTTAATAAAAATCGCTTACATGCAGATTATTTATAAAAGAAAGTAATATTTTATATCTGATTCAAGGAAACTATGATTACTGTCTAAACATAAATTCATTCATTTTAAATCCTGTAGAGAAATAATGAAAGGATAACAAAATTACCATTTCTGCCTTTTGAAATGACGATGTGTTTGATGCAATAAAAATTACTAGTTACGCATGCTTTTTTCAAGAATACAATGTAAAGTGATAATGTCATAAAACACAGTAAGAAAACCGATTTCACTAGAAACGTAATTAACAGTTTTCTTGTTATTAAAATGTTGCAATAGCTATAATAGCTGTAATAGCTGTAATAGCTATTGAAAGTACATATGATAAGAATAATGCCAGACAGTGTCTCAAATCAAACAGGTACTGTCCTAGAAAGTAGTAATTAGAAATATATGACGTTATTACTGATAAAACTAACGAAATTCATTCTACATATATCAATGTATGATGTGAACTCGTCTAGAGCAAACTGAAACCAGCTTAGAATACATCGTTTAAAGATAGTGCAGCGAATACTTATTCGAGAGAAAGTATACAACACAAAGTGGTATAAAGTACTATATAGTGCAAAGAACCGATAGTTATCAGGCTGTTCTAATTTTGATTGTGTACAAGAACAGATAGGGAACTTAGTTGGCTTTGTTTCCATGCAGTATGAAGTTTTATAAGCCTAGTAATATCTATGCTTTTCACCAACTTAAGCATGCTCTAAGCGAATATCAATAATAGGTGTGGAATGAGTAAACAAGAGATATGTTCTCTTGTCCCACTAGGTTTATCGAGAAGTTTATTACTAATGATTTTCGGTCGTCACGATTTGCATGGGACAGAGACGATTATTTAGAATATAGCTGTTTATTGTACTGTCCGCTTTACTTGTTTCACTTTCCCTTTACAATTGGTTCTCTTTTGGTGGATGATAATATACTATTCACTTTTATTTAGTAACTTATTAACAACATGAAATCGGTTCCGCGTAGAAAATTTTTCATTTAATGAACTCATCCTCACGGAAATACAGCATTAGGAAAAAATCTCTGAATTATGTTTATGATTCAGTTGGTGTTTCACGTTTATCACTTAAATTATCAAGCATTTTTGAACATATTGCTAACGATGTTCCATTACTGTCACACGTAATATTCCCAACTATTTACTTACCGTTGCGATGTTTGACTCATTCTGTTGGTGACTTTCTATACTGTTTCTTAGTTTTTTCCATTTTTTAAACAAATGTTTATTATATAAGTTTTCGTGTCCAATATTTTGTAGAGTAATTAGATATGAGATGATGATGTACTAATAATAAATAACATACAGTATGAAGGTAATCGATTGGCAGTAGAAAGGAAGTTAAGACCACAATAGAATCAAAAATTAAACGTGTTGTAATTATAAACAAATGTTGTGATTGAATCTGTGGATCTCTAAAGTCTGTGAAGTATGTGAATTTTTAATCCTCAATCTTAGACTGTTTTGTAGAGGCCATGATTACCACTTGAGATTTTAAACCTTTACGTAACAAATCTATCTGTAGTGTTTGTTTTGTTGGGCAATTAAAGAAGAATAACTAACTTTCAGAACTACGTTTGGAAGACCATTTCAATTAGTTTAGTTGTGTGTAAAATAATCACTTTTATTTCTATCACTTTTATGTCCCTCGTGCCCTTTTCTCTTGTTTAGCACATTTACTGTTAGCATATTATCGCATATTCATAAACTACAGTTAAAGAGTTGTGTACACGTTACCTTTATTAATTACCACTATCACCCTTGTTGTGTATTGATGTTTAATTCCTAATTGAGTGACTATGTGGTTTGGTTTTAGCTGGTTAGCGTATTTTTAACAAGGCTGCTTTTGCACGGGATGGGATTGATAAACCTATGCCCAACTCTCCACCATTATCCGGGGTTGGCTTGGCAAGAACCCTAGTGGATTCCAGGCAGTAAAATCGTGGGTGGAGATCAACTCACGGATTCATCCGAAGTTAAAACCGGTTTCAGACAAGGCTGATTACACTCGCCTTTCCTCTTTCGGCTGCTGGTCGTTCAGATCATGAAAACTGCAATATCTCAAGACAAGTTTGGAATACACTGAACAACATGGATGCAACCAGATGCCTTGGGCTTTGCAAGTGACCAAGCTCTTCTATCGCGCAAACAACCACGAATGGAAGTTAAGACAAAAAGTGTTGCAGCAATCTCGGCAGCAGTAGGCCTCAGCATACACAAAAGAAATAGCAAGATCCACAGATTCAAAACATGGAGCGTTAATCCAATTTTAAAAGACGTGGAAACTTTTACGTTCCTTAGCAGTATTATCGATAAACAAGGGAAGTCTGATGAAGCTGTGACGGCATCGACTGACAAGGCAAGGGTAGCATTTCTATATTTGAAAACAATCTGGAACTCAAATCAACTGTCAGCCAACATTAAAGTCAAAACTTTCCAAATAAGTATTTATAAACAGCCGTCTGTACAAGATATTTCGGATTCGTTGACCAAAACAACCACCAACAACAAATTTCTGTGACAGGAAACAAACAAACCAACATCTAGCCGAGGAAGAAATTAGGAAAAGACGCTGGAGGAGCATAAGACACACATTCAGGAAATCATCAAATTGCGTCGCATGACAAGCACTAACTTGGAATCCTGAAGATTAAAGGAAAAAAGGAAGTCCTTTGAACAAATTGCATCGAAAATTGAAGACAGACATGAAAAGAATGAACAGCACTTGGGAAGAATTAAAAAGGACAGAGTTGGCTGAAGATTGGTGGTCGGTGGCCTATGCTACACATGGAGTAGCAGGAATTAATTGATTGATTTTGGTTTAGTTTTATGTATATATAAAGGAATACTTAGAATATAGTATGATTTCTACGGTTTCTTCATCGGTCTGCCTTCTCCTTATTCTAGCTTGGGAATGAGTGGGCATCGGGGAGATATACGACGACCAACTGCTAACTCATTTGCGTTGTTATTGTAATTTTGTGCGCGCAAGGTCACGTCGACTAACTAGTCGTACGCATCAATCGAAAACAGTTTTTGACATCATAACAGTATATTTGCTCAGAGCATGTTTAGACAATATTTTTCTTCCTTCTGGTCACCAGTTAGATTTAGTCTATCCTAAACATACTCTTATTTAATTCATCGTATGGTATTCTTATTTTAACGTTAATTACATCAACCGATGTTGTTAAAGTCATTTGATATTCTAGAATTATATACACTAGTGATACGTATTCAACTGAATCAAACACAGATATGGTCTATCAGCATGACATTGCTCGAATATGATTTTCGAGAAATTTTTCTTCTACTAATGAATTTACATAGCTTCGTATAATAAGGTAAATTTGTTGGTGTATGGAAGACGTGATTACTCATAAGCATAACGACTTTTGTAATGTATATTTCTATGTTTGGCATGTCTGTGCGATTGAACAAAATAGTGAAATTAGCGGCTTGCTTGTTTCCTAATAGCTCATGTATTTCATTTAGTGCAAAATACATCCCTAACTAAATCTTTTCTGTTGACATATATTTACAAGCTTGTCATGTATATTGGATATAAGTGTAAAGTCCGATGATATAACAAAACTTATTTATGTATCCAGGTGTATAAGTATCAAACCGAGTATAGAATGCAAACATCAATATATTAGTGAAATAATATATCAAACTAGAAATTTTCAAGAAGCCCTTATGACTACAGAAATTTAACTCCTAGAATTCGATCGTAGTGACCCCGAGTTGTGGTTTGCTCAACTAGAGTATTATTTCAGGAGACATAATATTAGGTCTGAAGGAGTTAGCTATCTAGATCTATGTTCTTTCCTACCCCCTTCAGTAGCCATATAAGTCCGCGACATGATTTTAAGTCAACCAACACCACAACCATACACCATCCCAAGACAAGAAATAACGAATCGCCTATCATTATCAGAAGGGCAAAGAATGCAAAGGTTTTTCCTGGGATAAACATTAGGCGATAGGTCACCGGCACAGTTTTGCGTCATCTCCAAGTCTAAGGGGGTGACAACACAGTGGGTGAAGCAGTCCTAAAACAAGCGTGGATACGAGCTTACTCATGCTGCGTCCAACACTGTTTGGGTACACAAGATCCTGGTACCTCTTTGTCTCGCCTAGCAAGTAGTGCAGATAGAATAATGGAAAGAGGTCCTCCAAATGCATTACGCATGATACACCATACTGGAAGAGAAAAATCAGTGAATGACGCGGTCTCAGCACAACTAATCGCGAGTGTTAAATGTTTCACAGAGGCTGTCAGCGAAATACAAATGGGTCATGGAGACAGGAGCAGGTCACCACAACTACCGAGATCCAAGTCATGGAACATATCACAAAGATCCAGACAATCTGGACAATTTTGTTGGTATCACTAGAAATTTGGTGTTCCATCGACTATATGTGGTCAACCATGCACCTAGCCCAAACAGACCCCAAAGAATATGGGAAGCGAATAACCCATACCCAAGTCGCGACGACTAAAGAGGGATGCCCAAACAGTCGCTTGTTTTACGTTAGACACAAAAATTCAGGCTTGAACTATTTGGTGGATACCGATGCTGCGCTTAGTATCATTCCTTGGAACTAAACCGAGCTAAGTCAAGAAACTACCTCAGTTACACTTTAAGTTGTCAATAAAACTAAAGTCGCTACGTTTGGGTAGAGGACAATGACGCAGGATCTGGGATTTAGAAGGCAATTTTCCTGAGTTTTCACCGTAGGCAATATAGATCTGGCGATAGTGGAGTGAACTTCCTAGAGAGATATGAATCTTCTTTTGACACCAAAAAACGACGTTTGTTATTAAAAGAAACTTCGAATTATACAATAGGTAAAGAAAGTCATATCACATCTTTAAATTTAATACAAACTCCGCCAGTAACAACGGCAAAGTTCCGGGACATACTTACGGAGTTTCCGAACCTAACAAAACCGAATCCCCAACCTTGCAATAGTAAGTTAAAAGTAAGTCATACATTCAAAAACGGAAGGGGCACCTGTTTTCGTTAAACACAGGTGTTATGATGGGGCACCTAAATAAGATCGATTATCTTCTAGAGCTGTTTTTCTTGCAAAACGGTTTCATTATTTTGGTTGCATATGAAGTAAGCATTTTATTATTATTATTATTGTTACGTTGCCCTCATCCTATACTCCTTTTGAAGGTATAAACTATTGTTATATACTTTCTCATTCATAAACTATGGTTAATTGACTGCACATATGTTACCCCAGTTCACACCCACTATTACCCATATTTTGTATTAATGTCAGTTATATAATTGGTTGATGGAGCGGTTTGATTTTGTGTATACATAAAGGCATGATTGAAATATAAGGATTGGTTGCATCTGGTTGGCTCGTAGCTGTTGTTTTTTCTATTCCGACTTCGGGGAGCTGGTAGTCGTGGGGCTGAATTGTCCGTATTCTGGTTGGCAGTTATCAAGGGCACAGAGTATCATTTTTGAATACATATCAACAGGAGACTAGCTAGAGCTGGGAACAGTACGTCTATCTAATAGCCAATGGGTATTTTCTTTGCATATGGTCCCATAGAAAAAATGTAGGCGATTGGAGACCATGCGGGGATTATAAAGCTCTCAACTGTCAAACAGAACAAAACAGGTACCTGATACTCCATTTCCAAAACTTTACGAATGGCTTACAGGATATGGAGGTATTTACTGAAATCGATTTAGTCGGGGCATATTACAATATTCCAGTAACGGAGGAAGATATTCCGAAGACAACTATCACAACAACTTTTGGACAATTCGAGTTTATACGCAAGCCGTTCGGGCTACGATACGCTGCACAAACATTCCTAAGGTTTATGGATAATCTACTTAGAGTTACGCCATTTACACAGGGGTACATTGATGACTTATTAATTTCTACGTCGGACTGAAAGTCACATGAACAACATGTGAAGGCAGTGTTGAAAGGACTAATCGAAAATGGCTTGAACAAACATCAAAGTAAATGTGTTTTCGGCGTGAAAACACTAGAATTATTTGGAAATACCACAAGCCTAGAAGGGATTTCATCAATCAAACAGGAGGTGGACACTAATTAACAGCACCTCATTCCAAGCTCTCTAACACAACTTAGGTCCCTCACCCAATTTCTGTGTTTCTGAATTCACTGTAAGTTTTTAACTTACAGGTATTTTCAAAAGTCATTATCCCCGATCCTTAATACCTCTGTTAATGCTGATATTTTTGCTACCTACACTACTCTGAGGTTTAGTCTGTAAATTTTATCTTTGCGATAGTTGGAATATGACAATATGAACTTATACACGTATTTACCATGTTCTGTGTTATGGCTGACGGACTAATCATGGTTTTGACAATTGAGTAAAAGTTAGCTACAAGTAGCCTAGCCCTACTATCGAATTCTACTGAATTTCTGCAATGTATTTTCGTTGAATGTCACAAACTATCATAATACATGGTTGTTAAATTCCTTAAAGGGCGATTATAAAATGCTAATCGGGTATTCCGCATTTGTCTGTAGTTGCAGAGGCATAGACCAAGTTACATATTTCTAGAAAGTCTTATAAATGCTATGATGAGAAGGACTAAATATCTTAAGGTTATTTAGTTAAATAAATAAAAGCATACAAATATTCCCTAAGTTAGTAGGAACCAGCTCTACTGGCATTACTAACGAAATAAAGTGTAGCTGATTGACGAAAGTAATGTCTAGTTAAATGCCGTTTCAATTGTTTAATACATACACTTGTGGCTTCAGACGTCCGATAATTTTAACATGTTTCATTTCTAGGAAAAAGATTCGGTCTGGATACAAGATTAATTCAGGCTGATTATGATTGTTACGACTCAGTGGTTTTAACCACATTCGTGAAAAATAGCTGCATGACACTCTGATTAGGTCATTACTGACTGACGCTGACCATCGGCAAATGTTGTTATTAAACTTCAGTTTCCTTAGTTGTGTGCAACCAATTGGTGAGAGTCGGTAATTGAGTTGCAAATATTATATTTTTATCAGTTAAATTCTGCAGAGTGTCTTATCGAGAGTATGCAAATGTTAGTACTTTATGATAGGTTTGAATTGTTTTCGAAGGAGTGCTTGATACCTTACAGTAGTTACTTATCGTACGAAATTATTGTGCATATTAATTTCATGTAGTACTAGCACTTACTGTTGGGATCCTGCTATTTCGTTGCGTTGTGATACAATACTTTCTCTCACTTAGAATTACTATGAGAAAACACGACTGGCAATAACAATGTATCACTTACATCTTTGTGTGTTCCAGTGTTTCATTTTACAAAATTATTCACTGGATTAATTTTTGAATTATTAGTTTACGATACTGGCTTTATTTTTTCACTTCAGTTGCATTATCTAGCTATTTGTATATCATAAATGTTTTCTGTTGAAGCTGTTCGTTATCCTTTTTATATTCAGTTACCTGGACCCATTTTAGTTTATCTGAATACATTAATATATTTGATCGACTTCAAATTTCCTTTTTATGTATCTCTATAACACTGGGTTGTGAATGTATTTATTTGGCTTCCATGACGCTACGAGAAACTGACTCGAATCTGTTTCTGCTTCATTACGTTTAGTACTGGGTGTCATTTAGAATAGTATTCTATGATTTACGAGAAAAAGTTATGGTCTTAATTATAGTGAAATAATACACTTATATTAAACTGTGTAAATATACGACAAATTTAGATGTGTACACGTCTTTTGGCCCTTTCACTTGAAAACTTTTATCCAACCGTCTATATAGAGTAGGCGATAAAGTATTTCAGAAGACGTAATTGTTAACGATTACCATAATCAGAATGCTATTAATCCATGAACGTACAGCTATCCGAACTCTAGTAAATCTAGCCAACATAAGTAGCTATATTTCACTGTAATAACAGAATATTGTTCCCACTTCAATGCTAATCGTAGATTTGGTTTGAACAGTGCATCCTGTAGCCTCTAGTTGCGTCAATGTAAAGCCACAATTACATCTCTCTAGTAAACAATATAATAAATTGGGACACTACAATTTGTTAACCATGAACAATACATCACAAATAGGAAAGATTTGCGTAGTTTATTACAAAGTAGAAGACTGGGGTGAATCATTTTTTATGTTGAACGACAGTTAAAGTGTATAAGACGAACATGACCATGATTTGCACCATTTCAAATTGAGCGTAAGGCCTAAGGTTTTGCAGATAAAACACACCTGTTTGAGTACTTATCATTATACATAATACTAAATGTTAGCTTTGATACACGAAGGTGCGAACTGTTACCATTATTAGAAGGTCTCAACCATCTGAACAAAAAAGTATTTAACTAATGTGTAAGGAAAAGCTGACCAAAGTGGTTAAACATTATCAATCTGTAGCGGTAAATAATCCCCAAAATAAATAGTTACATAGGTCCTCGACATTGATGCTGACTATGTTTGTTTTAGCGGACAATACTAGTTGAAGGCGCTCTGTCACGCATCACCACCAGATCACATCACGCCGTACCGTGGAAAGCAACTCTCCCTCTAGTGTGCCAGCCTAGACGTTGCTATCTCATTGCCGCTCTACTTACGATCAAATATAACTTCACTTCCATCCTTCATTGCCTTCTGATTTATTCTCACTCGTAAGAGTGGGTTCAATCGTTAGAAGTTGCCATGGTAATACCGCAAACGTAACTTGGTCATATATCGGTTGCACTTCAAATCTTATTATTGTTCAATTTAAATATATTTCTCTAGCTTCGTGCATGCTCGTCCTAGTACATGGTTCCTATTACATTCAGTTTGTCTATGTTTATATTTCTATGTCTGCAACAATTTTCCGGCTTTTATAATCAAAGCAGTATCAATAAACTTTTGTTAATCCATTTTTTTTCTTCAATTATATGATTGATATAAGGCGCTTGTATCAAACTTTCAGCATGCAGCATCGAATTAACCCTACAATAGGGAAATAATCTGTTCTGACCGGATATAAGAAGATATTATTTTTAATGTTACAGACAGGTAATCAACCTACGCATGCCTAATCATTTTTTATAAGTAGTTCTAGTTAATTGGCATTCTTTATGCCAAAACCCATGTTTATTCATAAATACGACTTGCAGCCCAAAGTAGGCGAGTTCAACACACGTAAAAGTCCCTTTACATGTAACCAAACCTTAATAAAAACGACTTATGTAAGGCGCTTAATTTCAAGCCTATAACTACACGCGTAACGCAGTCCATTAAAATCAAAAATATCAAAAGGTTTGGGAGCTGAATTGAAAACCATGTGGAAAGTAGCTTTCAAACACCACACATTCCATCACTGAATGGACATACATTTACGGATCTAGCAAATACCAGCACATACCAGCCATGTTAACAACTTCTTATATATTTCCAGTCATGGCCCCTTAAATTTCGAGTACCGTCAGACATTCAAATAGTGCTTATTTAAGTTTATTTTAAACACTAAACTTAATGGTAAGAGTAGGAATACCTAGTGAAAAATATTAAGTTGGAGTGCAGGCGCACTTTATTATCACAAGGAAACCTACGTCCGAGGATTACCTACAAGGTGAAATGCCTTAAACAAACTACACTTAAATTTTTTAAGATAAAATTTGTCGCATAATTAAGGACTCACACTAAAATCAGGTGTATCCCATAATATATTTATCGTATCCACATGTCTTATATACCTTCGTCGCCACTCAGAAAAAAACGGCAATTTATTGCAACTAAACACAGAAGGTTATACAACGACTGCAATTTTATTTTCTGCCACAACTGTATGAATTGATTTGTTTTGTCATTTAGAATTACTTTCATCTCACTTTGACCTTGAATCGGTAACTCATTTCGAAATAATTTTTAGTCAAGACATTATTATCGTAAGTTAATTTGTAAAAAGGAAAGATAATAAAGGAAATACGATATGTAAGTAGGTAATCCTATAAAAGATATTTTAAAGATGACGACAATAATTGCTCTTAGTATGGTTGAAGTCTCATGTTTTATTTATTTTGATATCTTCTATTGCATTAGCTGAAACAACTAAAGTTTAGCTCTAATTTTAATATTATGAGAAAATTGACGGTATATGGTTGTATTGTGTTGTTTTGTGCACAGAATTTTGGGTATAAATGTGTATTCTTTCATTAACGTAAGGCTCTATCTTTGGAAAAATGTCGAACTGTGTGAAAATTCTGTAGATTCTCCATAAAAATGCCTAAGAAAACTTTGGGCCTTTTGCTCCGAGTTTTTAAATTGTTTGCTTTTTTATGATAGTTTCCTTTAGTCCAACTTCTGCTATAGTTCTCTTCATTTAAATTATTCACTAACTTTTCTGATTGCCACTGAATTTTTTTATTGCAGTCATTTGCATACTCTATTAATTACCTACACAGTATTGTTTTCCTATTGATAGTATTTAAGTATTGGAATAATGTGGTTGTACTTACACTAACCTTTTCATTTTATTGATTTGAATAAGATTTTTGTTATTATGTAAGGTTTCTTTGGTAGGCTTAATCAACTTTTCCAGTTGATTTTCATCATATGTTTGTTCAAAAATGATTTGGGTACTGTAATCTTTAGTTATTATAATAACCTAGGCTTATTCAAAAGTAGGACAGTCAGCTTTTTCCTAAAATTCGTATGTCATTCGTAATATCTGCAGTATCTTGTGAATCCATTCATCGTCTTATTTCATATTATAAAAGTTCCAAAATTTGTATGAAAAGTAATTATCGTGGTAATGATGAAATCAACACAGCATAATTGGGAAAATAGGCAACTTAGTCCTCACTGCTATTTACTATTACAGAGAAATTTATTTTCCTGATTTGGAGTTAATAAAGATTTTACTTAAAAGCTCACATCATTTGCTTATTGTAGATTTCTTCCTAAGTGGATGAAGATGGGCATTTCAAGTGAAACAAAAGCTATTTTAAATTATAAAGTCCTGACATTTTCTGCCTTTGTCTCTGTAACTATGTCGTTTTTCATTAGTGACCAGTTCATTTACTTTAGGTAAGCCTCAATAGAGATAGTTTATTTTTCTTCTGTAACTGTTAAGTAGTATTCTGTTTCATTGCTTAAAATTCTATGCAATTCTCTGAAATCTGTTTTATACTTGTGCGTGTATTTCCCTTGTTGTTGCACGATACGTATTGGCTTTCGATACGCCTACGTTTGATACCTACTTTATGATTTCAGCTAATATATTTTCCTAAAGTGTACTAGTTTCCCCACCAAGCAGGCTGATAAGGTTGATAAACTGTACGAACCAAATCATATCAGCTAGCTGTTATAATTGGGAACAAGTCGCTTTCTTGCCTGATATTTACATATACTATTTGTTATATTGGGCTGTGTAGCTGTTTTTTAAGTTATGAAATGGGTTTTTGATAAGCTGAAAGAAATCAACTTTCTGCAACTGTCTCTAATTCGCCAAGCTTGATTATTTAATATGCTGGAGAATCTTCTAATGGGGTTGTTTTGTCACAATGATAAAGATTTACATACGTAAATTAAAAGTTCCATTTTTTAAAAGCACATTATATTAAGAAGTAGCTATCACTTTTTATACAGACCAACTTATAAATCTTGACCCGGTTAATAGCGTTTTTCATTTGTATATTTCCGTAAATTATCAGTTATGTTGACGTTCTAAATAGTCATTTAGGTATTCATGGATTCAGCAACGCATAACAAAATATTTGTAAAGTGTATCACTTATGGTTCCATGAAATATTGCAGCATACTTGTCAACCAACTCATTGTTTCAATCTTAATTGTGTTATGCCTGACTACTGTTTCATATAAAATCTTCATGATTGCTGAGTAGTATGTATTTTAAGGATTTGGTTCCACTAAAGTGGTTATTTGTATTTTTTTACAGTTGTCTATCTGAACAAGGAATTGATTATTGGTCGGTGGATAAAAATAACTCGTGAGTCTAAATGATAATGATGGTATAATGTATGGTGATCTACTCCCAGAATTTCTTCTGGTCTACGTGACTAGTACTGACACTCTCGGCGTTATCTCGTAGCTTGTTTAACATTAAACGACAAAACCTCATGAGGCATAGTGTATAACTGTATGCCAATGCACTTAACTGGATAATTGAAATAATATGGCATATTCGTTTTGAAGGTTAAGAATGAGCACATCTAAATCACAGTTATTTAGTTCTGATCAGGTGATAAATATTGTTACTTAGATTATACCTCTGGCATGCGATAAGTGCGTAATCACTGTAAACAAATAATTTTGTTTTGTGAAATATTGTTTATATATAACATGTAGTAGTGTCGCTCTAACAAGCGCATTTACATAGGTGTTTTGCCAAATATTTTTATTATTTACTCCAAGTATTTGTCCGTACGATGATAAATTATCGATCGTAAATGCATAGTTCTGCTCACACATCTATCAGCTTTGCTAGAATGTCAATAATCTCTTGTTGCGTCTGACACAACGTATTTCTAGAAGGACTTTTTACATTCTACCCTGCAGAATCATGGTATTTTGTCTCCTCTTATTTAAAATATGTGAACAAACAGGCTTTACTGTTGGCTAATATCAATCTTGGGCATTTTGGCCCCGTAATTATGTGAAGCTGTGCATGTGAAATGGGACCTCTCCCTGCTTAAGATGTTTATCAGCTCTCTGTGTTCGACCGTCGCTATTGATATCCAGTAGAATCATCACGTTAGTAATACTAAAGTTCACGAATGTTTGTCTAGTTACACAGTTATTATATTATCCTGAAACTCCGGCTTCTTCTACTTGACCATGTTTTATGACTGTCACCCAAGCGGTTTTATGTTGTGGTTGCTTGATAAGGCTGGAACTTGGTGGGAAAAGCAGACTAGCAATCAATTTATAACAAGATGTCGCCGAATGGAAGAATGTTGAATGAAACTATCAACTGTTGGCTCATCGCACTTCCTTGGTTGGTGTCGGAGAGATGGTACTCATTGGCTTTAGACTTCGTATGAAGCCAATCGCGATATCACTTATATTTTTGCTAAATTCTTCATGAAGGCATGACCGTCTTTGTCATAGAAGTCTTTCTTATTTGTTTTTTCTAGTGAATCGTACTGCTGACTACGTAATTTTATTATTGTCATGTTGAATTTCTTTCCATTAAGATCGTCCTCTGCCTTTTATTTCTTCATAATATTAATTCTTTGTGTGGTTCACACATTTTCGGTGTCCGTTTGTACCAAACTCTATATGTATGTTATGGTAATTCCGTGTCATTTTTACTTTCGATTTGCTACGCATTTTTCTACATATGTTATGCTAACCAGTAATTTATCAAAATTATTAAACCACTTATTTTGTCACAAGCCTTAAAATCATTATAAATAATATTCAGCTTTTTTATGGAACATTATCAGAAATCTACGATCACTGTTTTGTCAGAATTTGTCTTTGGTTTTACAAATAATTTGCTAAAAGGCTTACATTTAATTTTGTAGTATAACGGGATTGCACGATGCTCAAAAGAAAGCAGCTTTTATACAATCTGTTAAAAATTTCCTAGGTATTGGTACTGGACTTTTTTCAACACTGGTTGTTGGTTACTTGTCAGATAAGTATGGTCGACAACTGACATTGGGGATCATTGTATTTGGAGAGGCTTTACGAATTTTGGCTATCAGTAGGTTATACGTTAAGTGGCTTGATTTGTTTATTGTTTCTGTGCAAACTGTTTCATACTTAGCAAAATACACTGATCCTAACCTTATGTGTTTTATAGTGCTCATATATAACGCTTCTGAAAGCTATTGGCTTATTCAGTTAAACAACATTTCGTAAAAACAACCAACATCTCTAAAATAAGGTTATAAGAAACATGTTTTCGTAAACATGATCCAGTTAATAATATTGCTCATTGTACTATATGTGCTGAACAAGCCAACATTGTGTCGATTTGCATACGTTATGTTTTATATTTTTGTCACTTAATGACTACAAACACAATCTTAAATTCGTGTAAGATACTTAAAGTGGTATTTACCGTCGTCTCTCTATGAACGAAGTAACTAATTTACATATCTTGTTATCATCAAAAGGTGCTAACTTAAAAGTGAGCTACTTTGATATCTTAAAACACGAGGCTTTACTCTAGGTTAATTTTATAGTAAAATTTATCATATATATATACTTACAAGATTCCTGGAAATGTGACCATATGATTGTCTGTTGAATTAACGATTAAAGTATAGGACCAGCAATATGTGAAGATATAGTTAGGGAAATGAATTCACATTTTTGCGCAAGAACCACTGATAAAATAAGTCTCATAAACTATTATTAATGATATAATTGTCTAGCACAACAAAAAAGAAATGTTGTATTCAATTTATGTAGCTGAAGATTTACTTAAATTATTGATCTAGACGATTTATGTATTTTTCATCTATAGTCTGACCTAATTTATCAATCATCAGACAAACAAGAGCCAACACTTTTCACAGACAATCAATATTTAATGAAATTTATTTATATTCATGCCGTAAACTTACAATATTCCTAAGAATGGTCCTTAAAATTAGTATTCACCTTCACACTTTTATTCATAGAATTTTTTTTGTATATAAGTGTTGTTACGTTAGTACATATCAAATATCAAATATCCTGACTTTTACTCTTTTGTTTATGTTTGATCTATTATAGGTATTGTTGTATTTTTTAACCTTTCTCCATGGAGTTTGATAGTATCTGAATTGTTAGAAGGATCTATTGGAGGTGGATTATTATCAATCTCAGCACAAATAGCCGCTTGTTTAGCTGATCTAACTCAAAATTCACAGAATAATAATATAGTATCAAATGAAAATATGGATATGGGAACTCGTACAAAAAGATTAGTAAAAGAACGTTGGCTTTTATTTACTTTGCTTGATGGTGTAATTAGTTGTGGTATGGCATTGGCAAACGCACTTGCAGGTAGTAACTTATGACTAATCTTACAATATTGCAATGGAAGCCACGAGTGATGATTACACAGTCCACTGGAAATATTGTTTTAAAAGAAACTTAGGCAATTTTTATCTAGTGCATATTATATATTATCTTGATAAGGGGTTTACTTACTAGGAAGTAACATACTCAGTAATTTTTTTATACTTAATAATTGGGTGGATAGTGTACACATTTATGCTGCATCCTACGTTGTTCGAAGCTAATCGACTGGACTGTGGTATTATTTTAACAATAATGTAAAGTAGTATTTACTACTGAGTGTCCTAATTTTGTCTTTTCAGAAAAGCTTATAATTGAAATCTGTCAATTAAAACTGGATAATCCAGCTTGAGGGTTATGTTACTTGTATTCTTTTCATTCGGAGAAGCATTATTTTCTATGCTCCCTTAATCACTGAAAATTTATATTATCACTGAATAGAGGTCTCATTATTCGCTGATGTTTTTGCTATATTTTACAGGTTACATGATTCAACATTATCGTTTCTATATAACGATGCTAACTTGTATAATCTTCCTAATTCCTTTACCAATTTCTTTACTTCTCACATCTGAAAAAAGTATGAAGATAATACAAGTTGCAGAACCAGATGTGGAAAATTCATCTGATGAGTTATGTGACGCAACTTCAGTAATTCAGAACAAAAGTGGTGAACTCCAAGAATTTCCGAATAGTAGTTACTCTGTTCACGTAAAGTCTGGAAACAGTTGTATGAACAAGTTGCGAGTAAGAAAATTACTATTTTCACGGTATTTTAATCATATTCATTGATTACATTGTGACATCTTGGTAGAAAATTGATTGGAGTTATATAAGTGGAAGAATCTGATAGTATGGTTGTGACTGACCATTTACGGACTAGTTCTAATAATATCACATATATTTGTAGTCTTTTTATGTGACTCTAAGTTAGTAATCTGTTGTCTAAATGATATTAATTTTGGTAATTGGAGGAATAACAAATAATGACGTAACTGTTTATTACAGCACCCGGCCTTTAGGCAAATATTTTGGTGGTAGATCTAGTAATACTGTTCGGTTGCTTGAAGCGAAGTGAAGCGATATTCGAAAGTGCTAATTAGAAACAAATTGATTTAGCTACTGGACCACATCTTCATTAATTAGGGTATTTATTCACATTTGTGTTAACGAAACTTGATAATTCTTGCCATTGTTTTATCTGGATACTTATATTAGAATTTATAGTTTTTCCTACGTTTACTCCCGTGGGTTACACTTATTTTATCGTGTGAATTGTACTGAAAGTATGCTTCTCGTCTCAATCCACGTTCGGACTTCTCGATTTTCGTCTAACCTTCAGGTAATACGTGGTTTGTATAGAATCGATCACCACTGGCATTAAAGACATGTTGTTATGTAGCATTACTTGTCATACACATTTATCTATTCGTCTTGTGGCTAAGTAAAACACTTATATATCAGTCACACTTTATAATTAAGAACAGCCTTAAATACACTGATTCTTTTGAGGGTAAGTTATGTGTTCACTTCCCTATCGTTTTTTATGTACATAGCTTTGTACTGGTTACTTGACGTAGGGTAATTACGTATAATTAACTTGAAAAGGAAGAGTATTTACTGAAGAGCTACTTGATAATTGAACAGAACAAAGTATAAACATCATTTGATTGCTTATAACACTTGGAATGTGTGGTACATTCTTCGAAACAGCCGACATTTTGTTACTGTGTAATAAAAGTATGACTCTTCATCATAAGTATTTCTATGTGTTAATTCGAATTTAAAATATATAATGTCACTTGGGTTAATACTTCGCAGTAAGTTTAATAAACTCATCAGTTACCAATAATACTGTATCTCTCTAATGGGTCTTGTTTTTTGATGCAGACACGTTTTTACTCGAGTTCATGTTTTCATGAGAAACAGTGATGATCTGTCGATTCGCCTGTCTGATGAATAGTGGCTCAGTGACTTAATGGTCCAGTAATTCAACTTTCAGCTACCAAATTGTATGTTCAAGTTCTTCTCCGCCTACTTAAGTTTGGACAAACGAGTAGTAGGTCTGGAAACCCGTTACATGATTGTGTAAATGAGTCTGTAAGTTATTAATGAATAGAAGTATTGTCATCCACTTGTCTGTATTAATAATCTAATTTTAGCGACTATAGAGCTAAAAAGTCATATGAACAATGAATAGAGCCGGATCAGTAATTATTAAGGAAGAAGCGTATCCAAAGCTGTTTACAGACACATTTTTAATGTGTTTCTTCTCTAGTAGATATAACGCACTCATATCTTCTTTTATTTGGAATTTCTTTCTTCAGATGGTGTCAAATCTACCTCGAACTCATCTAATAATAGTCACCCTTGTTTTCATGTTTTCTATCTCTGGTATCTCTGATGCACAGTATCTATTTCTTTACTTAATGAGTAATCCCTTTCTTTGGAACGCTCAGGCAGTTGGTTTATTCATGTGAGTTTTTTTATGGATCCGTGGTAACAGTGTGCATTGTTTTCTTTAGGCTAATGTTCAGTGACTTGATCTTTTACTTTAAACCTGATTTTCAAACTATCATCGTTCGTAAATCATATGTTAATCGTTTCAGTGACATCAACTTTATTAGCCAGCAATATTTGATATTTTCCGGACTGTTAAACCAATTCCATCCGTGCTTAAATTTATTGCATAAAGTGATACTTTAGTTTTGCACAGCCTCTTCACCTCTAGTGTTAATTCTTAAGTGGTGGAAGTTACTCATCACTTCTTTTAATTGGAACCATACTTTTTCAAGCATTCTGTTTAGATATGTATTGCGTGTTTAAAAAAAAAAATATTTATATGCTAAAATTCGACTTTAAAGTGTTAATGATTGATTGCATACATTCCCACTGATGGTATTTATACTTTCTGATGTATTTTAACCTTCAAAATGCATTTGCTTATGAATTTTACGTGCATGTCCTTAAGTCTATCGTTATTAGACTTCCGTACGTACTAATGTGTTAGAATCTCTGTCGTGTAGCCCCAGTTTATGAATACCTATTTATTTTTCATTAATATCATTTTTATGCAGTTCGTAAACGCATGGAAAAATAACGAAAAAGTTACAGGATCCGACTTTCGTCTACTAGGTTTCAGTTTTGAGCTTCGTTTCAGCTACTTCGATTTAAACAACCAGATTTCATCATTGGATATTGTAAAGCGATTTGTTAAAAGCACACAACACGAACATTTATTTGTTTAGTGAGACTCATTAAATATATTCGAAATCTTAATATCCTGCGATAGTCATTTTTTGAGAACTATTCGATTTTATGGGGAGATTATGTAAATCAGATTGTACCGATTGCAGCTTCCACCTTGATGTGATAGTTGGGCTTGTTTATTGTAATAATTTACATTGACTATAACGGTTTCTTCTTTAGGCCCTACTGTGTCAGCTGAAGAGCAGTAGGTCACTGGTTCGAGTGTGCAGTCCTATTGTTGACTGATATGATGTAATGACAGTCGAGTGTTTTTCTTATATAACTACCATACTTCCTCATCGTAATACAAGGACTATGCTAGAAAAGTGCCCTAAAATTATAGCGATTATATTCAAAGCTATTCATAAAGGCCGTATGCGATTGCACACAAACAATTGTCTATTGGGCGCTACAGACACGCTCAGGTAGGTAATACCACTACTAACCCATTTTTTGAGTACTTCAAGAAACATAATTCCATAATGCGGGCTATGAGGAAGTGACGACTTTTTACGTACCCCTAGTAAGATTCCAAGCCAAATTAACTAGGTTGTCACTTTCTCTCCTTTCAAGGAAGGGGTGATTTCATGCAAGAACCTTGAGTAATATTGCGTTCATAGTTAATTTGTACTGACGAATGTTGAGGTTTACTCCATATGAATTTGATATCACGAATAGACTTGGGTTAGGCAACCATTGAAAGTCAAAGTGTTATTGATGAGTAACTATCTCAATTTTCGATTTTCCTTCAATCTTTTATGTTGTCGTTTTTTGACTTTTGTTCTGACTTATTTGGACTTAAAATTTCTTTCGATATTTTGCTTTGTTTAGAGGAGTAAGGGATGTATGCTGTACTTTCATGTCTGTATTTTGTGTCAGTATGGTAGTCAAGTTTCGAAAGAATCAACCAGATAAACATATCAAAGTGACTCGGAGTGACGCAGCAACATCTAATAGAATCAATACAACATTATTCAGTCGTTTTAAATCTGTGGATCAAATTCTACTAATCGTGTTGGTATTTTTTGGATTTCTACTTTTATCTGTTCATCAAATTCTTATGGGCATGGCGTCTACACTTACTATTCCATCTGCAAATATTTTTATTTATTTTGGTATGGTTTTCTCAGATTTCTAGATTTTCGTTAAAGTGCTCTTTTTATCACCTTTCCGTATGTATTTATCACTACAGATTTAGTGAAGTCTCGTTTGAAAATGTCCGCCAACATCTTTGAACTTTAAAATTATTCAGTTAGTGAATGACATGTTGTTTAACTCAGTATACCAGATCAATTGCTCATGCATATTAGTACTAGTTTGTGGATCTTTATGGCCGTGAAGTACACATATGTATCTCTTACTTTGCCATTTCAATAAGAATATGAGTTTAGTCAGCATTATTTATTCTTCATAGACTAATCATATGAATTTATTTTTTCCGACCAAAAACTTTCCTCCCCCCAACAAGTGAATAAGTCAGTATGAGTTTACCAAAAATGTGTAAAAACACAAAAGCATGTAGTTAGCACTGTATGCCTCACTGATAAATGATTTACGAAAGAATTTACACTCTGTATTTATCCTGCAGCTAGGCTTCATGTAAGTGTCTGGAAATATATAAATGTCTTCTCTTCCGTTCCATTAGTCATCTCACTCTAATTATATCAATTGTGGAGCTGAGTTTACCAGAAACTCTTATCGTTACTCTATAGGTGTGTTAATTCCAGCATCTTTTGCCACTTTTCGTTTCATTTAATCGATGAATGCTAATGTATAAGTTTTAGAAAACATTTCATATCATACATTTAGTTATATCAGTGAGTATACCAGTGTATGTATCAGCGTAGCGCAACCAAATGAGCTGGATATAAAATACAAATATAGGGGTAATTAGAGCTTAAAATGTAAAGCCCAATACAAATTACATTCTAATGTGCATTATTCACTCAATAAATGAAGTGATTAATTACTGACACTTATTATTGAAAGATGGCAGCGTTGAGAATTTTCAGCCATTGTATTATTACAGTTCGATTGACAACTTTATTTTCAACGAGTTAATAATAAATTTAAAGACTTCATTATTATTTCTTGGTGGTAATTACCACTTGAATCTAATAGTTATACCTACACTTTTTGAAACTTTGATATTTCATATTTTTTGTGTGCGTACGATTCATACAATATGGTGCCATTATTAAATACTCTTAGTTATCAAATGACATTTTCTAATGTTCCAATTAGACACTAGGTAATTTTAATTGGAACCTGTTTGATGTAAAATTGACAGTAACAATGAAAATTATAATTTTTTTATAACGTTGTATATAGCATCATCACTTTTGACAGCAATAAAAATAATGGATTCATTTCAAATTTACGCAATATAAATTCTGTTTCAGTTACCATTAAAGATTTTCTCTTCTTAATACCATCTTAGAGTAGTACAAGATTTTTTTCTAACTAAAATCATGCTTACTGTTTTACCTCCCGTCGATTGTTATTTTGTGAAAGATGTATTGCTCCATTTTACTAATAGTTCTTCTGACTTCGATATTACTCATTGTTTGCTCATTACTGATTGCTTCATTATCGGCGTAATATGTAAATTCATGTATATTTGATTTTAGACAACTTAGTTTTAAACTGAAATATGTTCATCTTTCTCCTATCTGAGACTAGTTATTTGAAAATATCTGAAATCCTACGTTATTTGTTCTGATTGTGACTCAAGTATGCTTACATTTGACAGAATTAAGGCGATAATTCCAAAGCTCCTGTAACAATACATGACGAATGGAGTTCAACATAGTCGAGTGTAAGGCAATTATTTACCATTGGTGATATTTGAATTCGTACTATATATGAAAAAACCTGAGCGGTTTGGGATTCAATCCCTATTTCAATAAAGGATTGGGGGCTGCTAAAAGTTCCATTACTTGAACAAAACGTTTTTCCAGTGTTTTCTGGCTTTTAATGTATTTCAGTCACTTATGTAAGGCTTCAAATACTGCATATCCCTACTTTTAATATCACTAACTGCAGAGCACATACGTTTTCACTATTATTATTCTTGAATGCTTTCACAATATTATGCTTAATTACGTTCATATAATTTCAGAATAATAAAAATGTCCATTATGCAATTAGGGCAACATATGTATTCAAACAGTATTGTTTTCAATTTGTTGCTTGTATCCGTCATAGACTGATTTCGGTCAGGTGCCACTAAAAATCATGAAACATTGGAGTGCTGTTTTACTGTAGTATGAGACTCCTTATCAATTCGCACACTCTCGATTTTCTCAGGAAATTGAACCCAGGGACATTCAAGTCTTGTGCCGAACATTGGGTCATCAGCAAGATTGAGCCAAAATTGAATTGCAGAATTTCCACTCGAATAAATTCATGATAGTCAGTACCATTAGTAATAACCGATTTATTTATATGGTATTGAGTAGCACAAAACCTTTGTTGACGTAATTTTACTCAAGTAACCTGTGTATTAAGACATTCCAAATAGTTTTACACCGTCTTGTCAGTATTTATTATTTTTCGTCATTTTCTTGTGTTCTTTCTGATCATTTACAACGTTTCTTGCTTTAAATTTACTTCATTCGTACATAATATAGCTACTATTCCGAGATTCGTCAAAGGTTTTCAAGTGCCTATACTTCGAACAATGATATCAAAGTGGACAGAAGTTTCTAAACAAGGTATTTTTATCTGAATGGATTAGTTTCATTTGTTGATTGTTGAAATCTACTTTTGTAAAATATTTATAGTATTCTTTGTTTAAAATATTGAAAATTCCCGTAATGTAAATTAGAATAAAACACATACGTTTAAACCATCTCTTATCGATACGAGAATTTGATATTTGAACTCTTTTTGTATCTTGTTTACACTACGTACATACTTAAACATTACTCAGTTTTTATTGGTTTCTATTCTAACTAGTTTATTCTCTCATAGACTTAACCTACGTATTGTGTTGAAATGTTTATTTAAACAGTTATTCGTAGTTTAATGTTGTGAAGATTATTGAGTTTTAATTGACGCCATGAATTGACCTTGGTAAGACAACCAATCAAAGCTGAACACCATTGGATAACTGTTTTACTCTAGTACAGTGCATTACTAGTGCACCTATAATCTTAGAATCACTTTATATTTTTAATGATTATTTGTGTAATCTATTTGATTGACTCACAAGTTGCCTTAGCTGTTTTAACGTTTTCATATTTACATATAAATACTAGAGTGTATTATAGTAGTCTGATGAAAATCTGTTTTTCGGTTTTGTTCAACAACAAATTACTGTGTCACAAGACATGAAGATTCGTTTTTGGTTTTCACTTTAGTCTACATAAAGTGCTTATATGTGTTATATCAAAATCCAAACCAAACCATAATCACTTTTCCAAAATTGATTGATCGGACTTTAAGTCATTGGACGAATTATAGTTTAGTGGTTAACGTTTCAAACTCTGCCTCAATTACTTCAGTGTATACAAATGGGAAATATCATTAGCCCTTAGATTGTATCTCAAAGTAAAGTAAGCATATTTGCTCTTGATAAATGAATTAGTTAAATTCTCACAGGAGCTTATAACAAGGTCTAATTAAACAATATTATTTATCAATTCAATGTTTAATTGTTTGAAAGGGGAGTTTCGCATTATCCAGATTTTAGCACAATACTTGTTTACTCCTTCATATTTTAGTCAAACATCACTAAACTCTTCTGGTGGCTGATTTATACGACATTTAAATTGACTCTTAGACGAAATGCGTTTCTATTTCATGGCTGATATTTAAATGAACAATTAATTGTTTTTACTCATTTCAGCTTTGATGCTAATAGTATAAACATATATTTTTCAACACTTCATTTTGCGTATACTTACTGTAAGAACTTACCATCAGTTATGTATTATTAATTATTGAATGTCGTTTTATGTACCTGCCTTACAGTAACTAATTTTTCACTTATACAAGATTTAATTCTAATCGAATGTATTCACTTTTGTTTAATTTTCATAACTTTAGGTATGATAATGTCTGTTGTCGGAGTTGTTGAACGTCTTGGGATTCTGATTAGTATTGCAGCTCTGCCAGTTATATACGGTTCAACAATCAGTTCTTTTAAAGGATCAGTGTTTTTAGTTTGTGCTTCCTTTACGATTATGGAAGCACTGATAGTTTTGTAAGTGTTATGCTGAGAGAAAGCAATTTTCACCATGATATCATGAACCTAAGCGATACTCAATAATACAATAAACGATTAACTTATAATTTGTTACGGATGACCTGCTTTTAAGAGGACCTGGGTTTGTGAACTTCCTTATAGTTTTTGAAAACTGCTGTATATATTAAAAGGGTTGTTGATTTTTCTTATAACCAGAACTGCGGTCACACTAATGAGATTTACCGACAAGTGTATCTAGGTACGTTAACATATGTGACATCAGATCCAACACCGCAGCTGTTAATTGAGAACCTGATAGGATTAACTTACAATATCTTATATGAAAATGAAAAAAAATATATGTACGTTACACTTATTTATTCACCCAATTGTGGTATATCACCTGTTTATTTACTCTCTACCAGAAGTTTATGCCTATGAAGTAGTCTAAAATGACTATGAATGATTCACAAATTAGCCAGTCAACTCAGAAAACACAAATTTATTAAAGCCATCATCCTTATCTTTGAACCTGGCTGTATGCGTGCAAATGATAGTAATATTACTCCACGGTATTGGGATGCAAACTTACAATTTATTAGTTAACAATCGAGGGCATTACTTGATATGCCATTTGTCTCTATCACAGTAAATCATACTGCTGTTCCAATATATTAAATACGATAATTTTAAAATATACTGTCACAGTGTTTGTTTCGTTTATTTTCAGGTTTTTACCAGTCTATGCCCCGAAATTGTCGTCATCTCAATCATAATCAATTAAATATTTTCACGATAATTTGTTACTTTATTGAACTCTGATAAAAATATCATGTCTAGATTTTTTCATTCTATATTTCACCTATTTTTTCCGTAATAAATTATTTATATTTTCAGGCTAGTTATTTTGTTTTCACTACTTCACGCCTTAATTTCAGAAACAAACTGTGTTAGTGATTACTGTTGAGAAAAGTTCCCAACAGATCTTGACACTGGGCGTTAACGGTCTGAAACAACAGCCTCAAAACTAGATCTGTTCGTAAATTGACTCAAAGGATGAGTGAATCCTAATTCTAATTTATGTGATAATCGGTTGTAAGTCGCAAAACTATTTATTGCTCCTCAAAATTTATCGACAAAATCACTCAGAGTTAATCGGTCTAAAGCTCAAAATCAAGGAAAATAATCAAAGTCCAAGTATGAAAATTGAGTACAACAAAATATTCAAATTCCGATAAGAAACCAGTATTCACCTGATTAGTTTGCGAAGGTTTAACTACCTCATGCACTTAATACTACAGTTATTTGTGAACAATTGGCATTTATGAAGAGTAGTTTAATTTGAAGAGGGATTTTAATGTTGGATGTTGAGTGTATTATGTTTAAACTTTCGAGTTTGTTTACAGCATTTGTATGGCACTTAATTGATGACAATACAGTCACGTTACCTATTAGGGTAAGTGGGCAATATTGTTGTTTAATAGAGGTGGGAGAATTGACGGATAATGTAACATAGTATTAGAATCATGTTCATCAGTACGAAAACATACAGTTAGGTGAAATATTACAAATCCTCAAAATTACTACATTATCATCGAACTCATATATGACTAGACCACAATACGTAGACAATCATTTTAGTTACCAACAACAGATTTCATCTTTTAAGTGCTCTCTTCGTCAAAAATTGCTTAGCCGTTAGACCACTAAGCTGGTATCCAGTGGTTGGTGTTTCTAAGTCGCTATGTATTTGCTCGACATCATCCATTACCATGAATGGGTAGCCGCCTCACTCTCGACATAATTGAACCCTATTGGCTACTGTTGACTAACTGCCGGAGGTAATTCTTTGAGTTCTAGTGAGAAAGCGTGACCAGTGGAGTTCAACTATGTTGAGTGTGAGGCAGTTAACGAGCGATGACATTGAATGTTGTCGTCCATATGTACCGCGAATTAGCTGAGTTAGAAATATAAACTAATGAAAACGAGCTGAGTGGTCTAATGGTTTAGCACTTATCAAAGACCGTGAAGGCCCTGAACTTTGCACTTTTACTGGGATGAGCACTGCTCAACAGTCTCTTTCTTGAACGAAACGGCTGTTCAATGCTTTCTGGCTCTCGATGGTTCTTTGACTCAGACCAATTCGTGATATCCGATACGGATTCATATTAATCCATTCGGTTCTAACGGAGTCGATAGCATTTCGAGACTATGGCTCAGTTAGTACTTGATGAATTAAGCACGAATCAGAATCTAGCATTGGTGAACCTATTGACAAAAATATTCTCTTTATTCTGAAGTAGAATTATGATAGTTAATCCTGAAGCAACGAATGAAGGCAGAAACTCCAGGTTCTTGATGTCGAATCAATTCTGTGGAATGTCTACATTAAGTCGATTCCAACACTTATGCCTTTGTATGTTATTGTGAACTAGTGATTTCACCATTAAACAAATTTGATTGTAATTCTCATTCTTGATTGTGTGTATGGTAACCGTTCATTGTTGAATCTTTCTATTAAAAAATTCTCATTTCAATGCCTTTCAGTTTGTCACGTTTGTTTTAGTCATAATACACGTGGTTTGTAATAATTCACTTTAAAATGTCATAGGATTGATTGAACATTGAATGTCATATTATTTTCAAATGAGTTATCATAACCTAAAATATTCTCTAAATTACTGAAAAAGTAACCTGTCTATCATTGCCTATTTACATAATTCAAATGTTTTAAAAGATATTCATTATACATATGTGAATCGAAAATATCGGAAAATCATCTATCAATTCCCATTGTGTGCATTGATAAGAATTGTCAATTTATCACCATATCACAATGTGTAAATTATTTATCTTGGGTAAGATGGGTTAGTATTCATTTGTAAACTACTTCATAGGCTATTTGTTGTCACATACTTTTAAAGAGCTTTGAAGCTGCTTGGACGAAATTTTGAACAGTGACAAATCAGTTTTTCATAGTTATAGTCAACTTTCAATATTGTACATGATGTCAATGAATTTCAATTAATCACGCCTATTTTAACTTAATTTATTCGCTTTTAGTTTAATTTATTGTACTTTTACTTGTTTCTATCTTAGTCATAGTAGCATAACTTACGATATAATTGGAGATCATGTAACTAATCAAATGGTGTTTTATCAGATATATGTTTATAAACAAAAGGTTATTTACTTCTAGCCTACTGCAATTCAGCAAAATATAAATGACTAGGAAATTTGTATGTTTACTGTTGTGTTGGACGACTGAAGAATAGTAACGAACTATCACAGTTGTGTTGTATAATACTATTCCAACTATATTTTAACTGTAAGTAATGTAGACATTTCATTGCTATCATTGTTACGTTCCTCTTACCCTATTCTCACGTCCCTTATTATGAATTACACTCAGTTAGTTGTGTACACGTTACCCCTGTTCATTGACACAATCTCTTTTATTTGTATTGATGTTAAGTTCCTAATCGATCCTCTGTTTGGTCTGATTTTACGTCTATATAAAAGAATGTCTGAAATATAATACGATTCGGATTCTGATTCTGCCAGGTTGGTCCATTCATTTTGTGTTCTTCATTCGGGCTTGGGAACTTGTAGTCGCGGGGCAGATGTGTACGGGCACTAATTGGTAATTATCAAAGTCACACACTATATTTGCTGTATGATTGTAGTTGAGCCAAGCATATCAAAATATAACAGTTACTCATCAATCATGTATGCATTATACAATAATGCAAGTTGGGGTTCATAATAAAACAGTATTTCATCTCAAAAGCATAGAGATCAAAGTTTATGCGCGAACAGTGATTTTAGTTCATTTTTTATGTTTGTGCTCAAACAACAATTAGGCCCCTAATGAAACATTCTTTCATTAAGGATTAGTCAATATCGTGCCTTGCCTTTAGTTCTGATCAGATTCTTTCTACGAATTTACAGCACATCCAGTAGCTAAAATAAATTGATATCTAGATCGATTTCATTTGCAATTGTGAGGGGGGCGTTATAATAAAAATAAGGGGAGCTAGACTAGTTTCCGTTTGACATTGTTTATCTTCATACTTTAATGAAATGACACACCATGTAACTCTATATTAATTATAAAAAATGACTTCGTACCTGAGGCCGGAAATTACGATAATAAGTGCTAACCAGTAACCAATTAATGTAAAAATTTTAGTCTTATAGATCAGCTTTGATTCATGTAGACTGGACGTAACCTATATGAGAATGATTATTGAACCTCACAAAAGTGATCACGTTTATGTGTACTCATTTATACTACTGATTATTAGTCAGTATATTCGTTAATTAGATAATGCTTTCAAGATAATTTATCAGTTATATCTTGATTGAATATGCCACAGATTGATGTTGGCAAGGTACCATTGAAAACCAGGGAGAATTGGACGGCTGTTTCGTCCTAGTGTGGAACTCCTCAGCGGTGCGCACCCGAGATTCCGCGCCTTGGGCTTCAGGTTGACGGCAAACGCCTAACCATCAGCACCACTGGGTCGGCATCCAATGGTAGAATTCCCACTTCCACCAATTTGTGATATGGTACCCTGCCAATATCAATCTGTGACATATTCAATCAAATAAATAACCAATCTCCACAAAAATAATCATCCAAATTGAACTATTGTTTCTTGGCTAAATATTTGAACACACTTTGTTTCACAATGAATTATTGTATTACTTGTTGATTCTTAATAATGCAAATCGATAGTTCCGTCATTTGATTGAACTCTAGTTTGTTCACATCAACTTCATCCATTTACATTCCAATATATTAAATTTCTCTCTAGGTGCCATCTTAAGCAGTTTCTTTCTGTCCCTTATTCGTTGTTTGTTTTCTGTTTATTCTTATTATTCATTTCATTGGAAAGGTTTTCATTTAAACTAAGTTTCTGAAACATTATCTCGTGTCTACTTATCATTGGGTCAAAAAAAAACTTATTATCAACCTCAGATTTTAAATTAGTCACCAGTGAGATTATCCTATCCTTTAGATTTCAATTATTTATATCCTGACTTTTATCTAATTATGGTATTTCTCACCGAGAGCCGGAAGATACGAACGTCATGGACATTTTCAAAACTGGGTTTGTTGGGAGAAATATCTTGATTAATAATTTTATACTCATTTGTGTTTTTTTGCTAAGATATGTAATTTACGAGTATCAACAAAATATACGACTCAAGTGATGTAAACCCAAGCGGTAACTGTGAGTACAACTTATAAAACAGCCACGAATTCAGATTAGTAATGGAAGTAGCTTGAAGTAAGTAGAATTGGCTACTTTTGACGTTGTGGAATCCATTGAAGGAAGTTAGTTCCAGCGGCTAGTTCTGATACTTAGATATTTATCACTGCTTCTGTTTATCAGTAACATCAATTTTAACTTTATGAAAATCTACTAGGAATACATATTTTCTTGCCAAAAGTAATTTTATCCGTACTGAACAACTTTGTAATGCTTTGTATATCGTCATTATTCCCATCATTACAGTATGTACAATAACATATAAATAATGCCTACGCATCTTTTGGACTACATTAAAAAAGAAATAGTCTTGTGTGCATTATTGGTGTCATTCAATTGGTCGTTCTCCTATTTCATTTATTAGTTCTGAGATCTAATTAGCCTCCATGTCACATTGCTTTTCGATTGCTTTCAGCTGAGAATGCTTACAGTCTAGTCTGTATGAAATGGAACTTAATTTTTATACTTATCAGCATTCCGGATTTCCTAATCCACAATGACTCATTCTAGTTCAGTTCAATCCAGTTCAGTTTCGATTAAGGTGTTTCTTATTACATTATGAATTTGTTGTTACTTAACTACAGCTGAATTCGGTGTTATTATATTCTAATACAATTAATGACTAGACTACTTTTGTTGCTATTCTGAATAATCCATGTTCTTATTTCATATATGATTGCTTGTTGTACCCTTGAGCACTTACATACATACTGAGTACAGTTACAATTCTAATACACCCACATAGTTCGTGCTTTCAGAAGACAAATACTATTATTAATTAGGAACAAATTCATTACAAAGTTATCACAACCATTAAATATTGGCCCTTGGAAACAGGATTTCAGAAATTCACCAACATATTAATTTTTTAGACAAAAACAGCTATATATTGTATCTCAGTGGAAAGTTGCGGTGGGTCTCAAGTAGGCTTGTTTATTTCTTATAGTATTAGATAATGCGAACAACAATGCTAATTTACGGAAACATAGGAACATTAGTTAATAAAAGAGAGGTAAGCGGTTTTCAATCGTATCTTCATCATTAAAATTATGTGCGTACACGAAACATAAAGAACTAACTAAAATTTAATAGATGTTATTATTCTGAGCTATTCTTGATAAACAGAGCAACTGGTAACCTTCATTTTCCATTTCTTTATTCACAGGTTCCTGTATTTCACTATGAATGGGAGTGAACTAAAAAGGATTTTGGAAAAAAATTATCCTTCAGCCAGGTGGTTTAAAACATTCTACAGGACATTCAAAGATTAATATTTCCAGATAAAATTCAGCTGTGAGCTGAAATGATTCAATTGCTAAGAAGCATTATTCAAATTAGAACATTGGTTTGATATATAAGTATATTATGCGAACCGTTTGCATCACAATTTTGACCCCCACCCCCAGTAATTACAGTCGCCTACAAAACAACTGATGCAATTTGTTGACTAAATAATCTCCATTGTAATAGCAAACAGAGTGGATTTCTATCAACTCGTGTACTGATTAAGAAACTTCACTTTCTATGTAACTTACATTATAATAAGGATTCTATTTCATAGATTTATGAGCAGCAAGATACAAAGGCATTATAGATAACATCTTACTGACAAGTATTGCGGCCTCCTTCTGTGACCGTATCACATATTTTTAGAAACTGCACGTTGTTTAACCATTTACGTTTACATTATTGTTTCTGCAAAGCATAAAAATTATCTAAAAATGTAATGACTAATGGAATCTACTAAACGAACTTTGTCCTGTTTAGATGTACCGGTATTAGTATCTATATACTTAAATTCAGAACCCATAGTTTCAAAGATCAGTGTTACACACTAATCTACTGAGTGCATAAAGAAAGTGAAGTTGATTAAGCAATCTACTTCTATGTTTACTGCAAAAATGTGTTATCATGTGTTAAGAGATATTTTTCATAGGAATGTTTTTCAAGAAATTGGTTGTATATGTTAGATGAAACTTGAAATATGATGGATTTCTGAATACTTCTAAATGTACTTCATTTAATGTATTATTGTTAATTTATACTAGAGTCATAATACACCTTCCATTTTCGGATTTACCCTAAGAACTTTTATAAGCCTATTCAACAAAATTCCATGATAGACATTCATTTCTAAACAGAATTATTTTCATATGTACTAAAGGTACAATTGACAGTTTCTGAATCTAACAATTAAATATCAATTAGGATGGTTATTTTATTCAATTGAATATATCACAGAGTGATGTTAGCAGGGTACCATTGAAAACTAGGGAGTACTGGACAGCTGTTTCGTTCTATTGTGGAACTCCTCAGCAGTGCACACCCCAGATTCCGTACCGGGGGCTTCAGGTCGACGCGAATGCCTAACCGTCTGCATCACTGGGTTAGCATCCAATGGTAGAATTTTCACTTCCATCAATTTGTGATATGCAGCGAGACGATCATCGGCGATAACTGTCTCATTCCCGACAAGTCTGATCTCCACCAGTCACGACTTCTCACTAGAGCTTCAGGAACATCCTGGAATTAGTCACTAATGAGCTCATCCCAATTGAACTATAATAATGAGCTGTCCAGTGCTACCTGATTTTCAATGGTACCTTGCCAACATCAACCTGTGATATATTTAATCAAATTAAATATCATTTAACAGTTATGCACATGCCATTAATAAGAAATGGTTATCTTAAATCATTTATAGTTAATTATTTAGTGATATATACTGAAATATTTTGAAAGTTGACTTTTAACTACTACGGTTTTCAACAGACGTTCTTCATCTCAATTAGAAGGAAATAATCCTTACACCTTATTTCTGCTGCTCACAAGTGATTTGTAGTTATCAAAAAGTGAGAATGTTGTACTCAAAATGAACTATCAAATCTCAGTTTACCAGAGACTGCCTGCCAAACTATTGCTCTAATAACATTCTAAAGTCTTGTTTTTCAAAAGTACTAAGCCCATAGTAGTTTTACATTGCTATTATGGTTTTTTATATGGTTAAAAATTGTAAAAGCCATAAAAATGAAATCTAAAAACTAACTGTATTACGTACATTGCTGCGCAAAAAGAAATTAATAGCATCGCTGCACATACAAGAAAGACAGCACCGGGAAAGTATGAAAGCGTAGCTGAATAAACCAGTGGTAAAGCGCTTACACTGATTAATAGGCCAATTCGTGATATGAAGGAAGCCAGCGAGAGAACTAAACCTTTGAGGATAGTAAAAAGTAATTAGTAATTGTGAAAATTAAGAACTGTTGGTTTTATTTGTTCGAAGTCACTTCATGTGCTAACTAAAACCACCCTGATAAATTAATTATTTCATATAAAATCTAAGAGGTAATAACGTGAAATCGGTTTAGGTTTAATTAAAAACATCAGAAGAGCAGTAGGATTATCAGCATTACTTCCATTAACTTTAGTTGCACTTATCTTCACAACACAGACTTTCCTTTTCTTTATATCTAGACTTTTCAATATATAGAACTTGAACTTTCTGGGGTTTTCAGTACCGAATTTGAATTTGTTCATTTTTGATAACTAGCATGAGGTCATTTCAAAAACCAAAAACAAATACTTGGGCAACTAAATAATTGTTTTAAAGCCCACTCCACTTACTTTCAAAGACACTATAATTCTGACAACATCCTTAATCAAAAATTAACCAAATTATCTTTCGTAAATAAATAGTGTCACATCGATTATCGATGGTTTCAGAACATGACTACTTTAAAAATTATAAGAATAAGGATGCTTGTTTCCACCAATAAACGCTAAGAAAACCCATTTACACAGTGTGATTTTAAGGATAACAGAATGAAAGTTTGAAGATTTTGATTAATACTGTTTCGTACATTTTATGTTCTGTGGTTGTCTGCTGTTGGTAGAAACTATAATGAAGCAAATAAAAAGTGAGTATTTTTGTTTTAAGTTCATTTATTTTAAAAATATCTCTCACTGATCGTATCTGGTAGTACTTGAAAGTCATATATTGGTAAACTTACCTTTTCTCTGCACGCTACTCCAATCAGCAACTAGTGTACGTAATAATGGAAAATTCATATTTTTCGCCAGTTTAGGTATTAGGCCTGAAAATTTTGAAGTATAGAAAACGTATTCAATTTAGTGCATGATTATTTACTTAACATTTACTTGCCTTATACAACTTCATTTAAAAGGTCATAAATATAGTAAAGTTCAATGGATCATTTAAATAAAAGCTCCAAGAAATGCTATTTTTACTTGTTTCTTGGAGTATGTATGGCTTATATTCAATAATAACATGAAAATTTATCCAATTTTACTCTTTAAAATATAATTTTTACATTGATTTCAATATTCATACAGGATATCTTTAGGCTAATCCAAATTTTCATTTTTTCCTGTTGAAATCAAATACTTTACAAAATGCAGCTATAAGTTGGATTTGACAATCTGTTTAAACATTTAAATAATGTATGGAAAATCAGAACTAATAATCGTATGTAAGCTTGTCGAAGGTAGTCGATAGATACCTTAAACTAGGTGACTTACTAGTTGGTACTTGTCAATAGTCTTGAGGTGACTGATACATTCTGGATTGATAATTAGCATCAGCTATCGTTGCAGTCTGAGATGTTATCAGTAAGCTTTCCTAGCATACCACTAAGATTAATAGATAAATTTCATTGTAATCAACAGAGCTAGATTGACAAGGACAACTAAATATTCATGATATTAGCAACATTTCAGTGGCCAATCAATAACATAATAACTTATAGTATAAGGAAACTTATTTGTTTATTAGGTTTAACACTTACCTAAATAAACTATTATATTCGCTGTTAAAGGTTGGGGTAAATAGGCTACTGACATTAAAATTCTATTTAACAGCATTAGACCTAACGCAAATATTAGTAGATTAAACAGTGTACTCTGAAATCGTGAATTTGATTTAGGTTTGGTTTTGTCATCTCTTTTTAATGTATCGTTATCTCCAGTATTCATATTTGTTGATTCAGATCGTTGAATTCGTGCCAAAGTAATTACAATTATCATGGATAAAATTGCTGAGCATGCATCTGTTATACCACTAAATGCATAAATAAATGGAAATTTGTGAAGTGAATAAAGACAATAGTATGATAAATGAGATTTGAGTGAAACATTATATAAGCATATAGTCCATTCGGCTTACAAGTTACCATCTAAATATAAGTTCAGTGCACATTCAGTATCCAACATAAATAATAGTTCCCATGTACATGATGTATTGCTATTATGCTACGTTTTTAATTGTATATTTTAATATGATTGTGCTACGAAGTAAATTATTTTGGATGATAAACAACTATTTCAGAAAATGTAGTAATTTACATAACCGCCGTCAAGCCAACCTATCGCCATTGGTGTACACTTTGATCATATATATGCATATATTAGTGTAGGGTTCTGGCAAAAAGCTAAATGAAAAGAAACACTCGTCTTCCTCCAAATTAACTAAAATACTGAGTCAGTACTTTTGAAGCTTTAGCTATTATTTTAGGAACCATCTGAACTTAGTGGTTTACGTAGAATAACACAAAAACTTACAATCTAAATGACCCCACTGATAATTGAGGCCTTAAATTGCAAACAATTCTAAAGCTTCATGTCTATGAGTAATCGCGTATCGCCTAAAGGTCGTATATAGAAACAAAAGCTCCATAAATGAAATTCTTAATGATCACACCCTTTATAGTGCGCCTCTCTCGGATAAGGATCTTTCTGTCATAAGGTATTTAACACTTCAGCCTCACGACATTTATATGCATATATGCACGCATGTGTGCATTAACTTCATTTGTTTTGTTTAGTCTCCTATACATTTTCATGCAAGCTGCTACATAATATCATTCCTTATCGTATGCTTAAATCCTCTTTTTTCATGGGGTATTTTATTATTTAATATAAATATTTTCACAAGGAGAGATCTGTTGACTTGTGGAATTACTCACCTGATTTAACCTGTGATGTAACATTAAAAGTATTAAAATTAAAGTATTCATCTTATATAAAACAAACTAAAATATTCCTTTCCATTTTAGTTTTTGCATATATTAACTTCGCTTCTCGGCTCTTTGAGCTTAGATCACGTGTAGTATCTATTCTTTGCAGTGTAATTTCTGCAACGGTCTCTAAACTAAACCACTGAAATTACCTGTATTTTTCGTGTGAGGACGGCTGGTGTGAGCTTGCTCAAACCCGTCCACGGGTCAGCCTCGTATTGCATATATTAACTTATGAGAAGTCGTTGATAAGTGGTTCGAGTACTGATATCTAATCTCACACTATCCTGCCTATTTTAATTCCGTTGATTTGGTAGTATTGTTAATCCTGACAAAACAAAATAATGTCAGGACATGTACGTTACATTGTTTAAATTTGTATTTTGTGAATATGAACATATAAGTAATTAAGCTATTTGTTAGTTTGGAAACCAACGTATTCTGGAAAATATCTAGACTATAAATCTGCTCATGCCAAATCAACAAAATTGACGGTTGTTGGGATCCTGATAAACGAAATCTATCAACTAGTCACAGGTAAAAATGTCCAAGAAACTGAATTAAACTTAATGATGTCTACAGTAATGATGAACAACTACCCTAAGAACTTTGTCAAAATGATACTTAAGGAGAAGCATAATGGGAAAGGCAAACCGATGGTCCAACCGAAAGAGTGGATTGACACTGGGGTTGCGCCATACAGGAATGGAACATCTAAAGAGATTAAAAGAATCTTAAATAAACATTGTATATATGTTCTCTTCCGAACAAACAATAAGCTGGGTTCTTCACTTGTAAATATCAAGACTAGTTTACCAAAGGAAGAACAAACAAACTGTGTCTATGAGATCAAATGTGATGAGTGCAATGCTATATACGTAGGAGCAACATCATGACAGTTGAATGTAAGGGTGAAGGAACATATGCTTTGTTCGAAGCGTATGCCTAAATTCTCTGAGAATATAAGAAAACTTGAAAATAAGTCAGCAACAGCATCACATTCAGTAGAATTAGGGCACAGTATCAATTTTGTTGGAATTAAAACCCTTCAGAAAGGATTTAATTCCTACAAAGAAAGGTTAACATCTAAAGCCCTACACATATGGGCAAATCCGAACAATATAAAGAGACCAAATAGAGTACTGTTAGCTGTACCATGGCAACTAATGATTAAAAAATGAATTCAAACATCTACTACTCCAACTTCCAACGCATTCCATTTTTTTATTGATTGCTTGATTCTGTTTAGAATTATTTAATCTAATTACTCAGTTCAACGTGTTACCGTTTGCAAATAAACACCAGTCCTTTGACCCATAATTATTATTACATTGATTTCTACTATGATCTGATAGCAAGCCAATTTTCAGATTGTCTATCCCTCTCAGTGAACATGGCTCAGAAGAGCATGTGTACAAATGATTGTGACATATAACTACACAGGAAATGTATATAATCCTTCATCCACAACCTGGACATTTAAGATTATCCTCAGGAGAAGTACTGTTGTACTTCGGTCACATAAATAAAAATGCCTCGCACACTCAAGGAGTAACACTAATGTTGTCCTAGTAAGAACGGAAAGCAGTCATAGTATGGGGACCTCATGGACTTAGGATCTTGGAAGCATCCTTCAAGACAAAGAAGAAGGGGTATTGCTTAATATATAGATAATCTCAGCGGTTGAAATTAAAAATAATTATAAGTACAAACACATGCACATATCCCTTCACCTACAGCATTTTGAACCCCTAGAACTGTTAAAGGTCCGTATGAATGTATGTTCGGACAGTTAGTGAATATCTATTTCTCTTATATCTCCACTTATTACTTGAGAATTCTGATTTTTGAACATATCCCTGAAAAAACTCGGACCAGGATGTAACATTGGAATTATTTCTAGTTATGGTATATAAGATAACTTGCAAGTATGACTTCATCCAAGTATTTTTCGGACATGTAGTCAAATTATTGTGTAACTAATCACTCAGATACTGAAGTAAGTTTCTATAACCTCAATTTAATATAATCGTTAAACAAACTGAGCATCTATATACCAATAGTTTCGTATGATTAGTTTATTGTTTTACCAATACCAAACATGTTTCTATTCACAACTGAAAGATTTTAAAATTGGGTCATGCTCTGAAATAGCTACATTTCCGATAGTTTATTCAAATAATTTTCTTAACTTCAAAATGATGTTCTGGATCGTCACCTCCGTGTTTATTTTGTAAACGAATAGATCATTTTGTTTAATGCATAGACTATTGATCCTTTAATTCCTATTATAATTTACCCGTGAGTCAGACGTATAGTAATTCAATAGTGGTTTACAATTCACATGAGTTTTTTATACGAAGCTTTTCAATTCAACACAACGGAATGGGAATATGTAGTTCTACTAGGTTTTAATATCTGTAATTAAAATAGACCATTTTGATAGAATGTTTTTCATGAATATGTGCTTGACCTAGCAAATTTAAAATTACGTTTGATTTTGAGAATGCTATTCTACAATATAGCATAGCGCCTTACTAAGAACATATTTCGTTAAATTATTCATCAGTTCCCTTCAAGTAATTGAGACTGCTCATCACGTATTGAATTTGTGTTGAGTAAAATATTTTCTACGCATTTAGGGTAACGGTAATAGACAATTTTAAAGAAATTTAATAAATTAAGTTCACGATTACTTTACCAATCCCAGCTTTTTGGAATTCCACCAAAATGGGTCACTCATTAAGTAAACTGTAACAAATGGCGAGTCTACCATTGCTGCCACAGATACAAGAAACAGAATACTCATAATTATAATTAAAACTGGATTTGATGATGTAACAACCTGAAAATAGAATGGTAATGACGATAAATAGTTAGATAACGAAGTTATACAATAACATTTGCTGCAAAAAATAATAATCAGTTGTATGCATTCTGTTATTCTCCATTCCATTTAAGTGCCTAAAGTGGTATTTCTATTTTTAACCATGTTAAATTATCTATCTCCATTCTATTTACAATTACCTTTCACGTAATCGACTATCTTTAATTTTCATATATAGACACTTTGTAAACAAATAACATCTCTCAGACCAACTTCATCATCTAATAATAACATGGTAATTTATAAAATCAACTACGTGATTTAAGTCACCTTTCTGCTAAAGTAAAAATGGAACAAACTGATTAGTGTAAAGACTGTACTGCAATAAGATTCTTAGTTTAATTGTGAATTAGTTTCTGAATCTTTGAAAGTGAGTAAAATACAGGTTAAAAAGGGATATTATTTTCATTTACCTTGAGTATTTGTTCTATTTTCTGACCAAATGATCCCCAACAAGATGACTCTATGTGGATAAAATCCTCCTTTTTTGATAGTTTATCATGATTATTTATACTTCTTTGAGTATTTGTTTCAGGCAAAAAGAGTATCAGAATGATAACTGGGACATAGATAATAATACAACCACCCATTGCTATGTCGAATCCATATGAATGAATCAGTAAACCTTTGAAGTAAAAGTATTAAATGATTCCTAAATAATTATTTACATAATTCAAATGATTTCTAACAGGTTTACATTAAATAATTTGCAAGCTTCCTTGTAAGCTTTGTATATCAGTTTTCAATTATGTTTTAGGTGAGTAGTCTCTGGGATGTGCTTCGCATAGTATCAACCAATGAAGAGCCCTTTTGTTGTATTTGACGATAGCTTGGCAATGAATAACCTGAACATTGTACAACTTTGAAGTAAGAATTGTTTTACTATGAGTTCAGCAACTGTTTCTAAACAATTGTATCAAAATTCAATGGTAAACTTTTGCATCAGTAGAGTTACGATAAAGCGCTATCCTTTATATAATTCAATACTTTCATTTCTGACCTTGTTCGTATGTCAGTTTGTAGTTTCTCACTAAAACTTCCAGGTTCCTACTATAGCAAATACAATAAAGAATCGGCTGCGGAAATTTTATTATATCTGTATATTGAAGTTCACATTTATAGTGATCAGTCATATACAACAATTTTAGTAGGTTGAACATTTATATCATTTCTTGTAAGTTGTAACTGGTTAGTAAGCAAAGCCAGATATATTTGTTTGTACCACTTATAAAAGCATAACTTATGCTGTAAAACAAATGTTTATTGTGTATGTTTTTGTGCTGTAATTTTCTTGCTGCCGCTTTTAAGTGCACTATTGAGTAAGTCCGACTGTGAGGACTTGGTAATCTGGCACGTTGTCTGCATTTAGCTTTGCAAAATGTTGGACAACCAAAGCTGACTATAAGCACATGATTTAGTCGTATTTTGTCAAGCTGTTTTCATATATTAAGTCGACAGTACTTGAAATCTAGTTCGAGTGAATTTAAATTACTCAACAACGTGTTGGAAATGGAAATCCCGTTATTCGTAATGATTTATTTACAGTAACATGAGTTATCAGGAAACGAATTCGTAGATTAAAAGTGTTACAAGTTTAGTGCATATTCTATCCATAATTAATATAATATCTACCTCCAATCATATTGGCGGTTGCCAAACTTAAGCAGGCTAAACCATCAATAAGCGTAAGAAATAACCAGCGTCGACGTTCGTACACAGACTTTGGGATAGACGTAAAGCTTCGGAGTTGATCATAATTTGTTAAATCGACAATACAAACAGAAAATTGAGCAATGGCTGATAATAAACCTCCACCAATCACACCTTCCAGTACATTCGAGGCAACTAACGCCCATGGTGTTAAACGAAAGAATACAGCAATAGCTGAAAGTAAAAGAATCGAATGCATTTAAATGATGTGAGTAGTGCAATGAATAGAAAAGTGTCTCGAAACGAAAGTAAAGATGATGGAAAGTAGGTACCTATTAATGAATAGCCTAGATACGAAATATTCATTTGTTAATTTCAACATAAAATCAAGTGTATCAGTTAAAAAACTACACAAGACTTCACAATCGAAATGGTTAGAAATGTTTACTTGAAAAGCTTTAATGCATCGGTAATAATATATATCTTTTAGTACCAGATACGATCGAGTTATAACAATGACTTAAGCTAGGTATTTACTAAGCATCTTAAAGCATTTCTATTTGAATTTCTTTAAGTCCACCTTCTTAATGCAACTAGGTGATACATAAGTCATCATATATATTTCGAGATCAAAATTGGTTAAACCAGCCATTGAATTCAGGACTTGTATGCAAGCTTTTTAGTCCGTTGCACCATCCGAAATACGAATTATAAATAGATATCGTATATACATATGGTAATATTCTGTAAACATTAATCCATTACGTGATTTTATGTATTCAAATAATACAGTAGGAATCTATCGTAATCCTAGTTTCCATTTATATTTTATCTACAAGTTAATCCAGCAGCTTATTAGTTGATGACTTCATCTTGTGTTTTATTTGACAATACAGAATAAATTTTTCACTGATAATAAGTTAACTGTGTTGTTATTCTTCCAACCACTTATTTCCCTATTACTGTATTATTCAGTAGCTTTTTAACTATCATGAATATATCCAACTTAATTACCACCTCTTACAAAAATTGGATTTTATGAACTCTCAGTTTTGCAACATAACTTTCTAAAAAGAATGACTTTGATTTCAATTAAGCCACGTAAGATGTTTATAAGCGCATTAAATATGTTTTCATTTATCTAACAACTTTGATTAAATTTAATAAATGTCATCCTAAACGAATGGAGTGAACTAAGGCGCACTTTTTTTACTATAAGTTGTCAATTATATGTTTCTCAAGTATTATTAAGTATTTGTCACGAAATTATTGTTCCGAATGCTTCGTAAAGAGGATTTTACTACATTTAAAGCACATCACGAAATCAATTTCCGGCTTTTATTATACTTTTATACTAAATCCACAAAAAGCTATTAAAAACCATACCTACAGCTGCCAGTTGTGCAGCTTCTCCAGCTATGAGAATTCCTAGTGCAACTTTTCGTCCAAAATGATCAGATAAATACCCAACAACTAGAGTCGATATTAAACCTGGAGCAACTGCTGCAAAATTGTTTGTTGATTGCACTAATGATGTTTGCTTTTGAGCATCTTGTTGCATAGATTTCATTGTTGCTGAACTAAAATTATTTTTGATTGAAAAAAGACATTCATAGTGTAGATTATAAATAGAATAAGTCGTTTCTTCGGTGACTCACTGAGAAACAAATGAATATTGTTTCAAATATTTTACCAATAGAATTAAATTAGCAAGAAATTTTAGAAGTTTTTCAATAATGACTGAGGAAATGACCACAAAGTGCAGAAACTGCTGAAACTGCTGAAAAGTACTTTTACAGATATTTACAAAATTACGTATATTCATTTTATGTAAAATAGAAAAATAGTCATCAAAAAGGTGTTACCAAGTTTCTTTGCTCATAGGCGACTGGTTAGCATTGTCTGTGACGGTTCTTCTAAGAACTCTGTATTAAACTAAACCTATTATATCTGGTAGTGCAAAACTACCGATATTTCGTCATTGCAATATTTTATAATACAATATGATTTAAACAAAATCACTCAAATGAAAAGATTGTTCTCATTCTATGAACATACTATAACTTTCCGTCCTAATTAACTGCCAACTTTATATTAGGTATGTGTTTTAGGGTAGATTGCAAGTATATTCAGGTAAAACTGCATTAACCTGATTATTAAACCTAACATCAAGTCAACTTCATTTATCTTTTCGCTCTTTACACTTTGAGTTTTATTTCATTTCAAAAGTTCACCTCTACCTTCCCATTATCAAGCAGCTATAGAACTACAATGAATTTATTTTATTTTAAAAAGCCTTTAAACTTTGCTTCGTGAATAAATAATCAACAAGCATAACACTATACTCAGCTAAAATCTGATGACGTATTAATCAGTGAATTCGCAGTAACAGCCTATTATTAGCAAAACTAAGAAATGAATAACTTCGCTACCGCAAGTTTAGTAGAAATTTTCCTTACCTGCTTTAGAACAAAGTGAAAACTGGTATAAAGTTGGGTTACAGCTAAGAAGTTTCTAACAACACACTTAATCTGAATGGTTTAGTATATGGATGATGATAGGGTCCACCAAAACACAAGATAAAATTAATGTACCATAAAAATAGTTACTCTTCACTTGCTCAGAGAACACAGGAAGAAAGTATGGTGTACAAATTAATTAGTCTAGTTGAAGAATTTTAAACGTGTTGGGCAGATCCATAAAAAAACCTTGAAACAAGCTCAATAGCAAACATTGTGTCCAATCAGCATACAGATAGTTTTTTATCTGAAACATCTAGACAATGAGAAGTCACGTGATATGTCTGTGATTGGACAATCGTCTTACTACTACTGTGTTTAGTAGGTTACAGAAAACTCTAAACAACATTTACGATAATATAAATACCCTGGTTTTCTGTACATAATTGAGCCCTTCCAGTTAAGTGTTTTTGTAGTATTTCCTGCCTTCTCTTTTGTGTTCCTGTTGACAAGTAGTTTTAGCCTGGGGGGGTACGTATCATAGCTTGGGAGCCGAAATGAGCAGTCATCCTAGACGAGAGAACAATTGACGACAGAGATTTTGTGGTCGATAAGAAAATCAAAACCACACGTCACAACAAAAAGACAGGATTAAAAAGAGAATGTATAAAATTGTATCCACTTTAATATCGTGTATTTGAACATTTGAAGTATCGTTATGTTTTCATGAATATGAGTTTTAGTTTCATGGGCCTTAGTTTTGAGAGAGATTTGACAATTGTGGTCAGTTAGGATGTCATATTGATATTTTATTCAATAAATGCCGTTGTATGAACCACTTTTTAAATGATACGAAACTTGTAATATCCCACTTGACTTTTCAATCGTCCACTCAAAATTAAGTGAGGAAATATTGATCTAAACCTGATCAAAATAAAGTTGCAAGGGAAATCTCATCACTGTTTTAAATGAGTAACAGGTTTCATTCAAAACAGTGAGTTTTTTCTTTACTGACACTGATTAATCACTTAACTATCTCCAAAGTCATATTTGCCTAATCATTTATGTTGGTCGAAAGAAAACACACTAACACTGTTGATTCTTTCAAGATTGCAATTATGCCTCTCAAATAAGCAGCAACTATGAAATGTATATCTGTGGCATTCGCTGTTTATAGTCAACCACCTTGAATTAGGAAATAGTATTCCGTATTTCGAGTAACTTAGATTGATGATAACACTGTAACTTGTAGAATTTGGTTGACACTAAAGGCCATGCAGATTAAATATAAATCCGCATACTCTTTTCAGTGACACGGGCACATTTAATAGATTAAGCGACAACATAGTTAACAATATATTTTTACGTGATAAATACTAAAAGAGGGTGTAATGTTTGAAAATTGATCAGATTTCTTTGCAATAAAATGTGAAGTTAAACTATTTTTTATCGATGGCTTAGCCTTATTGCGTATTATAACAGTAATCAAATCTACTTAGTGCAAGCTTAATTAATATGGCCTACTAAAAACCCTTTATGACCTAGGTATTGTGCCAATTAGCACTAAAGTAAACATCAGTCTTGCAGTAACCAACGCGTGAAACAGATCTACTTTTCACTGCAGAGCTAGTTGGTCCGCGAATGACCCCCAAATAAGATTGACTGATTTGTATTCATCGACCACTGACCGACGTCATTTTTGTCTAATCATTTAACCCTAAATGAATTATTCTGTTTTTATTTGTAAAAAATAGGATTAAAACCAAACTTACTTGTTTCCTTCAGAAGATATACCATATCCATATGGCAATCCACGCGCAGTTAGGAAACTAAAGAAAATAGCTGGGAGTAATTAACAATAAAGGCTCAAAGAATTATAAAAATATGTAATGTTTATCAAATGACTTGTTGTCTTTATCTTGAATAATGTAAAATTTCACTAAAATATTCAAAGACTGGATTGCAACGAACAATGATGTGGGTAATTTTGAAAAATCTAAAGCACACAACGATTATGAAATGAATGTTTCAGATCTCACTCACTACTTAACCTTGCTCGAAACTAATTAGTCGAAAGAGATATGTGCCATCTAAATAGAGATTACTAGAATGGATGTCTTATTCGATTTTTCTTGAACAATGATTAAGAAACAGGTCAAGCATGACCCAGGAAATCTGTCAATTTGTTTATTAGTCACGATATTATTTAATTGGCTAATATCTGCGATACGAATGTGCAAAATCGACTACTGATCAATCAGTGATAACTTCAGTGAAGTTATAAATTATATCAAGATTTCGCTATTAATTGATATATCTGATCAAAAATAATATATAATGATATCGTAGAAGGTGATATTTTTTCCACTCATTTGTTGTAAGATACACATGAGTGTTGTTTCTTAATCGTGAAAATAATGTTACAGCCAGTCAGACGAGAACTTAATCCTGCATACATTTTATTATGAGGTTATAGTCATCACTTTCCCAAACACTAACACGATGATGTCGTTAAGTAATCAATTTGAAATGAATTTTCCACGTAAGATCCTATTTTCGAATTTCCATGTGATAATGAAAACATTCATAGAGAAATAACAGTTGCCCATTACATTTCGTGGTATTTCATTCAGTTTAACAAAATATGCTTATTGAGCAAGCAAGTTTCCTGAAACACGTTACAAAACAAGTGACAGAAGAATTAGTTGGAGCTGTAAACAGTGGAACACATATGAAGAAACAGAAGCAAGACTGTTGCAATTATTACTGTCACCAAGTGACAGGTCACAGTGACTATTCAGTTCTATGTAACTGCTTATAACTAAAATCAGTGCCTACAGAAGCCATATTCTGACAGTTTCTTAATACTGTTTTGATTTAAGAAAGCCAATTTAACAAGCCATGTTTTATTTACTTTGGAAAAATAACCTAAAGCAATTAAAAAAAACAAAGGAATTCGTGAAGGAATTCATTTAGAAAATTGGTGAAACTTTATATTTAGATTTTAAAAAACCAATAATAAATCTTTAATTTGCTGAACATATAGCGAAAACTGGTTTAAGGAGAAATACCGGTCAGTAGTAAGAAGGTTTCTTACTATATATATATTTGAATACATAGTCGATGGATTGTAGTTATAGAGACAGTCGATGGTATAAACCATTCCCTGTCACAAAGTAGCACATAACTGTCATAAAGGTCAGTGCTCAATGGTCAATTAGCAGAAACAGTCAATTACATCAATCAGTGTTTATAATGGACGGTTTGTAGTTAAAAAGGGAACCTGTGATGAGGGTTTCATTCCTCTCGATTCACCTATGTTGATGCTCACTCTGTGATTCGAACCTAGTAAGTTCCACTTCCTACTCCAACACTGATTTCTCCGAACTGCTAATCTTATAAAGAGCCATGAAGATATCTACTGTTACTCACAATCTATGTATTTTAAATTTTCTATTTCAAAAGTCAGCATTACGAGATAAACTCTCCTGGTTTCATACATGCTATCAAAATCAATCAAAATTTAATCGTGAATGTAGACTCTAGAATACTAAAAATTGCCAGTGATAAATTACTAAGGTTTTACAGTTTTACCTGCGTATACTTATAATCATATTTGCATGGTCGTATCCATTTATGTCTCATCTACCAAGCTATGTGAATACCTTAGACATGTGTTAAATAATATTTTAGTTTTTATAAGACGTAAATGTATGAGTAAACATTTAGTAAAAATATGTGTCATAAAATGCCAAATCAAATTACCTGTAGAAAGTATACTGATCACATATAAATGTAGATATTTCCACTGCTGTATAGAACGGTATTACCATGAAGATTAATAAGCTAATGACTTTAATATCCTTTTTAGAATAAGAGAACTTTTCATTTCGATCCACTGTATTGGAAGTAACTGGCATGCTTTCTAGTAATTCCTGATAATTCTAAACTCTATGATATAGCTAACTCTATTTTGGAATTTAGAATCAAACAATTTATGAACTGATTTCTTTACTAGATTATTCATCAAACACTATGATACTATGAGTGGTATAAGAAGAACAGAAAGAGTGTTTTGTTGATAAAAATTCTACCAATAGCCTGCTTAGTTGTCTTCGATTTAACTAGAGAGACGGACATAAAATATTTCACTAACTGTTTACTCCGAAAATAAATTGTTTTAATAAACTGGTAATTGCACAATATGCAAACATGTCTCACTTTTGTCAATAGATATGATATCAAAACTTTGTTAAAGTTTAATGTAAGGTTTCTTCTAGGTATTATATACGTGACATTAAAATTGCTTAACTTGATGTGTTTTATGTTAGTTCTACGTTTTCTTTAACAGATCATATCATATCTGTTTTGTTTTTGATAATTTATTCAGTGTCTCAAAACACTGTCTCCTATTTAATAATCTGAAAAAATCAAGCAATCCAGCCTATTTCCATTCTACAATGTTTTGTTCGTAAAACTTACTCTGTAACTAATACAGGTAGTTCATTATCCACGTGATCTGACCAGATATATGAAACCATGATGTGAATAACAGACCATTACTATCAACGTATAAATCCATAGGTGTATAAACTAATAATTGTAGTAGTGTATGGATATAACAACTAGAAATTAATTTATTACACTCTATGGGTAAATATAGATTACAAAAGCCAGTAGCATTCTAGAAAACCCTCTATCGTGGTTGTTGTGAATAAAGTACTGACATGTTTTGATGTATTGACTTTTGATCACTCAGTAATAATTGAATAATAAGCTCTGTTCTTCTGACTTTTTAATATCACTTGTGAATATATTAGACGAGCTGGGGCATCTACTTTGAAAATTATTACGATTTACCTGAGACACCTAAAATACAATGATAATAATATTTAAGTCAATAAAAATATCATCTAAGACGAACTGATCAACTTATAGCAGATCAAATATATCCGAAGTCCATTAAACGTGACTATTTATTGCAACATATAGAAATTCATTACCTCACCATGAAATTTAGGTCTTATTATCACAAATAATTTGCCTTTTACATCGGCATAATTTTCCAGATTATCTCTAGGTTTCTTGCGATTTTCCAACTTTATTTTCTAAGTTAATCTCAGTTTTGTTAAATTAGACACCTAAATGCATGTTTGTGTAGTCTGTTTCAATAGTTGTTTTACCTGATTCTTATCATAATGTTTTATCACGTCTTTCTTATTATTTTACAATTAATCTTAATACTTATAATCAATTCGTCACTTTGTTGTATAGCAGGTTACAATAACTAACCGATTATACAATTGTGTTTCAAGTTCTTATTAGTCAGGCTACTAAGTGGTTGTTATATTCTAGAAAAATATTGGGTTATGTCATTCATTGTCTCGTCACATAGTTACTTAATATTGATTTTGTGTTGAATTGTAAAATGACATATCAATGTAGATCACTGATCAACTTATTGTAAACTTATTGAAAAGAAATATTTTTTTGCTAATTTTGTATTTTTAGTAATACGATGTAGTTAAAGTTGGATGCTAAATCCAAGAAGCAAAGCTTTTACACCTTTCGTTCTATTTTAAGCCCTACATAAAAGCATTTAGCATGAACACTAAATAAATGAAAGACAGCTGCTTAAATCTGCTGTGAAATCATCTTGCGTGTGCTGAATGATGATAATATTATATAGGTATAATTGAAATGAAATAGTTCTAATATAAGACGATTATAAATATTGTGAAGTTCCTGTGAGAAAGAAGAGATTAAAACTATGCTCAAAATGTACAGCCGACTGTACTCATTGAAGTACACTTGAAAATGTTATATATATATATAGTTAAGTTTAAATGAAGTAAAAACAATGATCGTAAAAGTAGAATATGAATTCATTTGTTTAGTGAACTGTATCCAGATGCTTACAAAATAGTAAGGATAATACTTATTATCGGAATAATTTAGGTAAACACTTCATGTTAATACAGTGTTGAGTCCAGCTGAATTTAACAACAAAATGACGACTGACCATTTGTGAATAAAATTTGTTATTACGGTTTATCTCCATTCATGAGTTAAGTTAAAGGATATTCTGATAGAGGAAACAGAGAACATGAAAACATACTTACATAAAAGGAAGTCTAATGTCATAAGTTATTTTGATCGTAAGGAAATTTCCCAGCTGAGTAAAACCTAGGTGAGAAACAAGAAATGTCGAAACAATAGTTAAGGTAGTGCTAAATAATACACCCTTTGAAAACAGGTCTGCAAAAAAGTTGTTGTTGACGAATATTTTTATTGCATGCAAAACTTTGGTTTCAATATAGTGTATCAGTGATTCCAATAGAACGTAGCAAACTCAATGTCATTTTACCATTAATTATTTTAAAGACCAAACATTCTGTCTGCTCTTTAGCAGATAGTTGGCATAGCAAACATAAGGCCAGTTCAGCCTGCGGCCACATTCATTTATAACGATGTCTAATAAATATTTAAGCAGAAAGTCATTTTTATTATAATCTAAATCTGTTTATTTCTGACACCATTGGCGTACTATATTGTTTCGAATTGATAATATTCATTAAAGTAGCATTGAGTCAATCAATAATCAGTAGAAGGACCATCGCCTGATAAGAGAAATTTAGAAATAAAACTGTGCGAAAAACATTGGGCACACATTACAATATTTGGCAAAATTGATTTGTTTTCTCATTCAGTAACAGCTAGTTAATAAAAAAATGCTCAAAATAACTTCTAGACACAAAACCGCTTATTGCTGTTGTCCGTGCACAACACTATTCATTTCAGATCGATAAACCTGCTTACTAGAACGATTCCTATGTATTGCTTCCGTCTATAATAAAACAAAAGTAGAACTTTCAACTAATGAATTAATAAGTATATTGTATGAAATAAATTTTACCTAATACCGTAGGGTCAAAATGTCAAGAACTGCATTCTTTATTTCTGAATTACGTGGTTATTATGAAAATTTAATATAAACTTGCCAAGTTAGCGGAAAGCAACAATATTTCATAATAAGGGAACTAAAAAGAGTACTAAATACATATAGTCTACGTCAAGCAAATAATTGATTTGCATTAATGTCGTAGGTTTGAATAATTATACATCAGTCACTCATTTATCAAACGTCTAATTGACCTTACACTAAGTATAGTTGAAGAGACGCGTACTGAAGGATGAATTAAGATACTTCCTTGGATAAATATGGATGAATATAAAATAATAAGTGAAGAATTTTCTAATATTCGCTGCACATAGTATGCGTAGTTTGAATAATTGCCAAATGACATGGTTATTCAGAGGCAGTGCACTAAATTAAATTTTCTGTACCGAAGGAGTGTAATATAATGGTATATTCAAATATTCCAGAAACTTAAAAGTATTTATGCATTTGTGTCAACCATTACACACTGAGCAACATTTTTTCTTTAAAATGAGTTAGTTCCTAATAGCTTCAGGATAAATAACTACATTTTATCTTGCTGGAACTACGAACATTCATGTCTTCTCACAGTCTGTATAATTTGCAAAATGTATCTATACTACTTTTAGTTTCGCCAGTAGTAAAATCCCATTACATAAATGCCCGTACATAAAATACCAGTGAACGGAATTACGAATTGAAATACTATTTATTTCTTCAATTACTTATCCGTTGATAACGTCATTAAAACTATCTATCGACTTACATTATTTTGAAGTGTAGTATCAATATGATTACAGCAAAACAGACTATTGCGAGCGTTATGATTATAGATTTTTTTCAGTTATGTTGCGAAACACATTTATCATTTCTTCACCAAGTTAAACAATTGACTTTTAATCTTGAATTTTAGTTATGTAGCTCATACTTAATTATTAAGCAATCTCATAATCAATTTGTTAGTTTAGTTAATATTCTGAAAATTGATTGATTACTGATTAACCACAATCAACCGTTTATATTACCGAATGTACAGGAACTTATAGTAAACCAGACACAATGTTCTAATATACTCGTTGCTATACTACTTTAGTACAGTGCATTTTATGTCACTGAATTTACTCATCTGTAATATTTTAATCCTTATATTGAACCTGAGTACGCATGTCTAGTGGAATGTTTACTTGAAATATCTGCCAAGTAATCAATACAAGACATTTGCTTGCCTATTAACACATCATAAATACGTTTAATCTAAGTATTAGGCTAGAAATTTTCGGTCATATTATTCATTAATTACTAAATATTTGCCAAAAGTATAGAATGGTATAATATAGTCGTGAACAAGTAATTGAAACATGGATGTTACTAACTTAGTGGGCATTAGAAAATGACAAATAATTGTTCAAGAAAATTTCTTAATGGATTACAAGTTTAAAGATTTACAATCAATACTATGTCGATTAGTTAACTAAGCATTCAAACTAACATAAAACAGAATATTTCTAATTATCAGATTACAAATATTTCACAGAATGATGTTCATACTTGGCAACTAAAAGACTAGTCTGGACTTATATTAAAATGTATGTACTTTTCATACGAAGAATATCAGAAACACTCGTTATCTGTAAATTGTACTTACAACTTGTAACCACGATTGTGTACCTTCACCATTTCTATCAGTCTAAATTCACTAATTAATAACACACAACGCTACTACATCCTTGTGAATAAGTTAAAGATTAAATTTAATATACTATTGTTGTACTAATAAACAGAGTTTGTGCATGATTGAAATACTCTGAAAGCTCGGATCACATAAATTAAAATGCAGGATATCTGTGAACTGTTACTAATGTTTTTCAATACATTGACTTTTACAGTGTGTTTTTATGCTAACTACAGAAGGTAAAATTTATATCGAATGCAAGCTATCTTTTACTACTACTAGTTCATTGTGAATATTTGTATGTAATTAGCTGAAGGCTTTAGTGTATCTAACTCTTGATTAGAATTGATGTTTAGAATGTTTAGTAGTATAATAGCCCCACCCCCACTTTCAATCACTTGTTAGTAATTTGAATATAAGCTGGCAAAGAGCACTTATTCACTGAATTTATAATATTATGCAGTTGTTATGATTCAGCTGATCATTATAAATTTTAACCAGTGTAGTACAGAACGTCAAGGGAAATGGAGCTTCTGTGACTAAATATTACAACATCCTAGTTTAATTAGGTCATATGTAAATTACTTAGTAAACATTGTTCAGAATCCTTCTTTTGCAACGAATAGTCAACATCATTTACTTATATACAGTTTGTAATAATCTACTGGTTCATTTACAGCATGATAATAATGTCAATCACAAGTGTCAGTATCATTTAAACAACTGTATCACATTGATTGTACGACATTCTATGTTTCTAACACAAGAATATTTTGAAATATACACTACTAGATCTAAGAATATTACACCTTGTTAAAGTAAGACATAAAAAAGAATCTATTGTTTTTTGGCCTCCAGTCATTTAGTTTGTCACGATTTTGCAAAATATACAGATATTGTTTAAATTAAAAGATAAAACGTATTCTACATATCAATAGCAATGTTTGATCCAACCTTCCTTAATCATCTCTACTTCACATGTCATATTAATTTATTAGGCTATTTAGTATACTATCTATAACATAATAAATCTCTTCAAATTAACACGTTATATTTTTCAAGTTTAGTCAAAATAAAATCATAATTTACTATGAACCCATTATACAAGGGAAACTAATATAGGACAAAGCTATCTCTGTATTTCAGATAGCAAACTAATGCATGTTTTAAAATTTCTTCTTCAATATGCATACAACATGTTTTCCAAAATATATTGAGATTATTTCGTGGATATTTTCAACAGAAGGGAATGGTATTTCTTCTAAGTTCAGTAGTTTCTTGGTTATCACTAAATAATAATTATGTGAATTTAATGGATTTTCTAATACAGTAAACTCTAAGCTATTTAATAAAAACAAAAACAACTGCTTATGTAAACACTTATTCAAACACTTTCGCGATGCTTATTGTTACGGCTTAATGAATAATGCATCTACTGTTTCAAAACACTTTCAAAATGGTATCTTTTCATTAATCTGAACTGTATGTACCATATTTATTTTATGTATACAGCTGATTCGTACGTGTGTACCTATCGAATATCATTAGATTTATTTAATTTAAATTAGTACAATATTGCTAGAACATAAAAGATCTTTCAAAGATCTTTGGATTTGTTGTTTACACTGCTGAATAAGTTAAACAATTATTGAAAATTAATATAAGAGGAAAGTAAGTTCAGCTCAAGTGTGGTTTATTTATGAAATGGACTGCTGGAACATGGATATAAACATAAACTGGGTATGCGCGTCAAATTTCCAATCCAAGTTAGTTTTACCGTGACTCAATAATCACTCGAAATATTAGATATACACAGCCTATAAGTTACACAGCATAAGTTTCGAGTTAGTGGCTCATGTCTACTTACCTACCTTAACAGAGTTATTAGAATTTTTATATTTCTTGAGTATAATAAATTATTTATGAAATTTGAGTGATGTATTCTGTATTTACAAAACCACTGAAGTCTCTTGTGACAGATAATCCTGGATAACGATATGAGTTGATTTCATTTACAATATTGTGAATCCTGAACTGTAAATCTGAACAAATTTAAGGATTTAAAGTATGCTTGGAACTTTAATGTTAAGGGGGAGGGTAGTTAGGAGTACCTCGAAACTAATAAACATTTGTTAATGTCCGTAAACCGAATGTTTTAATGTTAGATGATTTGCTGTATTTTGAGATTAGAATACCGACATACATTTTCCATATTCTTATTAATTATTTTGCTTCTGATAATACACAAATCTGTTAGCAAATAGAGGGTCAACTATTGTCCACTTTAAAATTACACAACACTTTAGATTTTATGAAACCACTCTCTCCTTAGGATCATTTTTATCATGAAATTCCTAAAACTTGTAATCAATTCTATTTACTCTCATAGGCAATTTGTACAAACAAACTAATAGAGTAGTTATATATTTAAGTTGGATTGTGACTGGCAAGCGGAATCCAGGATCTGCATTTCGTCTTATTTGGGATTCATCGGCTGGATGTACCTGCATCCCAACGTTGATGTTTACACTGGGATTCGAACTCAGTCCGCTTCGTGTTAAACGCCACCGCGTTCACCACATGCTTATCCTAATAGAGTAGTTATATAAATTTAGTTATGCGGATCTCAGTTAACCTATATATGAGCATATATCTTTTCGAAGAATTTGGTTCAGTTACGTAGACGACAGTTTTTTCGTTATTAGATAAACTTTTCTGTAACTGATCGACATGTTTTTATCTTATATAAAGTTCATTTATGTAACAGAAGTTTAAATGGAGCTCATAATCAAAATATCTATTAACAACTGGCACACAAATAGATATTTTGACTTTATTCCGCCATATACACTCAATGCAAAGATTTCTCCATGTATACAATTATTCACATGAGCGTCCAAACTTACCTGACTAGATGATGAGAAAGATGAAGGTAAGAATGTGATGAAAAATATCAAAAATGTACGAGAAACGAAACGATTTATTAAGCTTTTTGAAAATTGCTAAACATAACTGTAGGTATGCCTTAATATACATCCAACATAGACTCTCTGCTCATATAATCACAATGAATTTAATCGAATTTAATAGACGTTTCTCGAAAATCAACTATTACCATTTCATCACATTCCATATAACACATTTCATACTCACTCAGAGTTCACAAACATGCACAATTAGGTCACATTTTATATCAAATTGATCCACATGATATGATTTCAATACGATTAGATTTGCTTTTTTATTGTACTAGATACTTTGGTTCATTCTTGTGTATCGTTTTAACTTGCGTTAATGAGATTCAACTGTTTATTTGTTCTGTGAAGAAACGGCTTTCACGAAGTCGCAATTTGTGAGAAATTTTAATTTCAACTCATCTTAATATTACAAATATACTACTTATTACTAATTGAGACTTTTATTTACTGACGTACGATGTTCATCACTGTTAACCAGTACTAACGACAGCACATTAAGTACAGTCTGGCGGTATTCTGTTGGACTAAAAACTACAAGATATATTTCCATAATTCAATCATGTATAATTTGTTTACACATTTTCATGAACAGACATTAAATCAACGAAAGTCGACGTTAAAAAAGCCTATCCCATCCTATTCTTGATTTTCGTGAATTTTTTTTGAGAAACAAACATAGAAAAGCTAGACACATGCATTAGTAACTTACCATTTACGTGCCTGTCTTCCACACTAATCATTTTTATTATGCAATTAGTAAGCTTTATTAAAACAAAACTTTTCATTGTCAATCTTTATTAAACTAAGCGGTGTGCATATACTGACTTCGACTACTAGTTGAAACACTAATGAAAGCATTGTAAAGAAAAGAATACTTGGTTTACTGAAAAAATAACGAATTAGTGCATTTGAAGAACGTGACAGTCTACTTAAACAGAGAGGAAAATATACTTCAAACAATTACAGTTTAATACAAAACACTATGTTTATTGATTAAAACAAGTTCTATCTGTATAATCCTTTATTCAATGAATAAATACCTGTGGATAGTGATTTTTATTAGCACTATGATAACTAAAGGATACGTACAAGTGTTACAGAATGATATATTGAGTAAGTTGATATTGCTTGTAATAGAAATAGTAGAGGTAAAATTATTTTAAACTACACTTCATTTTATATGTTAAGTATTGAATCTTTCCAATATATTTCATCAGTCACTGACTAATATATACTGCATCATATTTCAAACTCGTGAGTTAATTATACCTACATTGAAAATTACATGTACCAATCGACACTTCACTCTAGTTCGCTTCACCCTAAATCTCAACACTTTATACACTGAGCTACTTGGTTTAAACAGTTTAATAACAATTGTCTTAAGATGTAAATATGGTAACAGAAAGATATCATTTGTAGACTCGTATATCAGCTTCATATATATCACTGAATTTGTTTGAAATTTTTTACTGGGATAGCATTAATTATCAATACTGTAATAAAAGTTGAAACCCAAATGCAATAATGATTTGATCAAAGGATTAAATTTTTGAGGAATAAAATAGACCAAAACAATGTCGTAATAGCAAAAGAAATCCATGCACAATACAGAAAACATAAGGGGTTAATTACATCTTGAAGTTATAGTATAATGCATATTACCCCTAAAAAGGCGTTGACAGTGTAGTTCATGTAATTAAACGAATCTTTAATTAAAGAAGTTAAACGTTGAGGTTTATGAGGCTAGACTTCACTCCTTCATTCTGTACAGCTGAAAGATGGTTTTTGAGAAGTGGAACTTTTACATGGACAATTTTCCTTTTGACAGTCCTTTCAATCTAAAAATCCCCTTAGTAAATTTTGCAATATCTTGTTTGAAATGCAAACATTTATCAGCAAACTTAGAGTTCGATATCATTCAGATTGCAAAACGCATATTTTGTTACTAGTAAAGACAGAAAATAGTTCCGTCGATTGGTAAATGCCCATAAAATCTAGTCAACTATTGCGAAACTCCCACTTTCTTTCATAACTACTGATATTGCCACTTTTAAAAATCCTTAGATGTTCATGATTTCAGTACAGCAAGCTGGAGAACAACTGTTTTAAAACGGGTTCAAAATCTTGGTCTTGTAACTCTTTACAACTATGTTTCATGCTGCTCAAGAAATTATCTGTTGATTTTATGCGGTGCAGACAGAAAAAGGGAATGAGTTGAGTCGTGTTATCTATTTGTGGGTGATCAACTTTCAAAGTTAAATTTTATCCTCATAACCCTGTAATCGTTGATTATTTAGATAATCAGCCAATATTGATGCATAATTTGTGTTTAAAATTGTGATTTTCGAAACAAATAGAAAATGGTGATAAATCGGAACAGACCTATATCCTGTTTCTAAAATGTTTTTCATACTTCAAATAACTGATAAGTTAACATACTTATTATGCATATATGAGTTATCAGAACTGTATTGGATTATCATTTATTGTTTACTTCGTTAGCTAATAATGACTTACGACACTTAACAACATGGAATAAATTAATAAACTGAGTTCAACACATTGGCTTTATTCTAAGTTGTAAACATGAAAAACTAAACTGCTTTACAACTTTTAATATACTTTTGAGTTGCGTATGCTGAATTGATTTGATTGTTTGTTTGTAGTCTAAAGCATACGTCTTCTAATAAAAACCACTTGCTTATATCGGTCAAAAAGAGAATGTAAATTTTCCTTGTAAATTAAATATCTTTCATTTCACTATATTCTTATGAGAAGTTGACAATTTATTGTCAAAGTCGTTTACGGTGATTCTCGATTTAATCTGTCGAAGGGGGAGGGGAAGCATAGATTATATTTAGATTGCAAGACTGTCTAATGAAGTCTGCTTGAGGAGTTTGCGTATACCTTTTATCACTTCTTCAATTATACACGACTACATTTACTTCATCACTACTCCTATAAGGTAATTAGATAATACCATTTTTACTGCTTGTCTAATAGCTAGATCTATAAAACATGTTAACAGTCACTTTAAATCAAGTGACTGACTAGTTTGGCATTATTAATTTCAATTAATCTACATAAAAATTGTATACAAATATGGATTGATTTAACTAAATGATGAATAATGAACAAATGTCTAGACTAATATATACTGGCATAGGTATACAGTTTATCCATTAGACTAATTGAAAATTCAACTGTTTATGAATAAAATTTCTACAATTCTTTAAAATAAGATAAAAAGCTTACTTTAGAGTGCATTTAAAGTTTACCTAAACATTTTCAGCAGCATAATCACATCGACTGAACTAAAATAAATAATAAAAATAATCACCAATCTACCGATTACTTCATGTATACAGCGATAGTTATGACGAGGAATAAAAACGTCATCATTACATCACTTGCGGTAACAATTTTAAAAATCTAGTCATTATCTTTGGATAACTTTGTTCTAAAATCAATGCTGTTCTAAAAATCAGTGTTCTAAAATCAATCAACACTCTTTTCTATCTAGTTTAATATCTACTTAATTTAAATTATGAATGAAAATTTTATTTTACTAGAGAATATGATAAAATTTTCAACATTCTATACAATAATGGGATTTCATTTCGATAGAGGATTTTTAACCTGTTTGACTGGAATACATTCTCCATTATCTTATTCATTCAGATTGTAAAGAAAATCCTTATAAATTTGATTTCTGTTCGGGAGTTATTTGATCAAAGATATTCAGTAAAATCTTGTAACATATTAGCAGCCAACTCAATTTAGAAACGCAAATCATCGGGGAGGGGGACTAGACAAGTATATGCAAGGTTAGGTGCTTCATGTTATTCTTCAGATTTTTACGTTTGATCTCTGATGAGGATCGCTTTGCATATATCAAAAATTCATTTACTAAGACAAGGATTTTTGACTGATTTACTGCATTCAAAGTATAATCATGACACTGTTAGAAACACATTCCAGTAAATGTTTGCCATCATTTTTCAAGTCGCACTGTTTTACATGGTTTACATGATATAACGACGAATAGCTACGTAACTTTATAGGAGTATTTAGCACCCTGCTTCCTGAGTATTGTGACACATTTAAAATGTTCATTATTATAGTTAAACGTTGAATTTCTCCCTCTTGAATTGACCCATGTTTTAATAGTACACTACCAAATTTATACTGAATGTTACTGAAAAAGTTTAGTGCAACCTAGCTTTTTTGTTAACAATACGATCAAAACTCTGTTGAACCAGCTACCCAATTCTTCCAAAATGCTTCAATTTTTAAATTGTTAGTAAGACATTTAGAAAATAACAAAATAGCCATTAGTATATTTGTATTTATATGCATCAATGGTTTACCATCGACTCTTGGTACAATGTTCCTTTGATTTTAATGTGTTTTGAAAGCAAAATTCTAACAGAATAGATCCCAATTAAACGAAGAATTACCTTCTTCCAAAACAATGATTTTTATTTGTTGAATGCACACATTGGCGTATAGTCTAAATCTGCCATGATATCTTCTGAATAAATCAAAATCATCTAGAGGATTATTACTCCTTGAGAGAAATAGGTAGTTTTGTCAAAAACTAACATCGTATGAATGACTATTGGATAATAATAAACAATTATTCCTTTCTTTACTTGTTTGACAGGTGAAAATATTGACGATTTCCGTACTTCTAAAAAATAACTATGCAAAGTTCCTTTGTCCCCAAGTAAATCCTAGTTAGTGTCTTTCAATGGAGGGGATTAATTTGAGAAACAGCTTTACTTATTTTAATAATAAGTAAATTTTCTTCAATTTCGATATCTTTAATCCGACATAACTACTCTTGCTAAGTAACTTGGTATCAAATTGATTTACAATTTCTCTTATTAATTGTTGTATGACCTGTTAATCCGTATATTGTGACTTCGAATTACTTGCTTACGTTATCTCTTTTACTCCCATCGTCTGATGTTTTGGTCATCAACACGTTCTCAAACAATTCAAAATTACAATCAGTGTTTTTACGAAACACTATGTTGGAATGAATATTACTCCCTTATTGTGAACCATTTATTAGTGAAATAACCTTTCATTTAGTTAAAATCACAATGATGTTTACTGACATATTACGAAATGCTTGTTTGTTTTTAAGGATACTTATTTTTTGAGACAAGGAGATTTCTTTTAGTTTAACTTTTTAAAATTATCATTTGACATAATGTTGTAAGTCACATTTAAAATGTTACTGTGATGGCTAAAACTAATCACTGCTGTAGCCATATTAAATGTAAATTTGTTTAATGCATATTTCATGACATTTAAATTTTAACTTTTTGATTAAAAATGTCGCATTTCTTGAGATAGTGTTCACCAGTAATTTTTATAGTTATCATTATCACAAGACTACAATGTCGGTTTACGTTGTGTCGCTTTAAAATGTAAATGAAACATTTGGGGAAAAACCTTAAAAACTTTTAGTTGCCTAGTTAATATAAGATTCTATTTACAGAACAATCTTTGTTAGGTAACAGTTCCATCCAAATATTCGATATCGTTAAACTTTATAAAGATATTCATCTTATTTGACTATATTCAATAAGCTTTATATTTTGCAAATACAACTAGTAAAATAATTTTTAATGTGTACAATCATCGCGTGCAACAGGATGAATAATAAATCAAAATTAGTGATACTAAATTCACCCAGCTGCTTAACAATGATGAGAAATGATTTATTCCTTGGTGTGTGAATAGATGATACCCATAACAATAGTAACAAAATAAAGATAAAATTATGCATCTATAAATATTCGACTGAAGTAAATGACTCTTAATGTATGTATACAACAAGGAAACTGATTCCATAAGATTTGTTAGTTTTGATAATAAAACAAAAACTACACATTTATGGCAGCGATGTCTTCAATATTTTACTAGACTGTTTCTTTCAAAAAACTTTTCTTTATTCAGAGGTAAATTTAGGTCACGAACTTTAGGGAAATCTTTATTCATTTCTATTAAGTACATAACTGGAAGAAGACTAATCACCGCCTAATTGCTTACGGTGAGTTAATATAAAAATCCTCTTAGAGACTAGTCATAAATATTTATCAAAGTGACTGAAAACATTCATAATTAACTAAATAAACCCAGTACAAACGACATTTATAACAATATATGCAAAGTTGCTTCAAAAGGTCATGCAGGTTGCTACCATTCCAATATGGATATTTTGTAGAAAAAAAGTTGTGTAAATGAATATAGAACAAAAACAAGTTTCCGATAATTTCATGGCTGTATTCATAAAGTAAACTGATCAAGTGATCATTCTTTTCTTTCATAATGCATATCGGGATACAATTTACACTTTCCAAGTAACTTATAGTCATGTTTATTATTAGCATCATTATGGGATGGTAGGATCTCAGTAGTATGCGGATAATATGTAATGTAACTTGGAGCCAGAAGTATAGTCGTTGACGTATGATTCACATATTTCACGTGATCACTTCGGTAAACCAAGTAATCTAGTTAACAAATTCAGAATATTTTAATTATCAGTGACTCTAAAACATGCACCAATTAACATTTTCAGTGAATCAGCCCAAATAAACCAAGACTATCGCCATTATCATTATGATAATCATTAGGAATCAAAAGCAAATTCTATGAGAATTAGAATTTTTTCTTACTTTTACACAAAAGTATAATTAAATAAGTTTGTAAATGGTTACTACATCAATGGGAATGTTCCTCCTGTTGAGTCATCCACAAATAAATTGAAGGTACAGTGCATAGAGTACAAGTTTATATTTTAGTATATTTTTATCATCCACAGTCCTTTTCCAGTCCTTCTTCATTTTAAATAACAAAAAAGACACCTTAATTAGTCATAGAAACAATAATTGCTTTGTGAATAGTAAATATATTGAACAATGAGTTTTTAGGGTGTTAGAGACAGGCCTTGATGACTACTTTGTTATTTGATAGTTTCACACGGATTTCAACAGCAACAATCTGATTGGAGTTAATATAGTTTAAAATATAATAGATTTATGAATAGTTAATGGTAATTCAATGCTGAACATTATTTATGTTATAAACTGTTATTGAAATTAATTTCTGTTTAATAAATCTGTCACAAAATGTGATGGGAAGTAATGGGCTAGAGATTCAAACATCGATTTCAGTCTCCAATAGTGACGGGAGGGGATGGAGAAGTAAGTTTTGTCAAAAAAATATTTATTATTTGGCATTATAGCTTAATGATATAAAAATTCTACGTTACTTTAGTTGTGCATGAAGCATAAAGCCATAAAATTTATAATAACGTCTTATCCTACAAATTAAATTGGAGATGATTAACTGAATGAAAACTCAGTTCTTTTCATTCATTTCGTAAGATGATATATTGTTTTTGTTAACTGAATTAACTCTTTTATCAATTTTCAGAAAGCATTATCTATTTCACTTGTGTACATTTTAGAAGACAATTTAGTAAGGTACACACATGTATTTCTTTATTTTTGATGGACACTATTAACAGTGAGAATAATACATATCTTTTAAATTGAATAATTAAATTAAGTTTTTCGCATGTGATAGGTCAGTAGTAGATTCAATATGACTAACTGTTAGTTTAAATGTGTTTATGTTGTACATGAATCAATAGCAAAACTGTAAATGAAACAATCAAACGCTAGTATTAGGAAAAACTTGTATATTACCGTTGATTTGTTATAGATTGAAGCTGGTCAGGATGCACATATAGCAACAATGACTGACCAGCTTCAGTCTATAACAAATCAACGGGAATATACACGTTTATCCTAATACCAATATGCCCGTTGCACAAGTGTGATTGTCTGGACTCAGTAGTCTAGTAGTGAACCCGGTGGCTATTGACACGAATTGAACTGAGTTCAAATCACAGTGTGAACATCAACATTGGGATGCCGGTACACCCAGCCAATGAGTCCCAAATAGGACGAAACGCGAGTATTGGATCCCACTTGCCAGTCACAATCCAACTAATATAATCAAACGCTAGGTTTTAATGATCCCCTGGCTATCAAATATCTTTCTCACATTCAGTTGATTACTGTCGCAGAACCACATTTTAGCATTGTTTTATAACCGAAATCTATAATTATACTAGTTGCTCATAGACCTAAAATAATGCTGTTAGGTGTTTCTGCAATTATTGAAGATAAATAATCAGTATTTAGCGTACGTTAGTGTGCATACATGTATAATTTATCCTGAAAAAATAGTGTTTTGAAAGTTCTGAATAAATTTACTGATCAGTGATCTACAAGTTTGTATAGTAACATTAGCTTTAATAGTGGTACTACTTTCAAGCTGAAAATTGCTACTACTCAAATCTCATCATTAATTGAATATCTAAACATGTATCAGAATGTAGTCAATATAATTGAATTGTTAGTCACATGTAAAACAAGTTGAGACATTATATCATGGAAACAGTGAATCAACCAATCTACTCTATGGAGAAACATTCCAACTTATGAACGACACTATGATATGTGTTAATTTAAAAAATTTGAACTCATTCAGTCATAATGAAATTAATTGATTTTCTACTAAAAATCTGAGTTAAACGATTTTAGCAAGTTAGTTAATTAGAGTTGCGAGCAGTAAAACGAATGTTACTTATAGGAGTTATTTAAAAATAAAATTCCAGATTTAAAGACAGCACCTTTGTTTTTAACAAAGTCTGACATGCGTTCAATTTCCTTGAAAGATTATAGATACTTTGTGTTGACTGACGACAATTAACACAAAGTTAGTTTCCGGACCTGTCTACCTTAAATCGTCTGACATTAAAAATTACTGTACTGATTATCGAGTCACTGAAGTTAATGGTCACGATACGGTACTATTTACAGAATGTTATCAAAATTGAAGATTAGATAGATTTAAAAATAGTGAACAAACGATGATCATTCTATATCAGTGCAAATCTACATATAGTATAAGTATTATGTGAAGTAAATGCTCCCGTTGTAATGTTACATATGGAATCTCATGTTGAGTTCTGTTGTTTCTACTGTTGTTATACAAAAAAATTACCACAACTTATAAACCATAATATAAATATTCTTCACATGATGAATGTGAATAATTTGGTCGTTAAATTTCTAAAATCGTGACACTAAGGAACAAGGTGACTGTTATATCTTAAAAATACACTCTGATCACATTACGTGCAGTACAGTAACCTCGATAGGACCATTCAGAATGAGCACACATTTGCCCCCTTATTTCTAGTCCTAAAGAAGAGACAAAGAAGGCGAGACAACTGAGACAACCACCAGACAGTCTGGTTATATTTTAGTCATCCATTTATATACATACTCAACTTAACCATGTTTGGGGCCGATGGAAATAATAACAATAATGCAAAACGGAGACAACAATGACCAGTGAGTGAGGGCACAGATAAGTAGTTAATTGATCATATCTCTTGAATGACAAATGAGAAGATACAGTTTTCACGTCTTATGGGAACATAACAATAGTAGAAATGAAATAGTAAATTTGCATTTACTCAAAATAAATGAAACAGTTTTCCTGAAAACAGTTACTCTTCTGAAATCTTCTAGTATAATAACAACACTTTAAATAAAATTGTCTTCAGGTAAATGTAATGTTTATTTAGGCTTTATTTATCAATACACTTAACAAAACCTAAACAGGTGTCTTCTAACGACATTGTACTTAAAATATGTCTTGGAAGCAAGATGGAATAGATAAGTCATATTTACTATGATAAACTTATCAGTAATTTGATATATTTCATTTATGTTAACATTAGTTCTAAAGAGCTTGTCATTTTTAAATTTTCCTAACAGGTTTATCAGAAAATTTATAATGTAACAGGGTAAATCTAATTAAAATAAAGATTTTGTAATTTATCCAAAGCTGTCCAAACTACTAATATCGCGATATTCAACAAAGTAGTTATACAACTTGATGAACATAAAAATTACAAACTCACTTTAAACTACTCTTCAACACTACCCCTAAACACAACATCTCGTACACCATATATTGATTATTCGGACGTTATTTGTAACTATATTCATATATTTGTTTAAACCAAGGTTCCACTTAATATGTAACCTAGAAGATAAAACGTTTTCACACTAATTTTATGTAGTTCGGTAGTTGGAAAATGTTTTAATATCCCAAGTGTTATCTGATTTTCATGGATACTTTAAATGCATCATATCAGGTTAACTGAGAGAAGAAATACTATTTTCAACAGGTTTTTTAAAACTATCTAGTTCATACAATAAAATTAATGCAACAAAACAACTTAAAATGTTTGTCTGCTCACAAGATTATGTAACACTTTTGCCTATTTATTGTTAATGAATATATTTATTATAGAATTCACTAGCTTTGATTACTGAGTAAAATTTGGTTAACCTGACAACACATTTTGAACTGCTGTTTCGAGGACTCGATTATAATATAGTATCTGGCTAAAATTCCCTTAACATTATCAGACTCACATTGTAAGTGAAATATTTCATATAAATTCCACACTGCTTTTCAATTAATGGCTGCATGTTGGTGTTGAATTAAACCGGTCTTTAAACTTAAATTAAAACCGGGAAATTTAATCGCAAGATAGAAATAATAACGTAGCAGCGCCTCTTCAACAAAATTACCTGTCACTTTGAACGGGTTTAAATGATAGAACCAAGATGAAATGCTAAAAACGTCATAAATATATCAGTTGAAATTTTCAGAAATATTATTAATTAAAGTGTACCGTTTCCAATCTGTTTGAAATTACTTAGTGAGCATGCCAAATAGGGTAGTCCAATCTATTCCTAACTTCATTTGACGCTAAATAAATAAATACTTATCGAACGTTTCATGTTAGTTCCATATTAATGTGTTGTTTTGTCTGAACAAAAGTAAAACAATGAATATCTGTATGGTATTTTGATTCTTTCATGGCTATTTACTTTGAATGCATCCAACTAACTCATATATAATCAACTACTTCATACTAACATGTACTATCAAATGATTAAATTAGTAATTTCTATGGTTGCCAGATTTACCCTGTAAACTATGATGCAGAAAAAATTAGAAAGTATAACTAAATTAAATGAAAATATCTAAAGGATTATTTAAACCAACAATTCTGTTCCTTGTTTTTGACTTACCTTACTCAGAGTCATCAGTTCTTCAAAGTAGCTACCTAAATATGCTCAAGTATATCTATTTGAATTTAAAATTGGATAAACTAATATTTCTAAGTAAATGATTTGACTATGAAAAAGGGCAATATATTAGTATTCCTCCTTACAGTCTACCCGCACTTCTTCTTCCTCTCAGACCCTTCTGAATAAAATGTGGAGCAACTTTTCTGTTACATCTACGTCTGACTTGAGTGCCTCAGTTGGGCTATTGTCAGGTCCTGATGCTTTTCTGCTTTTGATTTGTCTGATGGCCATCTTGATTTCTTTCATCGTTGGTGGAGTGACATCTATTGAAAGATCTGTAGGTGCTGCTTCGATGTCTGGTGGGTTCAGTGGAGCTGGCCTATTCAAGAGTTCCTCAGAGTGTTCTACCCACTTATTCCTTTGTTCTTGAATCTTAGTGATTGGCTTGCCTTGATTGTTTTTGACCGGTTGCTCTGGTTTACCATATTTGCCCGCCAGTTTCTTCGCTGTGTCATAAAGCTGTTTCATATTTCCTTCTTTTGCAACTTTCTCCGCTGTCGTTGCTAGGCCGTCGTTGTATTTTCATATCTATTATACTGACCAAACTCATTTGTAAAAATCATAAAAATGCAATTTACTTCAAGAATGTTTACTATCTCTTCACAAAAGAAATTTTTTAGCTCAAAATCAAAACTTATCAACACTGTTCTTACTGCATATACATTACATGGTCCAAGAAAAAGAGAGCACTCCCCGTTTTCCTAAAACTATCGTGATTTAGTGAATTCTGGTGGTTTAGGGAAGTTAACAGAATCTTTTGAAGTTGGCTTCCGAACTAGCTGGCTCTCGATAGCAACGTGTATCTGCATTGCTGAGGTGACAATTGTGTTCTCTAAGCTTTGAACCGAAGTTGACTAATCCAAAAGGCTTAGAGATTATCACTGAGGTATTCAGACAGTGATAAACAATCTGTAGGATTGATATTTACATGAAATCAGCAAACAGTATTTAAATTAGAATATCTAGCCATTCAGTCTAAACACAATATCTCCATATATTTTGTGGATGGTGATTTTAAACTTTCTCGCGTGAATATTTTCTATTTTCGGTTCCTGAATGTGCTAAAAAACAACACTTCAAGAAAAATGAGACTATTTCCAAATATAATGATTTCAGGTTGAGCAAAATTCGATTGCTCGAATACATGTTAACATTTAACTGTTACGTAGTAATATTCTAAAATGTTTTTTATATATAACAAGCTCAATCTCTAAGACATTGTATCCTATTGTCCAGCGGAACATAAACACAGCTATAAACACAGAATATTCCAAAAGCATTAACAAGTATGAAATACTTCCTTGTATGTACAGATCAGGCGTTTCTGTAATCATCATCATCATCATCAGCAACGTAGAACTGGGCACAAACGCCGAAGGTTCAAGTTGCCATACCACATTACCACTGAAAATGAACGCAGAAAATGAGTCTTTTTTTCTAACTTCGTTAATTTCATTGAGATGTATTAGTTTCTCAAACCATATAGCAGATGTAACAGTTTCTTTATTGTCTATAATAATGACTGAAATTCTGTAATAAACTTGAATTTGTATATGATACAAATTTTGTATTAAATTTTGTAGGGAGGGGAGGGAAGGGGATTATTATCGAATGTCAAAATGAATAATTCTCACATTGGGAAATCAAAATATCTGACAAAAATTTCGTAAGTTTCGTAGATAAATTAAGCAAGGCAACTGATATTAACGTAAACAAATTCTGAAAAATCGAAATTGACATTCAAAATTTATCTGGAACGCTTTTATTTCTAACAGAAAAGATAAGAGACTAGACAACATAATCTTACTAGAAATAGCAAATATTTTAATACAACCTTCAGTTTAACATTTCAGTAATTGATGATAGCAAGCGCCGTAACAAGCAAGTTTAATTCTAACGAAATTCCTATAAATGATCCACTTAAATAAAATGAATGCCATTATTATGCATGATGTTAATTCACTGTATAAATGTTTCTAACAAGCCGATGACAGTATGCTTTTCAGTATATGTTACTTTTGCAGTTCATTTTTTCATTAGGCAGTATTACGTAATGTAAATCTCAGGGAAAGCTGTGTAACCCTCGGCAGAACTCTTCAGTAGCTAAGAAATCATGTTATTCTGTAATTACATTTTTTAATGTCTGACTTCTTTTTTTATTCAGATTCATTAGGACTAAGACAATTTGAAATTAGTTTATGCACAAACGTAGAAGTAAATGTTTATTCAAATCCATCACTAACAGACCAGCAAATGACAATTTATTGTCCACACAGAACAACTTTACATATTATAGATGCATATTACAAACAATCATTTGACAAAAATTCCCAATGCTTAAAATCTCCTGCATCTAATAATGGAAATCAAAAGTACCATGATATACCTACTGTAGATATCAGTCTAAGAAATGAATGTTATGCTAGATCCGTTGGATCAGTAAGTTAAATATAATTACAATTAACTATGCATATCATGCATCACATAATTATATGACGGACAGTATTATCTCAATTCTTTTCTGATCAAAAAGACATTGCATTAGTATATTTGGATAATAATTGGCAGCAAAATCTAGGATTTATGGGTCATCTTCTTTTGTGTTCGCCAGCTGGATGTACTTGCTTTTATTTATGATGTCTATACAACGATTAAAATCTCGTAGAACCAGCCTTAGTTACAAAACCCTTACACACTAAGTTAATAAGTTTAGAAAGTCACAAACGTTGCTGAAAATTCATAGTTAGGTAGAAAAAGTATCTTTAAAATAATTAGTCCTATTCGCTTTATAATAACATGGATCCGAACCTAAACCTGCTTCTACATTTAAAGCTTACAACCAGTAATCAATTTTACAGATTCAAATAACAAGCGAGATTCAGCGCCAAGTGTTAGTGTCGCCCGTTCATCACGAAACTCACCACTAAATTTAATCTAATAAGTTTCTTCTCAGCATCTCATAAAAAATGTATCCCAATGTATTACCGTAACACAAAAACTTTCATGATGTTTAAATTAAACCTTTTGCTTTAAGGATGTCAAAATAACCATGACTTACTTCAGAAGAACTTGGCTGCAAAGCATATGGTTGTGAACATATATATATTCAATAATATCCATTATTAAAGCAATGAGTAACCTAACCATTTGAATAAAACTGAACATTCTGAAGAATCGGAATTTAAAATATTAATAGTAAATGCTATAAAAATTAGTATAAAATACAGAAAGCAGTTAGTAAATAATTAACATGATATTTAAGCACTTAATTTTAAGGTGCAATTAACATCAGTCATTAAGAAAACATGAATTATACATCAAAGTATGTTTTGTAAAATTCAGAGCATGAATGTCAACTCAGTAGTGCTGACATTCCAGCGTTTGCCACGAAATCTGATACACACGAATTCAGTTACCTTGTAGAGTTTAGTTTTCTCACTGGTGCGCAATCCTATACTAGGATTAGATAACTAACCGGTGTTCCTTTATTTTTGGTGGTACTCAACAATAAACAATGCATACCAATCACAAACAACAAATGAAAAACAAATCTCCTTACAACTATCCATAAAAGCGAATCTACTTAAGCATAACTCATCATAATTGGGATTATACCCAAATAATCTGGATTAATCACACTATCCGATGACTTCAGTTTTATTGGCTTCCACACTAGTCCACTGGGTTGTTCAGCTTGATGTGATTGATGACTTTACCAGTATTATGGTAGTTGTTGCATCCTCTTCCTATTATTTGGTTATTTACAAAATACATGCTAATTTCAATTAAGTGGACACAGTATTAGCTAAAAGCACCACAACTATCCGGTCTGATTCAATAGCTTTCTATAACGAATGCAATTTACTGATTGAATAAATATAAATATAATGTAATTCAAATGCGATAATCATTAACCCATTATTATTTTCAGATTGTTAAACGAATTTGCAATGGTGCAAATAAATGCGATTTGACTAGTCACATAAAACAAGACAACTTTACAAAATGTCCATATCCATCAATTCTACAAGTAAATTATACATGCCTTCCAGGTAAATACGCTTGATTTATAAAGTGTTGCCAGGATTCATTAATTTATTACATACTGTAATTATTCTTTTTGGAGAAGAGAATTGTATATTTAGGTTATTTGTGTATTTCCCCGAAAATGAAAAGTATCTGACCTAAAATTCATTCGCGTCTAATTTATTCTATCTCAAAAGATGTCACAATCCTAAACTAGAAAAGTGATGTACGAAGTGTGACATACTGATTGTACAGTTATATCAAAGAATATGTGATATGATTTAATCATGATACTTTAGCTTGCACAGGTAGTAAAGAAAACTCTTAAGAAACTTTGAAGCGTTACTCCTAAAGAAATAAACCAAATATTCATCACGATTCGATTTGCACTACTAGATTAACTGAATATGCTAATCACTGCTCAGCAATCAGTTAATATAAGTTTGTAGGTGAAGTGGACAGAAAGTATTTGCAAACTGTTTCGGTCTTGAGCTAGTGCTAAATTTTTCAAATGAAATACAAAATACGTCAATAAATACAAATATTTGTAAACTGGAACACCGAAAGTTTTCTCCAAGGTAATGAGTTCACGAAATGGTGAGATTAATTATCGATGTCATATTCTTCACTTTGTATTGATGCCACTGTTAATTTATCCAAATACCGTGGTTAATACTCATAAATGTTAATGATACTATTGGGTCATCTTGAATTCTTTGTTTTTTCTTTACCAGTTTATTCTAAACAAGAAGTTATATGTGCAGATTCATATGTTGAATTATCGTGTAAAGCATTTTCTATGGACATGGGATTAATAATATTAGAAGCTGTACTTAATCAAAATCTCTCAATGCATTTAACTTCATCTTCCAAAACAGGTCTACTCACTTGTCCAGGATCAAGCATAAATCGTGAGTAATGTTGTATTGTAAAACTAGTAAGCATGCCAGTTTGCAACGATAGGATCATTCAACTTGCAATTACCACTGGTTTTGAAGATGAAACTAGTTAACTTTTTTACAGGATAGGCAGTGAATAGTAAATAGTTAATAAGTAAACCTAATAACGTAAGCTGTCAAGAAAGTCAGAATTTTGCTTTTGTCCGTTTTATGGGAATGATAGATAGTTTAAGAGCTCAGCGTTTTCAGGTTAAAAATCAGCCAGTTTATGCTGCTTCAAGATAAATGAATCTGTACATAGTTGATAAAATTAATTATTATAATAAGAAGAAACGGCAAAGTCTAGTAGTGTAACAAACTTAAAATAATGAACGCTCGGAATATACTGTGTAAAATTATTGGGTGTAGAATTTGCTGGATGACCTTAAACAAAAAAACCTTAGGTCTGACAACTTAAACGACGGAAATGTAGTTAGTTGCCTTCGATTATAAAGGCAATCTGTCAACTAGAACAATTGTCAGTGAATACAAACTGCAAACCCCATGTTAAGTTGATTCAAATCGTCGAACTGTAGTTTTAGTTAATTATATTTGTACGGAAATTAAGGTCCACTTTTTAACATCAGTTATCTCGTCACTGACTTCAAAATTAAATTACAATTCAACAAATAATTAGATGTCGCTACTTATGTCAAATAAAACTAGTTACATTCATTCATTATAGAAAAAGTAGCTTAACAGGAATTTAAAACAAACGTGGTATCAGGTTTATGAATTCATGAACTGAAAGTTGAAATAATTTAAAAGTGTATAAGCTCATTTGTTGTAAATGAATCTATGAATTTTACCGAATGAATCATACCACGTATAATTCATCGGTAACATTTATTTTCAACCGTGTAAACGTATTTGTCTCTATAATAATTTGTCTTTCAATAGTGGTTAATTGTATTACTTAATGTACAAAATAACAGTTTACAGTTTTAAACCCCTATGACATTAGTCAAACAAAATAAATATATCATACTTTGGTAGAATTTAATTAACCATTGTGATTATCTGCTGAAATTTTCAACAATTCTCAATTTTAAGCTGCTTCCTATACATACTTATTTTCCATCTACTTTATTTTAGCTCCGTTAAAAAATAAAATTTTTGATTAGGTTGCTTGAAAAATATATTGATCAGATGACAGACGATGTTATTCTAAGCAGTATAGCACCCACTTTATTATCCATCAGTCTGCTGTTTCATTAAGACTGACACATTAGATTATTTTGTTATTTCTACTTACTTATGCATAAATAGTAGTAAAATTCATTGACGTTTTCTGTTATCTGCCGTATACACGACGAATAATTTAAACGGGATATGTCTGTTACTTGTACTTTAAAAGGCACATACTAAAATCACAGTTACTCGTTGGTTTAACGAAACATAATACTGAAGGTAGGTAGGCATTCTAATAAAAATCAGATTCAATGTAATTAGCTGGTAAGTATTCAGAATATTCACTTTTTATTTTGTGAATCATATAGTTATAATTGTTTAGTGAATTAACAGATATTTTACATACGAATAAATATTACCTACAGAATTTAGTAAGTTTGAAGTCAACGTTTGTCACTCCAATATCCTGGTAATTATTATGTCTTATTTCGTGTAAACAACTATATAATTTGTAAACAATAATATTTAATGAATAGTAATTTTTACAGTTAAATATAGTCATCATCTGTATACTCGTCAAGTCCATGTTTTATAGAAATGACATTTAGTTTCAATAGAGAAACCGACAAAACCCTACTGCTTCACCTCTTTTGAATAGACATACATATTCGTAACCGTAAAATCTAATGAGAATTTATCGAAAACATAATTATTATGGTGAGAATATAAAAGTTATCTAGTATCAAAAATTAATTTTAAAACATTTAAAACGAATCATATCCATTTCTTAATTTCTAAATAGTTAGTTGATTACAGATTCCTATCAACTTATTTTATCGAAACGACACTGTTAAAATGTTTGATAGTTACTCCAGTGAATGCAGCTTAATTATACATGAAAACTGTGGACTCACAGTTTCAAGGTAGATCACATATTCCATCCCTGATAAAATTATGGCTATACAGTGGTGTAGACAAGAAGACGTACTTAGTTGTACGACAGCACACCAGATTTATATAAATTTAGGTTACTAGGACTAGTAAATAGATAAACAGAACATGATAAACGCAAATGACTGGATAAAAATGACATTGCTTACGACTGAGTTCTCTATCTATACGTTTAACATCACCACACGACAGTTTAGGGAAGTTACAATTACAGGATGTACATTTTCCGGGTTTTAAAAATTCAAGTTATCATGACTTCCTTAATTGCTAATTTTGACGTTAGTAATCCACTTATAAACACCGTATAATAAAATACATTTTCATTTTTTGATATCACGAATTGATCTGAATCAGACAACCATTGATCACCTGGAAGCACTGGACAGCTGTTTCGTCCTAGTATGGGACTCCCCAGCAGTGCACATCCACGACCCCATCGGGGATCGAACCCAGGACCTTCTGGCTCCGCGGTGAACGCTTTTACCATTAAACCACTGAGTCGGCTCTTACAAGTTGATATTTCCAATTCAGCCAATTCGTGATACGTTGCGCGACATCCTCTATGCTGTCAATGAGTTACTGCCTCACACCCGACACGGTTGAACACTACCGGTCACGTCTTCACACTAGAACTCAAAAAAAATTGACAATTAACTATCTTTACGAACCCCCCTAATTGTAAAATACATTTTATCTAGTAATGTTTTCGGTAATCGGGTCAGAGACACAACTTTATGAAATGATAATAGTCAGTCAGTGTACTTTATTATAAAGATTCAACATTAGTTGTATGAAAACAGAACTTATTTTAACCAGCGAAAAAAATGATGAAATTGATATATAATTACTACTCTTGTAAGTATTTATCAAATAAGCTTCTCATACAATGTTTTTTAAAGTGTTTATATTATATGATTATAGAAGGCTACTCAGTTCTATCGAAGCACACTTAACGCAATTGGATCCTTCAAAACGACTATAGGTTTGCTGGTATAATAGTGAAGTTAGTGAATACTTGATTTAACAATTTACAAAATGGCCTGCTCTTGGCTTGCTATATGACTATCTTTCAGTGTGATATATCTTAGAGTTAAGCTTGAACTAGTTCTTCCTCACCTGCGTACTGGTGCTTTCACAACTTCAATACACAGAACCTTCTAACTCGTAAGTTAACGATAAAAGTAAAGAAGAAAAAATTTATTTTAGAAAGTATTAAAAATGGTCAATAGATCGTGTATATTTGTAGTTGGAAGCAGACTAGAAATCCACGTTACATGTTGAGCAACTGATTTGCGGAACAATACTATGTTAAAACTTCTAGAAACTCTACTATTTTATGACTGCGAAGGAAGTCGTAATCATTTTAAGATGGATTGTCTTTTCATCTACATCTAGTAAAATATATTAAATAACTTAAATACAAATAGCATAATAACAGAAAGTCTATTGTCACTATTTAGGCCCATACCGCTTTCGAAAATCCATCCATATTGTAGAGGTGAATTGAGTAAATAGGATTAGTTCTAATACAGGTGCTATTAACCAACGAAGCTATTGTATTATTATACGATATGTAATTGGTCAATTATGCATCGTTACCATCATATGGGTTAGCAAATGTCATTTTACATGTTAAGTTTTATACAAAAAGATGATTTATCATGTTACACCTAAGTGAATTGGTTTGATTATATATCATACAATCTTAGGTTACATAGGTCACTTAAATAATGTACGCAGAATTGAAATTATCTCTATTTCAACTTTAATGACCACCCAGAATCTTTCCAAAGATATATTTATTTGAAAAAGATGACGTATATTTTTGGTTATAATATGTAATGTTTAGTGTTCATGTCTATTTACTTTTACATAGTTAGTGTTGGTAATTGTTTGTTCTACTTAGTAAACAGTGAAATTTCTAAAAGACACTTCACTACTGAGAACAGCATGACATTCGACAGTACACTAACAAAAATAAAAAATATTTTACTTTGAAATATGCAACGCAAATATTTTGAATGTCTGAAAGTAAGTACAATTAATATTCAGTTTTACTCAATCGTAAACGTATATTATTCGTTTACTAAATCAGTGCGAGAATGAATTACAGTGCACTGCCCAGAGTAAATGACTTATTTCTCAGAAAACACTAAAATAAGAACTTTACATTAGATTTATGAGTCAGTGAATCATAATAAATATACAGCTCTACATAAATGTACGTCATTAAATAATCCTATACCATATCAGCACAAAGATGAAATTAACAAGATAAATATTAAGCTAATCAAAACAAAAATGGTATCAATTATACAAAGGAGGATTAAACACTAATGATGGGTATAAATGGGTTATTTTAGTAAGCTGTAGGTTAAAGCACGTCATCTTTGAGTAATCTTATAAATTATCAACATAATCGAAGATTAGTAGATATAACCACATTAAATTTAAACACATTCTCTACCACAACTATAGTGTTCTTCGCAAAACTCTATTTCAAAACAGCCTCCGTTTTGAGGAGTAAATAAGACAGATGCAACTATTCTCCATCCCCAATAAATTCTCACTACAAGTTCAATATTGAAGGATAAAAATGCCATAGATGTGATATTTAAACCGATTCCATTAGTGGTAAACCAAGTGCAATATTTTCACGAATATGGGTTTTTTTATTGTTTTTGTTTTTGTTTAGCCTTCAAGTTATTTTTCTAAATTAAGTAATATGAATTCATCATAAAGTTAAATCTCCTAACATGATGATAACATATATTCTGGTCATAATTGAATTCTAAAGTAAAAATAGCTTCACAGTTCTTAACCAAAATGCCCAAATTTTACAGTTAGATTCGAAATGAAAATGTCTCACAGTGATTACAGAATTTTCATGTAAACAATTAGTAAATAAATCCTTTCCATAGTTAAATGAAAGCATTTTATTATTCACTTATGAAGAAACATAACTCTTAGTATGATCTATTCTATTATTTTTCAAACGAACAACTGTTGCTATCTATTAGGTTGCTTTAGAAAGCAATAATTAAAGGATAATGTCTCTGAAATTTATTACTTGCAAATGTAATATGAAAAAGGTGTTCGTGTTGACACAGTGACTTAAATTGCTTCTGTTGAAAATTACAATCGCATTGACGAGTTATTATATTTCTAGTTTGGATAGAATTCGGTTTATAGAAAATGATATCAGGGTGGGTACTCCTGAGGAGTCACATACAAGAAATAAACAGCTGTCCAGTACTCTCTGATTCTCAATGGTACACTAATAACATGAATTTCTAGATCGTTTACCAAACACTGTGTTTTCTTCCAATTCAAAGTACAGTTTATTTGCATATATTTTAGCAACACTATTTATGCAAATAATCAAATTTATTGACAGTAGTATATGCTCATGCTCCGTTTTAGTATGGTACTATTCACTAGTTCACATCCAAGACCCGATTGGGGACCGAACCTAAGACCCCATGGCTACCAACACTTGATAATTCTGATTCAGTACATTTGTAGTACTTTGTCGCCACCTCACCTTGTCCACCGCTGACAATGGCTTCTTACTCGACACAGTTAACACCACTGGCTATTTTTGCTTTCTAGAACTCCAGGAATTACCTCAAGAAGTTAGTTGCTAGTGAGCTGATGCGGATTGAGTGCTTTTTGGTGATCAAGATTTGTCTTATTCAGACCAATTTGTGTTATCATATTAACATTCAACGTTCTTCACAACTTGCATACTTATGCCCGTTACCCCTCACAGATAAGCATAGGCCGCCCACCAGTATTCTCCATTGTACTCTCTCCTGAGCAATCCTTTTAAGCTCTTTCCGATTGCTGTTCATCCTCCCAATATCTGCTTTCAATTCTCGACACAGTATGTTCTTTGACCTTCCGCTTTTCCGTTTCCCAACAGCATTCCAAGTTAATGCTTGTCGCGTGATCCAATCTGATGATTTCCGCAATGTATGTCCTATCCATTTCCAACGTCTTTTCCTAATTTTCTCTTCCGGAGGAAGTTGGTTTGTTCTCTCCCACAGTAGGCTGTTGCTGATGGTTTCCGATCCACGAACATTCAGTATCTTGCATAGACAGTTGTTGATAAATACTTCTACCATTCAGAGGATGTTTGCAGTAGTTCTCCACGTTTTAACTACATACAGTAAAACTGTCTTGATGTTCGAATTGAACAGTCTGATTTCGAGGTTGATTGACAGTTGTTTTGAGTCCCATATGTTCTTCAACTGTAGGAATGCTGCCCTTGCTTTGTCAATCCCTGCCTTTACATCTACATCGGACCCTCCTTGTTAATCGATGATGCTTCGCAGGTACGTGAAATTATCCACTTCTTCCAGAGTTTCTCCATCAAGTTCAATTGAGTTGGTGCTCCCTGTGTTGTATTTGAGAATCTTGCTCTTTCCCTTATGTATGCTCAGGCCTACTTATGCTGGGGTTGCTGCTACCCTGATTGTCTTCACTTGCATTTGTTGGTTTGTATGTGATAAAAGTGCTAGATCATCTGCAAAGTCTAAATCATCAAGTCGCGTCCTACTTGTCCATTGGATTTCGTGCATCCCCTTAGATATGGAGGTCTTCATGATCCAATCAACCACTAGAAGAAAGAGAAAAGGCAAGAGTAGGTAGCCTTGTCTGACTCCGGTTCATTGCTCTTGTACCTTCAGTTTCACTTTGGCAATCATAAGGTGGTTGTTTGAAACTAAATCAGCTCCTTTCATAGTCCTCACATCTATCGACCTTCTGAATTTTTTATTGGTGCATATATAATCGACTTGATTCTCTGTAGCATGATTCAGTGAGACCCATGCAGCCTTGTGTATGTATTTGCGGGGAAATATTTTTACCACCTATATCCATTTAGTTGAAAGCACATAGATTTGTTAATGTTTCACCATTCTCATTTCTTTCTCCTAGTCTCTGTCTTTCCATGATTTATTCATATTCGGTGTTGTCCATTCCGACTTTGGCGTTTAGGTCCCCTATTAGGATTACCAGATCCTTTCCTGGTTGCTAGAGTTGGTATCGGCCTCAGGACTACCGAAGGATTTAGGCTTTCAATATGAGGCGTCATTATCATTCCTTCCACTCCCAGGGCAGAGTTCAAATGGTTTAGTTTGTTTAATCTTGTCAGCGTATTTTTAGGAATCTTGTGTTTTCCGGGAATGGAATGCTAGCTCCATGCCCAACGCTCCTCTTTTACCCGGGCTTGCGACCGGCAGTAACCTTAGAAGAGCTATAGGTGGGGTTGATCTTCCCAACACCCAATTAAGACTCACTTTTATTGTTTTAACATAGCTACAAGATTTGCTGCTCAGTCCTTGATGGCTTAGAAGAAGTGTATAAACAAATGCCCAATATATGGAAACGTTGCCAGACTTCATAACTCATATACTAACGCTAAAAAATGAACAGAGAATCAAAGGCTACGATTCCAAGTGGAATTGATCAAATGTGTGTTAGCGGTTTAAGACTAGTTTGTATTAATATTGCTGAGACTATCCAAAAAATAAAGTAATCACTGGTGATAGTACTTGAAAGGGTTTCATTTCGGTTATCATCCTGGTACGACCAATTCGTCAATAATCTTAAACATTACAACAGAAATTGATATTTTGATGCTCATTTTACCATGACCCATCCAATTTAATTTCGATAAGCAAAAATAACTAAATGTAAAAATACATTCTACCGTGACACTTTTATTGCAGTGGCTGTTTTAGTGATGGAATCCCTTCATCATAATCCCTACAACAGAATTCTTGCGTTTTAGGTTTACATTTTTATCCGTACAGTCGTAATAGATTCCTATTTCACACGCGAACAATCTACATTCTGGTTTATTAATCAACAACCCCTACGGAAAATCTATTTGCTAACGCTAAAATCACTAAGGTGACATATTTATTTGGTCATAGATTTGATCTACCATCCTGACTACCATGTTATGGGCATATGCTTGTAGGCATACCCATTTAGGCCAAACTATATTGGTACTGACTCATTTAGAAAGTTATTGTAGTCCAGTTTAATAATGTGGAATTAGTTTTCTAAAACTAGAGACCAACATATTTTGTGGATTGAAAAGTTGATTCATGTTGCTTACTGAACACACGTTTTTTTGCCTAAATGCTTCCACTAGCCATCCTTTTGTTAATTTTCAAATAACTACCGGCAAAGTTAAAGTAGATATCATAGCATCAGTTAAAACAAGTCTTACATGACAGGTGGGAAACATCTGTTTGTTTATCACAAAGACAGAGGGATCCTTTGCAGTCCATCTGATCCAAGTCAGCTGCATGGGACATAGTGTCGCATGGTTGAATTAATAATCAGTCGTCCCAGCAACAAATTTTCACACAGTATATACAGTTACTAACTTGGCGTAATCGGTTTTTATGTATGCAGAGTTATTATTTAATATAAGTGAAATTCGAATAATGTACGCATTTGTCAAGCATCAACAGGAATAAATGTAACCAGCTTAATGGAGTCCTAAATGATGAATAAACCTCAGTGAAGAAATGTAAATATCGTAGGTGTATTTTCGAGATGACAAATAGTATCTATTGGAGAACCCAGATTGTAGGAAACTTTGACTCGGTTGTTAAATACTTTAATAAATGTTCTCAAATATCTGTTTCATCATTAACAATTACATTTTTACTATATTCGCAATTTTGAAGCGGTTTCCTCATTATTCTGTCTGAAAGAAATTCACTCATCTTTCCTCTCAACATCGAATTATCTACAAGTTTATCGTAACTATAAGAACATGCTGAAAATATTTTAATTGTGATAGTAGTGAAGTCCCATTAAAATATTACAAAATAGTATTTATTAATTTTGACAACCTTATTCACCTGTATGTCACAATGAAACTAGCATTCATAGGTTAACATTTTACAGATTTAGAAAAGTTTCTCTTTATTCGATTTTTGTAGAATGTTACAATTTGGCATTTTACTGTAATGTAAATTACTTTTCAACATACATTACTTAATTTTGGACGATACAGTTCATGCATAAAGTGTAGAGGAGATCAACAAATAAATATTCTTTTCTCTTTATTCTTACTGATTTATTTATTATTTTTAAGTAATAATTATGATGAGTCAGAATGGATAGGTTTACATCATTATTGTTCATATAATGAAACTGACTAATTTGACATAGACGCAAAATGTTTACCAATTTGTTGATCATCTACAAATCAGTAAAACTGTAATCAGCTAAAGTTCAGTATGTAAAAACTGTTTGGTTAATAAGTAACTTAAATGATTTCACAAAGTTTGTATGTATTGTACAGCAATATAAGATACAAGTAGGCAAAAGGTTTACGAAGTGAAATTTTGGATCACTAATATGAAGCATAATCAAATAAAAAAGATATATTCCCAGCTACTCTTTATAATGTCTAATAAGCTTTATTTAGCTGACTTCATGGTGCACTCAAATTGATGGGTTGGTAGAATTCATAACTAAAGACAAGCGATATATCTGACAACAGATATAGCTCAATGAATACCCAGTAGATCGAACGACATTTTGAAAAAAATAAAACATTTGAATAGTAACATGTATCTAGTAAAATACTTTACAATTAGTTCATAGTTGCCTTCAAACATACATAAGTTTTAAACGCACAAATTAGGCATAAAACGAATTATATCGAAGTAATTTTCATCGATACTATGAATCATTTTGGATTAAAAGCGTCTAGACTGTCACTATATAATTCTGAAAATAAGTGTAATAAACACATGAACCATTGGTTGTCAAATGTATGACATACAAAAAACGTTGACAACAATTGGGCATTAGTTTAAGAGAGCCAAGGTATAAAAGTAACTTCAAAGTAGTTAAAAGATTGTGAAGCCAGTATAAAGATAGATTATGTGTTACCGCAAGGAAAGAGATGTAAGTAAGTAATATATTTATCTAACACATAATTAATTGCAAATAAATATTTCTTTGCTCTTTTGCCACTTTACTAAATGACTTAATAAGAATCCTCAATTTTTTCATCCAACTAAAGTCATCCACCTATATCTCTCTGCCTTTGTTAGTCCAGATATTTTAACGAAAGACAGGTATTATTTAACCCCTAGGTCAGGAGTTAACGCGAATTTTTAATCCATTTAGGAGAAGATAGCAGCATATCTTTTAAAATTATATCATCAGAAAACGAGTGCATGCACAATAAAAATCGTATTTTATTGACCGATTGTTGCTGTAATATAATCTATTAATAACTCATTTACCATACCATCGGTTGAATGTAATGATATAGAGAGCAAAAGTAAAAGCTCGAGTAGAAAAATTTAAATTCACTTTATTACATTAGGTTTACGTCAGCTGGATACAACCTGCAATATATTAGGATCAAGATTATAAAACAAAAGTTGAGCACACTTGTGTAGTTGCTATGTTAGTACGTGCAACATCATAGCGAGGGGTGAGGGTTTATGCAAATATATTAACTAAATATGCAAATATATATCATTTATCGAACATTTTGACATATCGGTGGCAACAATATGTCGAAGAACAAGAAACCAGTAATCGTCTAATAAATAACCGGTAATAACGAATAAAACGAAATCCATGTATGCATATTTACTTCAATAACTTAGACTATAATAATCCATGTTACTAGATCCAAATGAATGGAATCCATGGTACTCCATCCAGTTTAGCTCAAAACCTCTTTAAAAGTTGTAGATTGAGTTTTGGTTCCCAAATTTGGCATAATAATTTCAGGAATTGTTGGTTACAAATGACAGCTAAGATAAAACCTAGCTCCCAGACTTTCTTCAAGTTGTTTCCGATTACCCTAAAACTCTGTATGCCAATTTTCAAAACAATACTAGAATTTTAGTTTTTATCATATTACCTTTTAATTTTTCACTAAACACTATTATTGTTACCTATCGTTCAAATATAGGGACAATGTCATAATATGTAAACGAATAAAAGTATTCTCATCATTAAGATAAACATAGACAATTTAATCCATTATTAATAACTGATACGTTTACTGGGTGGGAGGGGGCAGGCACCAGTTTTACATCTACTATTAAACATTTTCTGCATCCTCTGGTACTCTTTTATGAAAGTTAGCATTTTCATTGTAATAGATGAAGTTGTCTATCATTTGCAGTAGTCAAGACTTCCACTGATGTTTCTTATTAACACACAGCTGAAACTTGTGTAATATAATCGTGGATTATTCAACTTTTTTTTCAACAAAATGTTTATATTAAGTCTTTAGTCGATTCATTTTTGTTTATGCATTTTGTGATTTATTGTAAGTGATTATTTTAATTATTCATACAACGATAATGAATGCATATGTTGCAACTGTTAGGATCATCATTTAACCTTTTAACTATCATTATATGTCATAATAATGTAAATGTCTACATAAAACCTAAATACTTTTCTCTCATGATACTTAATTCAAGTTTGAAATTATATGATTGATTTCTCTTTAAGTGAAATGTGTTTACATTGGCGTCATAATTTACTTTAAATTTACTTCACATCATCATGATCATAAGAAATTTTTCAGTATTCAGCTGATTTTCATATAGAATACACTAGTCATTTTTTTCAAAATTTGTGTTAATCAGGACTTTATTTTGAAGTAAATGATAAAATCGTATTCCTGCCATAAAATAAGTTTTTGTTTATAATTATGATAAGGTAAATTAGCTATCAATTGATATTCAGCTAAATGATTCGCTTCCCTTGTTTAACCCGACAGTTTGATCACTGAAACTCTTGTCCTTAAATACATTATGTTATATATCCTATATAATGAAGTTATATGTACCTCAATGCCTATAATGTGGTAAAATATGCTAACGAATATTAATTTACTAAAAGAAACTCAGAATTCACGAGTTTGACTTTAGTTTATAACAAAGCGATCTTTGAATTCAGCTTACATTTAATGTATTATGCTTATTTTTGATGTGCTTATATTCTAAAGTTTGATATTTAGCCGCTGATCATGATAACCTTAATTTTGTCTTCAGTGTCTGATGCACTTATGTAGTTAATATTAGTTTATTTATGATTTGGCCATGTGTGCTCGATTTAGTACAATATGTACTTAAATGCTGCCTAATGAGTAGAGGGAGTTTCAAAACCGACGGAGTAAGTAGGAAGGTTTTATGTCCACCTAAATTGTCCTTATACAAACACCATGTATACCCTAGTATACTGTAGATTTTTAAGGTACTTATGAGTCAACGGATTATATCCCTTAGTGATTTAACTGAAGCAGCAGTATTTACCATCCTGTCTCTTTAACCATACTGCTTAAACTTGACGCATCACACGACTGATAGACTGAACTACCAGTCTACAAAAACTATTGTGCTAGATACTAAGATCACTAATTCATTCAATAAATAAAAATTTATGATCAATATCATGTAAATGGTTCTTGAAACATCTCCACCAATGTTGGGGTTAAAGATTTCTGTAGGAATGACCACACGAAGAAACTTTAAAAATATGATGAATGTTAATTAATGTTCAATTTATGTTTGACCAACCTGAATTATACACATAGCTTGTCATTCAGTATCATAAATTCTCAACGCCAAACAGATAATGCTATTACAATAGCATGATTATTTCAAAAAATATGCTTGACTGGTTTGTAGGTATTTTCAATGTATATGTGTGACTACTAATAATTGATATAGATTAGTAATTTTGATTTCCTGTCTTTTATGCAGGGAATCAGTGTCCTTCAGTCGACTCCATTTCATTTGTTTCAAACCAATGTAATGGATATTTAACATGTACTATTAGCCCGAATCTAGTAATTGAGTCAGTATATCGATTAGATTCAAGAAAATTCATCCTTTTTAAACAGATGTCTTGTACAAAATCATATCTCTACCTGAGATACACATGTGGTAAGTGGTAAGGTTTGTTGAATTATTTGCTCCCCTGTTTATCCGATTTTACAATTTATTTGTTTATCCTGAAAATATTTTCTCGGAAAATCAGCATCATTTCACACATATAAGGGAATGGTGAATAATTCACTTCAACTTGGATCTCGTCTGGTATTTGTTGTATATGTTATATTTATATTTTGCTGCTAACGGTTTAATTAGTTTTTCATGAATGGTCTCAAAAGTTATATCTTACTATTCAGAAGTAAAATATGCGGATATCTGTGTACGTTAAAACTAGTGTATTTGTTGTTCCATGGAAAAAGATTTTTACACAATTTTCAATTTGAGCGAAAATTGTATTTCAACTCAATATATCAAGTGCATAGCGCTTGCTTACTGTTTTCATCAGAAATGTTCCTGAAAGCCTGGATATCAGTTCTGAACTAAACACACAATAACCCTAATTTCGGTCTCCTTAGTAGTAAGTAGTGATGAATCTGTATGTAAACAAATCAATAGTAGGTATATCGCTGAAAAACTCTAAATTAGATGCGAAGAATTTGAGAATTATGAAGACACCTCGATACCTGCTAACAATTGTATGACCAGCGACACAACAAAAGTTCAGCAATGCTATTTAACAGCTCAACAGCCAAGCTAAATAGAGGATGAAGTCCAACTTCAGCAAGAAGCGTTAATTCTACAGACAACCTAGCAGACGGAATTACAAACACTCAATTCATGCGTATATATACAGAATATTCGTATATCCATAGTGATTATTCATCAAATTGAAATTATCAACATTGTTAACAGTATAATTAAATGTTGCCAAATGTGCTCGGGAGTGCGATTCACATTAACTCATATAAATGTGATGAAAGTTTGCAGTCAAGCGTGCAAAATATCAATACAACTGGATTAAATGGACAATTGTACTTTTAGGAATTTTGAATCCCTAACACTAGCGCAAACAATTGCACTTTATTTTGACAAAATCATTCTCTATCTGAACCTATGTGTCATAATTCAGATTACTTTCGTTGCCATTCAATAAGACCATATTAATATTTTTGACTTTTAATGGAATGAAGGCACAATGGACTACATTTAACTTATTATTCATCCCTTATCATGTACCGCTCTTTGTGTCTCAACAATAAATGCACTAATACTACTGGTAGCGACTTTAAGTAGCTGTTAGTGAAAATCATACTTTGGTTGTTTACTATTATCATCGATAGAGCGAATTTGTTTTAAAGAAGGACATTAGTTATAAATTGAAAGTAACATTGTCTAGACCACTACTTCCTAAAAGACAGCAACTAATTGACCGGAAAGGAATAAAATGTAACCAAAAGTCTTTCAATCACAGGAAACGATTAATACGGTTTGCCTAAATTAACAGATAGGCAGTCTGACATGTATAAAAGTACATTTCAGTTATTTGAAACCTCAGCCATTATACGAGTACTATAAGTTATTCATCATCCAACTGTACTAAGACATATCAAACTATATCATTTTGAAGCCTTCTATTGCAGTAATCTAGATTTACTATACAAACGTTCGACTATTACTTTTGTATCACTTTATTGTCTTAAGTACCCTGACTAATCAGTCATCAAGGAAGTAAAACGAAGATAAATTAGCTGGACATCTAGTTGATATGGGGACCAAAAAGTAATAACAACTTTGACAATTATATAAATAACACTTGTACACTTAACACCACATCATCTGTTATACGACTTCTTGCTACAAACAATTATATAAGTGTAAGTATGTTTATTCATAGTGTTAAGAAAGCGATGATTTATGCTTCAAAATATGATTAAGCGGCGTTTTACAAAAACCGGCCTTTCTCTTTTTCGACATAATGGAACTGTTTTAAAAATTTTAATTACAGCTGTATTTCATTTACTGTATATGAATAAATTGTAGAACAGTTAAAGTAATTTTACTATACATGATCAAATAGTCTTTTCATATTCTTGGTTTTGTTTAAATCATGCGTAGCGATGATTTTGATCTTAGATTCAGATTACCGAGGAAACCACTGTAATTTATCTAAAAATAAGGAAGTTATTTCTTTTGATCCATGACTGCTCAGTAATGTACACTGACATACCAGTTAACAATAAAGATATGCTTTTACTTCCAAGTGACCATCAACCAAGTAGGTGTTCCTAGTTTTGAAGACCCAGGTGGTGGTAATGAACTCCATCTAGCGTCCAGCATTTGTACTGTACATTCATCACTCTAAACCAAGACTCTACTGACTCAGCAGTCCGATATCAAATCCTAGACTACTGGGTCTGAAAGTACTGGCTTAAATCCTTGTATAGTATTTCGATGTTGATATTTTTTATGTCAAAACACATGCATTACTTTCAAAAACCACCAAAATCACTTGTTTGGTGATGTTATTACCTTTTAGTACATAATTTACTGTTAGAAACTAATCTTCGCCAAGAGGATTCAAAGAAATTAAGCAAACATCGAGACAAACAAGTTTTTAAAACAAAGAAAAAGTTGAACAAATCGAGCGGAATTGGTTTGGCAAATCAAAAAAATAATGATAAGAATGTGATGTACTTCAATGATGATTTAAATATTTACTCTGGTCAAGAGAATGAAATAAATTTACAATTGATTTCAGAGAGACCTAAGTCAAAAAGTAGGTTTATCAGAAGTATATATGTTTGTATGATAATAGTTTGTTAGTCAGAGCATGCTATAAAATTGTGATTGATGGAATATTGATGTATTCGCATTTTAGTTAAGCTAAAGTTTACTTTAGTGCTTTACATCACATAGGTTATATGAAGATGTAGTTTAGTCCCAGTCTTTGATTGTCAGTACTTTCATAGCTATTCTCCATCAGTTATAAAAGCTTACATATGAATTGTAAAATATGTTACAATCTAGGACCTATGTTAGCTCTATATTGGTTAATTAAAAGTGTTCGTTAGTCTAGAACATTGAATAGATTGTTGCTGTTTTACTTATCATACCATGTTCATATGATACAACATTCGAGTCCACTGGCAATCTGTTCCTATTATTTAGACATACGAAGATTTAAAAGGCATTTCTCTCACTAAGCTTTAATTCAAGCATTTTAATACTAACACGTACGTCTCTACTATTTCATAGCGTCTACGAATATCATATTTGAAGAGTAACTTTTGTCTAAATTAAAAGTATGGTATTCCAGATATAGTGACTAGTTTCAACAGCTAATGACAATGAATTAAATGTTTACTGTATAACAGCTTGTAGATTTCATTATGGGATAGTTTAACTCTCCACACGTTCACAAATTATAAAATTATTGTGATCATTTGCAAGTTAAGTAGGTATTTCAAAAATCACATAATCATCATTTGGGGGGGGGATATGTGTTTTAAACAATCAAACACTTCTTGTTACTGTTATGATAAAATAAAATAACCTTATATAATTTAAATTTAGATTATCCTTTTTTTTATAACTTGATCTTTGACAAACATTTGAGAGTTTAAGAGGTTTGTGAAAAGTGATATACACTGAATAACCAGTACAAACAATAGTGAATTGGTGATTGATCCATTTGAAAACCATAGTATAATTCGACAGAGAACCGTTAAATATCACCATGAACTTGATATCTGAAAATTAGTGAATCCGATTTAGATGAACCTGTACATAGATTATCGTAGGGCATAATGCTATTTCTAACAATATAAAAATTACACTAAATATATTGTCAAGTAAAGTAAGCAATATTTAACTCATAATACGTACGGGAAAGTGAGGAAATTTTATGGTGACATTTGACTATCAATACCATGATACCACAAATTTGTTTACATTCTTTTCGGTAGTTACCGAGATTTATGTATTCTCTATTAATTAACGCTGAAAAATGTTCAGGAACAGGCAACTCAGATGATAAGTAAACATTTTTAGTTAATAATCCCAATATGACACAGATTCAACTTAATTAGCAGGATTTGAATATGCTTAGTAAAGCAATATTTCTTCTAATTTTTAAACTTAAGGTTCCACCGTGACTCTCAACGATGAACTATTAAGTGTACTCAGTGAATTATCAGTTTCTCCAAAGACAAAATCAACTCATATTTATCTTTCTGCTTTACTCCCCTCAGTGTTGTGTATACTTGTCAGTTGCGTATTTGTAATAGCAATTTTATGCCATAGAAAACATTTATTCAAAAGTAAATATAAGTCCAACAATATATCTAGGATATTACATAATCCAACTTACTGTGATCAACATTCATCGTGTAATGTCACCGTCGGTGATAATAATAGTCATGAAATTGGATACCAATCAGACATACAAACAAATCATTCATACTCGAGTAAGCTTGTCAAAAATCCTTTACCTGAATGGGTGAATGGTAAAAATCTCACTACTCATTTTCAACCACTACAACAAACAAATAATTCAAATGTTAATACAGTTCAATATTGTCCTAGTTGTAACAATGATCAAAAAGAAATATCACAGTTATATCACTATCAAAATATTTTATACGGTGATAATGAGATTATCAGTAATGACAAAATTCCAAATCAATCAGTTAAAGCTAGTCCGAATTCAAGTAGTCATCTGGCTAGTACAGAAGACTCATTCACACCAAATAGTATTGGTATAATAAATAAAGTGGACGACATATACCCTTCATCGGCCACATGTTTATCTGGTGCATTTGTCAACAACTCAGTAAAACACCAGAATCAATGTTATTCACCTCAATTTAATCATATTAATAGTTTAGTCTTTGGCAATTATGCCGCCTATTCAAATAATTCTTGTAATAATAATAATAACAGTCAGCAAACAAATACATGTATCAATGACCAAATATCAAATGAACAAGAAAACATATCAAAAGTAAATTATTATTATGATGGTGGTAAAATAATCCCCAATGTCCATGTAGAATTACGTGATGCTAATATTTTGGAACATGAAAAAAGTACATTAGATTCACATCAGAAATTTATGAATACTAACCCAAAATCCACATCAGTAAACTTAAAGGAACAAATGAACTGCAAAGTTACAACTAGACTAGCACCTCCACTATTTAGTTCTGGAGATGACTTATTGCCGAATTATATGATGAATACAAAATCTCCGGTGCACTTAAAATACGGCCTAATACCTGTAGTTCGATATCCATATGATTCAGAAGATCATTCCGATAACTCAGATTCAGAATCACAGAAATATCTTAAAACTAAGGAAGCTTTGCATTATTCAAGGCATTATAGAAATAAACCTGATGTATGTTTAACAGTAAATAAAAATGAAATAAATAAAGAGTTTTTAGTTTCTACATCATCTACAATTAAAACATCACATCCTAAATTTAGTCAAATATCTCGTACAGCATCTGATCATAGAGTTCAAAATTCAGTCAGTCCTTCACTTATCCGAAGTGTCACTTCACAATTGACTAGTAATTCAGCTAATTCATTTGTCAAAATACCAAAACCATTTACTAAAACTATTTGCACAATGCAACCAACAAATGTTTTAAATGATACACATAATTCAGAGCATCATATACAATCTTCACCGATAAATGTTAAAAACATAAGTTTAATTTATGATTCAAACAAATTATCACCACTCATTAATAGCGAAGACATTTCTAACAGTATGTGCCGTTCCGTTCAGCCATAAATTACTGGTATTTTTAAAATTAGCTTCATGTAAACAAATATAAATACACACAACATTAATTTCCTGTGTCCAATTCAATTGTCATTACTAATATGGTCTAATCAACAGATTAACAATTCCAAACATAATGTTCATTAGTTAGATTTTGATATTTATGTTCTTTATTAAGAAATTACATACATTTTCATGTAGACCGATATATATATATACATATATATTGAATTATGATCTTTCCATAACGTGAAGACATTTAACTGATATATCAATGACCAAATATCAAATGAACAGAAAACATATCAAAAGTAAATTATTATTATGATGGTGGTAAAATAATCCCCAATGTCCATGTAGAATTACGTGATGCTAATATTTTGGAACATGAAAAAAGTACATTAGATTCACATCAGAAATTTATGAATACTAACCCAAAATCCACATCAGTAAACTTAAAGGAACAAATGAACTGCAAAGTTACAACTAGACTAGCACCTCCACTATTTAGTTCTGGAGATGACTTATTGCCGAATTATATGATGAATACAAAATCTCCGGTGCACTTAAAATACGGCCTAATACCTGTAGTTCGATATCCATATGATTCAGAAGATCATTCCGATAACTCAGATTCAGAATCACAGAAATATCTTAAAACTAAGGAAGCTTTGCATTATTCAAGGCATTATAGAAATAAACCTGATGTATGTTTAACAGTAAATAAAAATGAAATAAATAAAGAGTTTTTAGTTTCTACATCATCTACAATTAAAACATCACATCCTAAATTTAGTCAAATATCTCGTACAGCATCTGATCATAGAGTTCAAAATTCAGTCAGTCCTTCACTTATCCGAAGTGTCACTTCACAATTGACTAGTAATTCAGCTAATTCATTTGTCAAAATACCAAAACCATTTACTAAAACTATTTGCACAATGCAACCAACAAATGTTTTAAATGATACACATAATTCAGAGCATCATATACAATCTTCACCGATAAATGTTAAAAACATAAGTTTAATTTATGATTCAAACAAATTATCACCACTCATTAATAGCGAAGACATTTCTAACAGTATGTGCCGTTCCGTTCAGCCATAAATTACTGGTATTTTTAAAATTAGCTTCATGTAAACAAATATAAATACACACAACATTAATTTCCTGTGTCCAATTCAATTGTCATTACTAATATGGTCTAATCAACAGATTAACAATTCCAAACATAATGTTCATTAGTTAGATTTTGATATTTATGTTCTTAAATAAAATAGGAATTTGCAACTTGTGGATGCATTATTTTCATCGCATACCGTTGATGGGTACTATATATATATATATATATATATATATATATATATATATACTCATAATACTATACACTGAGTTAGACAACAATTAAAAAATTATCAGATGAACAGACTAAGTCACTCAAAACTTCATCTTTTCTTTTAAACAGGTAGAAAAATATTCATAGAATAAGGTGGAATATGTGTACCGTTTACCCATTAATACAGCATTCGTAGTTAGAGTAAATTCTATTTTGAGATAATATATATTAATCGTAATTAGCAACCACTGATTATCTTCAAAATGATATTGATGTCTTTTATCCAATATTATACTTACAGTACTATATAGATTTCTCAACCTACTACATTTCAACAATTTCTACCTATTCTTCATGTACATCTCGTTATGCTAAATGATATGTAACAAAAAGCCTAAATAAAGCTAGTGGTTAGCGGCTGCTTATAAAATATATCCCAACTATCTATCTACAATCCCGTTCATATGAAAGTCGACTGTCTCCAATGTATTCTACTAACAGCCGTCAATACTCTGTACGAAAACAAGCAGGTTTTTCTCAATATTCTAAACAAAAATAATTGGGAACAGTATAAAGTACAAGCAGTATAAGCGCAGATTTTAATATTATATTTAATTTACTTCCTTTGATAAAGTATCTTAAAATAGCTTTTTCTAGTGTTCTGATTTATGGGCTCCATTTAGACGGTTGACATCGTATGGTAAACAGACTGTGTGTAGTTAACATTTGCAGACTTTGAACAGTAGTTGTAGATCTCCGGTGACTAAGACTAGGGCAAACTGATGTTTGCCTACATGTATTTAAAACGTTATGTTAGCGGAAATGACAAGCAACCATAATATCTTAAACTATCCAGCTTTGCTATATGACAGAACGTAAATGATTTTAAATTTGTTTAGATTTATGTATGCATTAAATGTGTCTTTTCGTAGTGTACTTAAATTCTCCATTTAAAATCGTTTACATGGCTACTGAAGATTTATAAAAAAATCTATTTGATGTTACGTACTAGTGTAATGTAACATAGTTCCCCATATATTTTAAATATCATATCTGTTGTGAAGAACAAGCTATGATGAATCATAAAACTTTATCAACTATTTTTCAAGAGATTATTGCAAATATTTTTACTACATACCAATTAGGCATTTTGCTCCTATTAGTTTCATATTCCACTAATCCTAACTCTTCACTTGATCCATTAATTGTTATTATGTAGTTTTCATTCCAGAAACTAGAACTAATTATTTGTGTACACATTAATCTGTTTTTCTGTTATGAATGTCACTATTTTATAATGATATCTTTTCTTTAATTGGGCCGTTATGCGGGTCTGAAGTTTGTTGCAATCATTTAAACGATTGCGCAAAGTACAATTCCGGGACTATTCTTATTCCAGTTTGAGACAAGACAGTACCGATGCAAATGTCCAGGGGTGGAATATCAAGTATTTGAATATTGCTAAATGTATCCGTTTCATTAGGGTCATTATCCTCAACTGACTACAGTGAAGGGCCTAACTAAATCACTATAAGCATATGGCAGTACCTGTTTAGCTCGATAAATTTGATGGGAAATTCCTTCAAATTGCATAGGATTACTGACAGAATTATGCAGATAAAATAACATAATTTGTAATAAACGTTCGTTTTATTACTTTCTAAAACTATCTTTCTATGCCTTCGAAAGTGTGTATTAACAAGTTTTGTTGAATAAACATACTTTGCAATTTCTTAGCGTAGATTTTATGTGTTTTGAAATGCTCTGTACTCCGATTCTTCGTAAGTTACCACTAATAATCAAAAGAGTATGGCAATTGTAAATAACTTTCCTTAACACCTTAACACATCACATGCAAGATATATCGTAAGTAAAATCACTTAACATAAAAACATATCATATAAACCAAGTAGTCACCATGCCACTGTGTAAAAACTTGTGACAAATAACAATTTCAATTTTGATATCACGAATTGATCTGAATCAGACAACCATTGATCACCTGGAAGCACTGGACAGCTGTTTCGTCCTAGTATGGGATCCTTCAGCAGTGCACATCCACGACCCCATCTGGGATCGAATCCAGGACCTTCTGGCTCCGCGGCGAACGCTTTACGATTGGACTACTGAGTCAGCTCCTAACGGTTGATATTTCAAATTCAGCCAATTCGTATACGTTTCGCGACCTCCTCTATGCCATTGGTGAGTTACTGCCTCACACCCGACATGGTTGAACTCTACTGGTCACGTCTTCACACATGAGCTAACTAGTGACTAGCTCCTTGAGGCAATTCCTGGAGTCCTAGTGTGAAGATGTGACCAGTAAAGTTCAACCGTGTCGAGTGTGAGGCAGTAACTCACCAATGGCATAGAGGAGGTCGCGCAATGTATCACGAATTGGCTGAATTTGAAATATCAACCATCAGGAGCTGACTCAGTAGTCCAGTGGTAAAGCGTTCGCCGCGGAGCCAGAAGGTCCTGGATTCGATCCCAGATGGGGTCGTGGATGTGCACTGCTGAGGGGTCGAATACTAGGACGAAACAGCTGTCCAGTGCTTCCAGGTGATCAATGGTTGCCTGATTCAGATCAATTCATGATGTCAAAATTGAAATTAACAGTTAACTATCTCTACAAACTCCCCTAATTGTAACAAATAACAATGTTCATAAATGCTAGAGCAAATATGCGAAACGTTTACAAATCCAGGAATTTTTATACGAAATTTACTGAAGTAGAAATGTAAAGAATGACTCGTCATCAATAAAGTGTAGGTCATCATCTACAAAATTACTCAAAAAAATCCTAAAATAGGAAACCGAAAGCTATGCTAAAGTATTCAAACGTTATCAGCTAGTTTCCCTCTCCATTTGCTCTTCACTAAGTTATATTAAGAATTTGTGTATTATGAAGCATATCTATGACACAATTCATTTGAAAATAGTTCAGTCAGTTGATACTGACAAGCATGTTTGGAACCAGTTCCCTTTGCCTGAATTAATGAACATTCAATTTAATTTTATCACAATGGAACGGTAATACCGAAGATCTAAAGATAGCCTTAATAACTTTACTCTACATATTGGTTTCCAGACCGAGATTCTTTTGAAGAAGAAAATAGATTTCTCGTGTCGAAAAAAGCCAACTAATCATCAATCAAAACACTTAATCAACTTAAATAAAGTAGTGAATCGATTTTAAGTTGGTGCATTACTTATTTGCTATCCTGTAATTATTTACCATTGCATTCGATCTTAAAACAATTTGTCGATACAAAAAAATTCTTAGGTTGTCTGATGTTACTTATTAGTAGTGAAACTGAAAAATCTAAATATTTAGGATTTTGAGTAATAATTTATCAAAATATTTCACACATTTTGGCACGTAAGTTTTCATCCAAATCTGCCAGTTATTTGAATGCCGAAAGAATGTTTGATCTGTTCTGGAAAAAAGAATCTATTCCTGGTAGTTAACAAGCTGGAAGAATTCAAATAATGTTGAATATTTTGGTTAAGAAACTCTTTTCACGAACTCTTGGTTCCTATTTTATTTGTAGAATAAAAGTGAGTTTTCCCAAACCAAAACTCAACCAAACCAACGGTAAACAAGTTAGATGCTATTAGAGGACTTCATAAAAACCAATTTTGAACCCTATTACTAGTGTTGCTAATTTCAGGTTCGGTGTACAACTAAAATGTTAATATACGCTTCTTACTGGTTCATTATAGTTGCAAACTATGATAAATTTCAGTAAGGTTGTAATTTATTTATTGTAAAAGCTGATAACATAGTGATTCCAGTGTCGTGTAATACGGGGTTTGAATAATTAACGTTCTCCGAAATGTATTACCGCAAGTCAAATCCAGAGGTTATGCACTAATTGATGTCTCATGAATAAATGCTTTAATCAAAATGACTGACGAGCTATAAATGGTAATTTCCTAAAAGTATGAGGTTTTTGACAACTGAAAGTAGAAGATTAATATGCAGATATGCGTACCTACGTAAACCGAACTCTAATAATCAACAATTCCCATCAAACTGACTTTGTCGTTCATTTTCTTTCGTTTTACATAAGTATTGTTTATACCACTTTGAACTAAGTTCGTGTAAAGTGACATGGCTTGATAGACCGATATAATTAATTATAAGAACGAATTACATGGATAATATATATGTCGACAGAAAAATTACAGTTGACCCTTCCAGTACTTTATTTATTACTAAACTGTGAAGTTTCGGGAAACAATAGCTCGACTGTAACTAATAAATATTAACAATTAGCTAACATACAAACTAAAGTTACAATTTCACAAATTTCTTACCATCTTTTTTTAAATTTAACAATGTCGAAACAATGTTAGTAGCAGAACAAGACAGACTGAGTTATTTTTGTGGATTCTTCTGAGTTGTTCTACAAGCTAAAAACAATTGTTCTAATCATCGAAATCAAAACAACACTCATACTTAATATCAGGAAAGTTTTGAAGGTGACATAAATGAAAGACCATGTAATTGAAAAAACTAGAAATGAGTTAAACTGTAGATCAGTTATGGTTGAAACGACTGGATGTTTTAGAAGAAAAAAATTTGTTGAACAGTGATGGAAACATTTATCATTAAAGACAAACAGAGAAAATACCATAATTACGTAATAATAGAAACGTAATCATCAGCCTAATAAAACTCATCCACGTAAATATACCTGTAAAATTATTATCGTCATAGAAAAAACGTCAGTCAAGTAACGAAATCTTGAAAGGAGGTCACCAAGAGAAAGCAAGATTGATAGCAGTATCGATATGCATACACAAAAGTTAGTTTAAAAAGCTTAATTGCAGTTGTTTCTCAAAACGTAGTAGGCATGAGACGTTATTTTATTGACCATCTTAATAGATTTTAAATCGTCAACTTAATATTCACTGTGAAGTTGATGTCTTGCAATTTCACAGAAAAATTGTATTGGCTTTTTAGTCTCAAATTTTGACGAATGTGAGCAGAAATGGTGGCATTAATCATCATGTCTCACTTTTTTTGAATGACCTTAGTAAATTTACGGGTTTGTTTACCTAAATGAGTTTTAATCGACTGGTAATTACGTTTCTATTATTGCGCAACTATGACATTTTCATTGTTTGTGCTTATTAAAAAAACGTTCGCATCACTGTTCTACAAAATGATTTGCTCTAGAACATCCGTTTATTGCAACCATACATGATCTGAGGTCTAAATCATTTCTAGTTCTTTCATTGTCATTGTAGGGCAGCTGAAGAAAAGAAAATCAGTTCCTTCTATTCTGCTATTTCGCTACGATGATTTGTATTTTTGGGCAAAGTAGATCACTCAGTAAGATTATTCAGACAGGTAATAACATAAATAGCAATATCAAGCACAGAAATTTCTATCTCACTGGTCAGGGGCCTATTACGTTGTTTTCTGATTTAATAAGCTCTTATCATTTGGTTATTAAATAGGTTACAAAACATTTATCTGCGTTTGCTGATGAAAATTGTGTAAGTCCTTTACTTTAAATAAGTTCCTTGAGCCTACTGACGACTTAGCAGAAGATATTAAATAAAATATCATTAAACGTCAGTCATCTGCGATATCTATCAACAACGAATTTTCAGAAAACATATTTAGTATTCATGAAAAAATTAAAGTGAGCTACAAACGTTGTTAGTTCTATAAATACATAAACAAATAACTAGGTGTATAACTACCCACAACCACATTTTACTTCTGCTGTAGTGGCCCATTATCAGTTACTAATCGATCGAATTCGTATTTTCCCAAAAATAATTTGGTTTGTTTACTAAATATGCAATACTACACCAGAATAATCAGCAGTGATTATTTGTAAGATTTCACTACGAGTTTTTTCATTACACTGGATTGTCTATTTCACTCTGTCAATTTTGGTAATTGATGATTTATGTTTTCAAAGCGCTAATGATGGAATTTGAAAATGACAAATAGACTGATTTCTAAGAACTTTCTCATGGGTGGTTTGAATAACGTAGACATATAAGAGACACGATCATTGCCGCATATGAAGACTATTTTCGGGCAGGATAAAATTGGTACATCCTAACTTTTCTATTCTTTTGAAGCTAGTTAGCTCCTTTACTAAACAGAATACTTGACATTTTCATCAAAATTATGATACTATAGAGCAACATAGCCTGCACCTCACTACTTATCGCTGGAATACAGTAATATGATACTTTTATAAAACATGAACGCAAAAATAAAGGAATTTTTACTCATGAATTTCAGAATAAAACTTCATTCAGAACCATATGATTGGGATCTTCACTTGTGCAATTTATTCTCATCATACATATTTATGAATATAAATATATTTCACAAAACAAAAACGTGGAGAAAAGGTTTTATCTCTCAGTAGCAAATATTCTGCAAAAAAGCATTTTGATTTATGAATTAATCGATCTGATAAACAAGTCATCGTCGTGTAACTTCATAAAAGACCTCTTTCAATGTGAGCCGACACAATACTTAAACAATTAACAAACTAATCATTATACAATCAAAAAAAATTGAGAGGCAGAACTCAGAAAACTGCTACCACTAGAAATTCTGGTAATAATCAATCACTCAATCAAGCGATTAGTATAAATAAACAGGAACGTAAAAAAAATAAATAAGTGTAAAAATAGATTTATAGTTAAAAATTAATAGTCTTAAGTTACTACTACTGATGACATTGATCTTTTACGTTTTATCCATGTTGTATCATGACAACTTATTTCCAAGCCAAATAGCACCATCGTTTTCTACCGCTTTTTCGTCCTCACCACAAATCTACAACAACAGAAATTCAAAAAAATACAAAATTCAGCCTAATTTCTCTAACTGGACAATGTTATGAAGAAAAAGAGTTAAAATGTTATATTTTTGAGCAATCACTTAAGAGACCTTGTCGTTCCAATAGATTATTGGTCCTTGAGTTTCATCTTAAAAGTATAAATAATGTTCCAGATATTGCTTTTATAAATCCACACAGTAGTAAATTTCATAACTCTTAAAACACAGGTATACTCATTATTTAACTCCGTCTGTACCTCTGCATAGGTTACTGTCGGTCCCAAGTCCGGGTAAAGGAGGAGGGTTGGGCATGTGGCTAGCATTCCCATCCCGGGAAAAACAAGCTAGCTAAAAAACGCTAACAAGATTAAACAAACTGAACCATTTAAACTCTGCCCTGGGAGTAGAAGTAATGATTACGACGCCTCATAGTAAAAGCCATAGTTCTTCAAAAGTCATGAGGCAGATGCCACTTTTCACAACCAGAGCTAAAATCTTATATGTACACGGAATGTTCGAACAATGCGAGAGAGCGGAAAGATCATTCAATTAGCTACGGAATCGAAGAGATATAACTTGATATTTTTCGGAATCAACGAAACTCGTTGGACTCAAGCTGGATAGAAAACAGTGGCTAAGGGTGAGATGCTATTATACTCCGGCCACGAAGAGGAAAATGCTCCGCACACACAAGGAGTTGCTCTGATGCTGTCCAAAAAGCACTTAATGCACTTGTAGGATGGTAATCACATGCACCCAGGATCATCAAAGCATCTTTCAAAACAATAAAGTAGTTGATCACAATGAATATTATCAAATGTTGTGCACCCACCAACGATGGCAACGACGAGGACGAAGATCACTTTAATGACAGACTGCAATCAATTATAGCAAAGTGTCCAGGAAAGGATCTAATAATCCTGAGGGAGGACCTAAATGCCAAAGTTGGAATGGATAACACCGAATATGAAGAAATTATGGGACGACAGGGACTGGGAGAAAGAAATGAGAATGGTGAAGCATTTACAAATTTGCATGCTTTCAACGAAATGGTTACAGGTGCTACAATATTCCCCTACAAACACATACACAAGGCTACATGGGTCTCACCGGATCATACTACAGAGAATCAAGTCGATCATATATGCATCAATAAAAAGTTCAGAAGATCGATAGATGTGAGAACCGTGAGAGGGATTGTCATAACTTCAGACCACCACCTTGTGGTTGCCAAAATGAAAGTGAAGCTAATAAAGTAATGGATAACTAAAGTAATAGGATTAGAACGGCTCATACAGCCTTTCTTCGACATACTGACAAATTCAAGGAATTCAAAATAGCTTTCAACAACAGGTTTCAAACCCAACAAGATCATCCAAAAAAAACGAAGAAACTACTATGCAGAACAACTGGATAGGAATCAAAGGAGCACTAACCTCAGCGTGTTAGGAGGTTCTGGGTAGCAAGAAGCACCATTATTAGAAATGGATTTCCACTGGGATCCTGAGCGAAATTCAAGTAAGCAGGAAAAAAGCACAGAAATCACCAACAGCCGAACGACAGCAAAGAAAATGTAGGCACAAACCGAATACACGGAAACAAGTAAGCGAGTAGAGAAGAGCCTTAGAGCCGACTAACGAAAATTCACTAAAGATCTTTCAACGAAAGCGCGAAAAGCAGCAAGCAAAGGAAATATATAAAACAGCTATATGATACAACGAAAAACTTAACAGGCAAATATGGTAAACCAGAGCAAACGGTCAAGAATAAAGAAAGCAAAACAATTACCAAAATTCAAGGACAAAGGGATGGATGGGTAGGACGCTTTGAGGAACTCCTGAATAGGCCAGCTCCACTGAACCCACCAGACAGCGAAGCAGCACCTACAGATCTTTCAATAGATATCACTCCACCAACGATGGAAGAAATCAAGATGGCCATTAAAAAAATCAAAAGTGTGAAACCAGCAGTACCTGACAGTATACCAGCTGGCCAGATATAGATGTAACATTAAGGATGCTCCACGTTTAATTTAGAAGGATCTGGGACGAAGAACAAGTGCCAGTAGACTGGAAAGAAAGACACCTTATCAAGATACCAAAGAAAGGAGATTTGAGAAATGTGAGAACTACAGAGAGATCACACTACTGTCGTTACCAGGGAAAGTTTACAACAGAGTATTGTCAACGTCACCCAAAATTCTTACGAGGGACTACAGTGGAAGATCGTGCATGGAGGACAGTTGATAGGTGCATTCGCAGTGAGGACCGGAGTCAGACAAGACTGACTACTCTTACCTTTTCTCTTTCTTCTAGTGGTTGGTTGGATCATGAAGACCTCCATATCTAAGGGGATGCACGGAATCCAATCGACAAGTAGGATGTGACTTGATGATTTAGACTTTGCAGATGATCTAGCACTTTTATCACATACACGCCACTAAATTCAAGTAAACACAACCAACGTAGCAGCAATCTCAGAAACAATATGTCTGAACATACATAAGGGAAAGAGCAAGATCCTCAAATACAACATAGGGAGCACCAACTCAATTGAACTTGATGGAGAAACTCTGGAAGAAGTGGATAATTTCACGTACCTGCGAAGCATCATCGATTAACAAGGAGGGTCCGATGTAGATGTAAAGGCAGGGATTGACAAAGCAAGGGCAGCATTCCTACAGTTTAAGAACATATGGGACTCAAAACAACTGTCAATCAACCTGGAAATCAGACTGTTCAATTCGAACATCAAGACAGTTTTACTGTATGTAGTTAAAACGTGGAGAACTACTGCAAACATCCTCTGAATGGTAGAAGTATTTATCAACAACTGTCTATGCAAGATACTGAATGTTCGTGGGTCGGAAACCATCAGCAACAGCCTACTGTGGGAGAGAACAAACCAACTTCCTCCGGAAGAGAAAATTAGGAAAAGACGTTGGAAATGGATAGGACATACATTGCGGAAATCATCAGATTGCATCACGAGACAAGCATTAACTTGGAATGCTGTTGGGAAACGGAAAAGCGGAAGGTCAAAGAACATACTGTGTCGAGAATTGAAAGCAGATATTGGGAGAATGAACAGCAATAGGAAAGAGCTTAAAAGGATTGCTCAGGAGAGAGTACAATGGAGAATACTGGTGGGCGGCCTATGCTTCTCTGTGAGGGGTAACGGGCGTATGTAGGTAATACTGATTGATTACTAAGAGACGACCAGTGTTATGTTTCCCTAGCCTATTGGTTTAGACCAAATTTATTTAATTAAAGTGTAATGTAGCCAGTCGTTTAAATCACTCGTCTTCATAGCCTATGTTCTTAGTACATAGCTATTTATTCCTTAGCTGGCCTTCTGTAAAACTATGATATTATCATCAACTAGTATTTGGTTAGTATTCACTATGCAATCTTTCCAGCTCTTTTGTGGTAATCACATTCTGCCAATCAAATTATTGTCAGTCAAAGTTAGAGTAACCCCGTAGTTTCACCTAACGACTGTTAGACTTGGAGATAAGGGTCGGAACTCCACAGGTAATACCAATTCCATAGAGACTAAGTACTTTTTTTCCGATTATCATAAGACAAACCTAATTAACAGCTCTTAATTCATAATAAATATCTTCGTTTGAACGTATAATAACTAAATGAAAAAATCAAGTACATTGCTTTCTAACTATTCTTCACCATATCACTCCATTAGAACATATAGCTTACAAATTATTACGAAGTCAGGATCAATCAATGATCTCTTGTTTATTAGTTAATTATTTAGGAGAGTAATTTTAAAATGTAACAGAATAAAGTTGGATGTAGAATTTACACGTGTTACTTATTAAAATTTAACTGTTATATAGTTTAGAGATTATGTAGTAATTCTAAGTAAACAAGAAATACTGCTTTAAGCAGTCAGATGTTAGCGATAGCTACCTAACAAGAGAATATCGAATACTTGCACAAGTTACGTAACTATAAACTTTCATTCATTACATTTTGAAAATTTACGTTAGGTCATAAGTAGATCATCATATTCTGGTAGACAAAATATTAGATGACAGTATTCGGAACGTTAATGAGATATTTTTAGGTTATACTACATGAATAACATAAAGACTATGTAGTTTCATAAATTAGTTGGTATAGCATTTGTTTCGTATGGTAAAATTTTAAGTCAAAAACGTGAATAAATTATTGGGCTTAATAGTAGCTAAAATGTAAAGAAGGAAAGTGGTGTAAACATTAATTATGAAATGAGTTGGCTGAAAATCTCTGGTTACATGTCTACATATAATTTCTTCACACTTATATTACACTAACATGGTAACCGATTTTATAAATGAAGTAGATACACACGGATTTTGGGGCATTCAGAAGTTTTCGGTTGATCACAGCAAATATTCCATTCATATAATGCGATTGTTTATTATCTAAAGCATTTATTCAAGAAATTAATCGATATTAATGAATGCAAGATGTTTAAAATAATAATAGGACTTAAGAAGAACTGGAGAGTAATTACGACCACGATGAGAATAAGTTTTGAAAGATCATAAGTCAGAGGAAGATAGGATCATATTAATGACCAGAGACTGCATTTACGATGAAAAATAAAGCATAGGATTACCTGATGTATTATACACAGACTGTGTTTTTGAATGTCTGCGTAAGCATTTCAGCAGTACAGACAACTATGTAAGAAAGTGTTTTAGAATCTTTCATTTTGTAGATTTCTGCTTCACGTACATCTTTTAGTCCAATCACGATGTTGGAAAATGTCTTCTGTTATCACACTTATTAAATATTTGCCACCTAATATATGCAGAAATATTGTTATAGAACTCTCTTGAGAAAACGAACATCCAACAACCAATATACCTGACTGCAAAAAATTAGATGAAATTGTAAACCAACATCAATTTGATCAAATCACAAAGTTTGTAATTTCGGCTACTAACAATCTGGTGGTCATCTAGTTGCCAAGATATATGGAGGGTAGCTATTATTTTTTAAACACTCATTTATACTTCTACGATATAAGGACTCACTGTTGAACGATGTGAATATGTCTATGGCAAATATGAACACAGCTAAGTCATATGAAAACTGATAAGCATCATGTCCCACCAAGCTTCACCATCTGTCTAAAGTAAGATCTGAGCACTGCGAAATTGAATTGCTGCAGTGATAATTAGTATTTTTTCCATAATTGTGTATATCTTTAAGCAAACATAGGTTTAAATGCTAGTCAAACTTTGTTTCACTTCGTGCTAACCTAATTAACCTATAGTTCGGGATGCATAATTGATAACTGAGTCTGCTAAGTTACATCATACAGAACACAAAGTTATCACTGTTATTCGCTACATGATTATCATTGATCGACAGAGATTTCATATATAGTAAATGTCACCAACTTCGGTGTAAGCTAGTCTCTATAAGTTATCATTAACAGATAAAGTGAAGATCAGTTTATGATAAAAGTTACTGTTCTTAAATTTCTTCCAAAGAGTTTTGAAAAACTTATTGATGTCCCACGAAAATGGTTGGCGTTTCATGGTATAAGTTCAGCTGATGAGACAGTCATATACATGTCGTTTACTGGTTTTTTTATTCGATTAAAAACTACGCAATACTACTTACATATTTCAATAATATACCTGAATTGATTATAAAGTAACTTTCTTCAATTATCTATCCTCATTTTACATAACGAACAAGGTTATTAGCCAATAACTTGAAGGAAATCTTAACATGCAAACACTGCTCAGTCGATACAACACATTTGCTGAATACAAGCTACTGTATTAGTACCTGAGTAAGGCTATTTGTATGATAATTAATCATACACCCAAAAATATTTCAGAAGATTTAACCTGAATTCTATGTGCTGAAAGTTTGGTCACCTTTCAATTAGGATGTTACTGATAAGTTTTCAAAGACGTCCACATATGAACATTAACTTAAAAACTAGTAAAATTTAAAGAACACTATACAATAATCAAGGCGCCGCATAATCTGTGTTCATCTTCTGTCACAAACAGAAGTGCTCAGTATTTTTAGATATTGTAAAGATTGAGACTAAGCTACATAACGAAACACTGGCTGAAGTTAGATTGCAAAACCTTTGGATTTATCTCTCACTAGCTCAAAGATATCGTGAGCGACGCAAGACCAGATCCTATCGACAGTAGTAACAGTAGCAGTAGTAGTAGTAGGTGAAAACTAATCTACATTATTATGGATCAACTAATGTAAACTCTAGTCCTCGAGATTGCGAAGCTGCACTCATTTTTTGCATTTGACAACTAACACATTTTTATTATTGGTAGGTTCACTGAAACACAAACACTTTGCACCTTTTTCAGTGATTATATGGCATCAGTTGTTTTGATAAATATTCTAGAATCCGTCTGAATACCATTCAGTATAATATAATAATGTAATATGTATCTTTATAAGTATAACATTTATAATTAGGGGAGTTTGTAGAGATAGTTAACTGTTAGATTCAAATTTGATATCACGAATTGATCTGAATCAGACAACCATTGATCACCTGGAAGCACTGGACAGCTGTTTCGTCCTAGTATGGGACTCCTCAGCAGTGCGCATCCACGACCCCATCGGGAATGGAACCCAGGACCTTCTGGCTCCACGGCGAACGCTTTACCATCGGACCACTGAGTCGGCTCCTAACGGTTGATATCTCCAATTCAGCCAATTCGTGATACATTGCGCGACCTCCTCTATGCCATTGGTGAGTTACTGCCTCACACCCGACACGGTTGAACTCTACTGGTCACGTCTTCACACATGAGCTAACTTGTGACAAGCTCCTTGAGGCAATTCCTGGAGTTCTAGTCCCATACTAGGACGAAACAGCTGTCCAGTGCTTCCAGGTGATCAATGGTTGTCTGATTCAGATCAATTCGTGATATCGAATTTGAATCTAACAGATAGCTTTTATAGTAAAATCTTTTCAAATTCGACGAATTATAGTATTTTAAATTATGAGAATCATATGAATCAGTTGCATCTTGTAAAAAAAACAACAAATAGCAATTATATCTATTGCGCATGTAAACAAAGCTGGAAAGAAAAATCTTTGACTAATCAATTTGCTTAACTATCATTGTTACATTAATGTGTGTTATTCCTATCTGTTGAAAATTAAGAATACAGAACACTACTATATAATGCTGCATGCTATTAGTAGTGATCAGAAGACTTTGAGTAAGAAAATACATATAATGTAAGCAGAGTTGATGTTATTGTAACGAATTTCTTTTCTAGTCAGTGTTTAGTGAAACTGCCATTATCTAAAGATTCACATTTTAGTAAAAAGAATGTGCTACAAAATATGCCTTTTGGATGTGATTTTCATCATGATGGCGCTACAATAAATGCATTTTTACAAAATAATACAATCCTAGTGAATTTCTAGTGTAATATAATGATATATGATATTATCTTACAAACGAAAGTGGAGATGAAATTAAAAGATTATTTGTGTTATTAATAGAAGTGGAAAAAAAATAATTATAATAAGCAGCTGAAACATATAGATCAACGGTCGTTAGGGTACATTATATCTGTGACAGGCAAAATTTAATTGGTCTTTCTTAACACACCAGTTACTTTCCGTTTATCAGCGTTGTTTTCAAAATGTATCTTCATGAACTATGAGTTTTCCGGAACAATCGACATTATCATCCTTGTCTGTTAAAAAATTTGACTGATTACGTCCATTTTATCTTTAGCACAATAAGTTGATATTTTCGCTCATTTCCTTTTATATCTAATTAGAATGCAGCTGTAAGAATGTGATGATTGTTTACTGGATGATTTTTTATGAATATAGAATTTGAATGTTTCATCTAACCCTTTTTCTTAATCGAACATAAAGAAATGGCATTTTATTAACCTGTTTTTCCATTGATTAAGTATAATCCTTAAGCTAGGTGAAGTTTCTTTTTATTTTTAAATATTATGAACGTATCGCCAGTGTATCGATGGTAAACTAATGCAGAGAGGGTTACATGTTTAAAAGGCTCGCTTTTAGTTTTCCAAGTAAAATGTCTTTAAGAATGGTATTCAGTGATGCACCCATAGTTACACTATTGGACTATCTATAATATTCATTAATGAACTGAAATTAAACACTCATCATATACCGGGATATTTAAACTGCTATTGTTGAAACGAGAGCTGTTAAACATTATTCCTGACTTAAACTAAGGTTTAGTTATCAGAGAACTACGCTTATGGCACTCATAGTTTGCCAAATGGATTGCATAACTTTCCGCTCTCTTGAAAAACGACAATGAATACCCAACTAAGTTATTCAGATTACCTAATGCTAACTACATATATCGATATTGTGAGTTAAACAAACTGATGACTAAAAGTGATTTTATGCAGCTGAAATAAAGAATTACTTATTGGTAAGTAACAGTGATTTATATGTCTAACTTTCTTTTCACTTTGATAAACTATAATTATACATGCGTTTTCTTGAAACATGATTTACTTGATTTAACTTGGTTATTAAAAAAAAACTTGTTGCTAATTGTCACCGAAAGCGTTTATGTGACAAACGGAAACCACTGCATTTTCATTACTACGTATATAAATTATTTTTTCGTCACATAAGCACGTAGTCAAAATAGCAAATATGACTTATGTGATTAATTTGAATGCTATTTGCAATTAACAATATTTTATCAGAAGTTTTATTATCATTACAGCTGGTATTTATTTTTGTCATACAACTTTCTTAATAATCATTCGTAGAAGTGAATTGCATGTGAATTATTTCAAAAAGTTAGATGTCAGAAACTTGATGGTCATTTTACGGGTAAACTGAATTCTACGGATGAAGTTTATTTATCTAATTGTTTAGGCTTTTTGGTAATTCATGATGTAAGCAGCATTCTAAATTTAGTATATGAACAAGTAGGAGTGCTTAGGAGCTCGATTCTCGCTTGTATGATTAACACGTAATATCGAGCGAACTCGAACGAAGCTGTTAGATTTCTTTATTTTGTATCATTGAATATAAGGTTTGCATACGAATTTGTTTTTTGTATACTAATGGAGCTATCGGTATCCACATTTGCATACCAAACATTTGAGTTCAACAGAATTTCATGCATTCACTACCTTTGTCATCTTCAAAATTTTCACCTTTTTCTAAAATAAAGCAAATCTTATCTAGATTAGTTTTCTTTCGTGCGTTCTTACACAATTTTGTAATACTAGTAATCATTTCATTAATTGTATGTGATTATTATAACCACTTGGCTCGCTTTGAAAATGTTACACGAATTCTCCTGTAAAATACGGTCAACTATTGAAATACATATTTCAGCTTATAGTAGGTAATGTTGCAATGCCTAAATTCCTTTACATACTTTGTTACCTATTCGAAGTTATTTCCGTAAACGTAAGTACAAAATTAGCAAACGATGTCGTAGAACTATCACTTATTTGAAAGTATATATATATATATGTATGAAAGGAGTGGACGTTGATGGACCGTTAACTGAAAAGGAAATTTTCATCACTCTACTATGCATTCTTCTGAAAACTCTGAAATGCTGAAGTTTACTAAAATTTACCTTTGTTTATTTATCTTTTTTTACTGTAAATTTAATGAATGATATACAGCCAATTAAACTGAAGTTTAACTAACCCATCAAAAACACGGTGCCAGGTTCCTAACAGTAAGATTTATAATATTTAGATTTATACTGATAGTGGCTGCGTGTCAACTATTTATTATAAAGTGTCACAGTATACTTCTTAAGGTTACCAACAAGAATCATCGATAGGTATACATTTTATTTTAGGACATTATGTTGCATCATGATTCGCTAAACAGTAGATGGTTATAATGTTCGTTTAGTAATCCTGGGTTTATTGGGAGTTGTTTTAATTGTATGTATATATCAACAATAGAATTGGTTAGCAGGGATTCAATATTCACAAATCATTTGAAACAGATATCGGTTTGCACCATTTTATTGACTTTCAAAGTAAATTACTTATCATTTATCTACTTGTATGGTTATGTAAAATATTCGCCAGATAATAAATATGAAAAAATTGTAATCTTCAGCATTAAAAAGGGGTCCTATATTGAATCACCTCATTGTATTACTAATGCAATGAACTAACTAAAATCTGCCATTGGAACAATAAGCAGAACTTAAGCCTAAGGAATCAAGAGACGGTAACTAAATTTATATATGGACTAGAAGAGGATTATTTTATTGTTAGTTTTTGGTATTGTACTCAACTAGGATAAAAAGTGTACTTCGTATACAAATATTTTTTAACACGAACACGAAAGTTACATCCTCGTCTTAGCATAGTTTTTGTCATATGTAAGAAATAGCACTAAGCCTCTTGAGATAGCTCGAAAGGTAAATGAAAAATCATTCGAAATTGTTTAATTTTCTCTACAACACGATCACTATCAGCTAAACGGAATAAAACGAAACTATGTTCTGAATATGCTTATCACTTTCCAAGTGATGCGTAGAAATGTTCACTCATTCTACATACTGTTCTGATTTACATAACGAAAATTTGTAGTATTTTATACTATTTTAAACCATATGCATAATTTCCTACATAAAGCTCAGAAAATTTCAGCTAAAAAATTCCAATCAACAGGTCAAATGAGTTTTAAATGCCTAAATGTAGTTGATAAAAAAATGATGCATTAACGCTAGTATTTACTAAGTTAAACAAATGGCTTACTTCGCAGTGCGTTTTATGCTCACACCAAATTTTTAGACATTTTTCAAGCCTCGAATAAAGTGTTCCATTAAGTACATTCAGGACATCACACATTCGAAAATATTCAGGACTACCTAACAAGTAGATTGGGTCAGCAAGCTTTGGAAAAATAAAAATTAAAGAAAGTGATATATTCATCAGTAAATTGAAGAATTATCACTAAATAAAATGAAGATTACAATAAACTTCATTTGTACGGCATCGGTACTTTAACAAAATTCTAGATTATTCACACCACACCAATGGAAGTGACCTTCCAAAGTGGTGTACTAATCTCCACGTTTCCCACAAACCTAAGAATCTCCTGCTCTAGATTTCAGTCATTATGAAATAAATCACCAAAGAAAAAAAGAAAAACCACTTGGGAATTTATCTCCTTACAACTTGTAATATATTAAAATCGAAGTTACAAAACAGAAATTTATCATACTATTTAAATGAAGATGGCTAGTATGTATAACATACTCATGATAAATGGGATATTCTAGTGAAATCAATAGAATATAAGCTATTACAAGTAAATATAATCAACAAAATTTTAGAATGGAGGAAAATGTCATGAATTGTAGAGTTAATGATTTTAATTGATGGCGTAACACAAGGCTAGATGTAAGTTAATAGTGAGTTGCATGAAAAAACAAAATTGCAAAACTGAATGAGAAAATGACGTAGAACGAATTCATATTATTCCTTTCAAATGTTCTTCTTCCTCACATCAATTTTAACAAATTGACCAAGTACATGAAGCAATCATTTTAATCTTTTAGTACAAGAGAATGAATTCACTGTTATGTGCTAGACGATTTTATTTCAAAGCTTATATTATTGTTGTGAATAATATTACCAGTACCTTATGAATGTAGAAGTAATCTGTATGGTTACTGCGCAAGTGTTATATCACTTACCTCTGGTAACATGTGTCCTACAATATTTCGCTAATTAACTAGCCAAGTTTAAAACCATACCAAAGACATTGTTGTTAGAACTAATAGTCGTGGCGAAAAGAATGAGAGCGGTGTCGAATCCAATAAACAGACCAACGATTTTAGGATGAACTTGTATATTCCCGTTGATTTGTTACAAACTGAAGCTGGTCAGTCATTGTTGCTATATGTGCATCCTGAGCGGATTACCTCGATATAGCGAATTTTTCACAACTATTATATAAGTTGGATTCCACTTGCCAGTCACAATCCAACTTATATAAGACCAACGATTTGTATACATGATGAAGACGAAATATTTTCTCGAAGGCAAACAAACTAGTAAATACCCACAAACTAACCAAAGATCTTCAACGACATCAAATCTACGAAAGCAGAGGAATCAGAAAGTAAAATTTCATTCATAGATGATTTATTCAGTAGAACCAACACATGAATTTTGGAAACGAAAGTATGCAGAAAGTCAAGCAACGTTGACCAAACACTAAACAACGGTAGTAACGACTGAACAGCACACAACAAAGTTGTTTATAGGGACTATTCAGAAAATCCCAAACATACCATGGTACTCAAGGCAATAATACCTGACTGAAACCATTTTCTGTTCGTTTTTCGTAAGAACAACTATCCAAGATACTTCTTCAAAATGAGATACGTCAGTCAACATACGGTAGGTGAAAGATGTCTCGAAAATTACGTCAAGGATTTTGGAACAATTAAGAGTCACTTTCGATGACAAACCAACTGATTTATTTCACTCAACTTCATTCAGAACGAAAAACGTTAGCAAAAGATAACAAATACAATATGATATACGGGATAAGCTGCACTAGTTATAAGAAACATATTATTACTCTTGAGACAAAATGATGTGTAATTAACAATTTTGGATTTGCGTGACCACTCATGAGTATGACTTCGACTAAGAAAACATTAAAATTCTAGGCAGGGAAAATTCTAAGTATGAAAGAGAATTTATGGAAGTTTGGAATTTAGATCTAATAGCAAGTTTCAATCCTCTAGACTATACAGATGAAGCCAATCAGTCACGCAGTCAGAGATCAACTAAAGACACAGTCATTAAGAATACATGAATATATGAATACATCGAAAACCATAAAGGCAATTAATTACAAATAAAGTAACTGAAATTAACTGACGTAACGCATGCAAAGACTGCATAGCTCACTCTTTGCATGAAGTAGGCGATAATTACTCTTCCCAGAATAGCAACAGAAGCTTTGCGATTAAACTCTAGAGAACAGAACACAATACTACCAAAACTGTAATCTATCAAAGCCACGACAGTACAAATCTGTTGCAAGTTAAAACAATCAACTAAGCTCTCAATAATATTATATTTTGGAATGACATTCAATCATATCATATTAAAGTGCTGACTTTTGGTGCAGTAACTCATTAAATATCATATACAGGTTCTGAAAGAAATTAGAATAATGTAGGTTAAAGAAGCTAAAAGTATATAATCTCATTAAAGATAATCAGTCTTAAAATTTCTTCAGTCATTCATAGGCATCGAATTTTGCTAGTAATGAATAGTCAAATGACACTTCTAGGAGGCTAATTGCTTTATTAATAAAAATTAGAAAATGCTTCTACAAAACCAGAAATCGCTGCATTGTGTCTACTCGCTAGTTGATAAAGTTAAACATAAACAAACTGAACAGATGACTGTGCAAATTTCACACTCCATTATATATTCGTACACAGATATATACTTACTACTTATAACTACTAAAAGTTAATTAATCGATTGGTCTGTGTAAATTAATCGTTCGGTTTGGGCAACTAGTTCTAAGATGTAAATGTTAACTGAATAAATACTGCACTCAAAGTTCATAAACAGTGAACACAACTAAAGTATGCAACTGATTAATTATTAAACCATATCTAAGATGATCTAAAGTAGTTTGCAGATTTACAATATTTTTTTTCATTTGTAAATTAATCCCCACTACTATCTTTTTTTACTAAATTACTAATTCTTTCCAGAATATTGACAACACAACATGGTGTGTATTTATGTAAACAACACACCTTTTAAAATAATATTCACTCTAATAGGTTAATAAGTTTTCTTCATTAAGGTAGTAGTTAGAAAACATTTTCATGATAACTTAAGATCCTGGAGTCGATAGATTGGTCTGTGATTAAACAGATGAATTATTGTTGCACTCAGTTTGAATTTTTCAAATGCTTATTCTTGTAAGGTCAAATAACATAAATAAAAACGCTACATTAACCAGAAACTTACTTCAACACTTGCTTTTATTGAAGAGGCTTCTGGACATAACAGTGCATAGCGTAAAAGAGGATGCAATTTATTGCGAACTTCAAATACCTGTTCAGCTTCAAGATTATCTTGATGCCAGTAAGCTGGAATTCTCATCACTAATGAATCCCATATAACACGCAGTTTAATGTACATTGAACGACAAACCTAATTGAAATAAAGAAGAATAATTCAAATGAATGTTTGGCTTCCTAATATTGTGATAGTTTGTAGTCATCAATTTAGTTGACTTGAATGACTCTTAAATGAGATATAACGTCCTATTACATGAAGACGTAACTGAAAATTAATGCACCTGCATTAACTAAATTATCTTTATAAACTGTATATTCACTATCAAATAACCACAAGAAAAATTTCTGAAACCCTAGAAAGACGTAGCAGTCGATGAAGACCGATCATATACAACGTGAGACAAGTATCATTGATGGCAGTAGGTGATGATCACTCAGTATTACTAATCGATTGAAGGAATGTAAACCATTGGTTGCTAGTAATACAGTGATGGTTTCGTCATTACTAGTAATAGTGGTTTTGCGTTAGATCACTGATAGATAGTCAGTTAGTAATATTTTGTTTCAACCTAGGATCAGACAACCAATCAGTGCCCCATAGTTATCAGCGGATTTTGGTCGAAGTTACTGATCGACGGGAACTAAAAATAAATCTAATTAATTAGAACTTTAAAAATGTTTTCCGGAAAATGATTGAAGCTATTTTGAATGAGTTATTACATATTTTACTGCAATCAGTACTCTCTGTTTTAGTTCTAGGTATTTATTAGTGTGAATCAAAAGTATATTCTCAGGCTATAAATCACTTTAAAATAAATATACATGCTGCTTAGACCAGAGAAAGGAACGAATTTTTCCACTGGCACAGAAAGCAGACCTTAAAATATACATCTATTCCTATAGGTTGACAATTCATTCTTATTGACTGAATATGCGTGGACTTACCGGTTGTTTGGATGTATCATTTAAGAGAAATATTGAACCTGGTACATACCATCTGTCATCCCAGTGACAACGTTCACAATAATATTTTCCAGTCACATAACAAATGCGCATTGCTGAAGCTAGTGGAGCACTATCTATTTGACCAAACTGATGATGCGAACGGACACGTCGTATGTGTGAAAATACTTCTTTGTGTGATTTTTGACGTTTTATTGGTTTGATAGTATTACTGGACAAGGAATTATCATCATTCACATTATTATTCGGTCTAAGTTCATGTCCAGTGTGTAAATCTAATATTCGCCCGCATTCAAAACATTTATTAGACTGAAGACCAGGTAGCGCTGAAAGAAATACTGCTTCTAGATCTATTGGTGGGTTCTCCTCAAATTTGATAGAATAATTTCCTAAAAGTAACGAAAATAGACATTTTATCATCTACTTCGAGCATATGTTATAGAAATTTTCGTCCGAAAAAGTACGAAAATATTCACAAAACCTTGGCGCCGATTGTATGTAAGACATGAATAGAATATATTTGTAAATAGTATGGACAATATAAACCGACGAGATGGAGTACTGTTAGCTGCACTACTGCAACTAATGATTAAAAAATAAATGCAAGCATCTCCTACTCCAACTTCCAACGCAATCCATTTATTTATTGATTGATTCTGTTTAGAATTATTTAATCTAATTATACAGTACAACCTATCACCATTTGCAAATATACACCTAAACGGAGCATATAATACTTGCCAAAGTAAAAATGTCCAAAAAATAGACAGTATTCTGAAATTATGGCTGTTAACACACTCAGCACAAACTTTTTTCAAATAATCGGAAGTATTTTACGCAATACTTCCATTCCTGAAAACCATGTAGTATGAAATAATCAATAATGTTATCTTGATGTTCTCTAATCAAGAAAATGATCTAATATATTGTGAATACTTTCCATATGCCAACGATTGTTTAAATGGTAATAGTTATTTGATTGTATTTAGAATCCTATTCAGATAAGTTTTATTATCTTAGACAACAAAAATATCACCTAAATAACCTTTGTGCTGATAATTAGAGAGAATGGCTAGTTCCATCAGATTATTTTCAAGACTAGCCATAAAATAGTTTACTAATAAAGGGTTAACTTTGGATCCTATTCCTACTCACTCCTTTTCCTGTAAATTATACCACTGAATATAAACTTTATGTTAAATGTACATCTAAATATTAATTACGAAGGTTTACGTGCTGGTATTCCAATGTTTAACGCATATTTATTGATAAATTTTCAAATAAAGCAGATTATTTCAGTGAGGGGGACCTTCTACACCTACTGTGATCATTAGTTTGTTGTATACATGTATACTATTCTTATTTCTTCAAAGAATTTAAAAGATTGCAAATAATCTGATAACTGTGCTCTCTGGTGGATTTCTCTTTTCCAAAACCCAAAGGACAGGCTATTGCATTTGACTTCATCATTTTCCATCTATCAACTCATTTGTTCCTATGAAGCAAGACAGATTGGTTGTTTAATGCGTCACCAGTCCGGCTGCCAGATGAGAAGCTCACCTTTAAAATGTAATCTACAAAGTGTACGAAAATCTGACAGATTCAGTACGTTCTCTTCCTTTATGTATCTCTGAGACCTTGCCAAACATAAAGAAAAGCCGGAACAATGTTCAAAAGATACATGTTCAGACACTACAATCGACATAGTTAATTATGATCTATTATATTAATAATTATCATGTATTCTACTATCAGCCAATCATTTTTTTATATTGTGTTATTCACATTTCTCTGTTAACGTGGAAAATATTTTATTTATTTAGTCGCCCGCTCACTGATCTACATTATACACTCAAACTAATGTAATGCCGTTTCCATGTCGTTCCCTAGTTCAGTTCACTCCCATGACCAGTTTTATCAGATTGCACAACTTGATCTCTTTTTATTTTCGAAACTTACCAATTAATACCACTTGATTTAATACTTCCAATCTAGGTTTTAATACATTTCTTTTAAACATTGGTTATGGCTCAAATTTTTTGTCCGAACATCTGTTATTGTTACCATATATGATTAGATGTAATTATATTGTTTTAAATTATATATATATATATATATATATATATATATATACGATTGTGTAGCTCGAATTCATCGAAATAGACCTCAACACGAAACCTATTTGTTATTTTTTGTATCGCGATCTGAGTTTTCTATGTCATACAAGAAGTTAACAGTCATATTGTTCAGATAAGCATAATTTTGACTGGATGTCACTGAAAATACTATTCTACTATATATACATGCTCAGTGAGTAATAAAAGGCGAGATATTCAGTCTTATTGGTGTAATGTTTTAAGTGTTCTGTAAATGGCTACATTTTAGCGGTACAATTTAAATCTACCCATAAAATAAGTTGTGATTAAACTGATAAAATATGTTCAGTTCATTTATGAAATAAAAGGCAACTTTAATTACAATTTGTATGTAAACTTTTAATATACAGATGTCAAAGGGAAAAATGCTTATACTAGCAGTAATATAAAGTAAAATTCCCAGTTGTTTTACGAGATATAACATCAGAACAGAATATATAACAGTCTAAAAAAATTGTTTTTAGTATTAAACAAGCATAATGTCTAGGTCTTTTTTATCTACAATAACCATCTTTACATACTGTGAGATTTAATATAATGGAATAGGAAGAAATAACTTTTCATTCGGACATTAGTCAAGTAATTAAAGGATTATCATAATAAACGGTAGACAGTGACCTGTTTGTAATATCGGGCGATCCAAGAAGTGTAACTAACTTTCTGAACTGCTTTACATAGGACTATTTCATTTATTTTAAGTGAATGTAAATCGACTACTTTATTTATATCATTGTCGTGTTCCTATTACCCTAATCTCTCACTAGACTTGCAGACTTTATCTCCTCGTTTCTCATTCAGGAACTGTGACCAATTAACTATTTACCTGTACCTCCCTGGCCAGTGTTGTCTCCGTATTGCATAAATGCTATTCTTTCTATTGGTCCACTGCGTGGTCAGGTTTAATATATATATAAATGGATGAATGAAATATAAGCTGACTGTCTGGTGGTTGACTCAGTAGTCTTGCTTTCTTCATTGCGGTTTCGGGCAATAGTGATAATACGGCTAGTTTGTTTGCATCCTGAGTAGTTGTATAGACGTCACTGTTTATCCACATATTGTGACTGGCCGTATACTCAAGACATAATACTATTCAACTGAGAATTATGAATTTTTCATGATATCATAGGATTTTGTCTTATCTTGAAACATTTATAAAACTATGCGCATAAACTTTAATTATTCACGTTCATTTTATTATTGATATGAATGTATGTTATTTATATTTTTCATAGATCTTATCTCATGAAAAACAGTTTGCGTAAATCCGATTAACTTTACTGATCACTGACAATCCTTATCGATCAACATTTAAGTATTCATGTAAATGTAAATTACAAATACTGTACAATTTAAACAATGTTTTACGAAACCAGTGATCATTATGAGATGGAATTAATGCCCTTAAAAAAAATATGCTAATACACTAAAAATTTAATTTTAATTTCCTTTTCTTTTTTACTATCATTAATTTATTTTATCAATACCTAACTGACTATTTTATAATCATTTGTGCATAACTTACAAAGTGTTTTACGTAGATGAACAGTTTTTGTTTTCCAACTATTTTTCACTAGAAAAATAAATACACTTTACTAATCATTTATATTCATAGGTCATGAGAAACTATATAAAAGGTGTTTTTCATTAAGAATTAAATGAAAAATAATTGTTCTTGTCTACGTGAAATGATATTCACTTTTGTGTGTGACGATTCAATTTCATGTAAAATTGTAATTAGGTCAAATGAAGTTTTATAACATGTGTTTTACACGTTAAGACAATAATCATTTACAACTTTCGACACTGGTCAACTGTTATACTTTGTGATGCATTTTAAATGAAATAAAATGTATACTTAATATTTCAATGTAAAGATGATACCAATTAGTAAACGTTCCTCGTAAGATGACATGAACCAATTCCTACATATGTAATTTCATCAATCTCGTAGCTTGGGGGGGGGGCACTTATTAGATATCCAGCTTATACGACAAGATAAAGATAAAATAAACTGTAGTTAATTTGTGTTCGGGTAATAAAGTTTTAGTAGATGAACCTATTTTTTCAGTTTGTAGAGTCATAAGGTCGATAAATGATTTCGAAATATAATAATAGTATAAAATGTAACAACAAAACACTGCTTCCAGACGCTAACCAACAAAAATACTGATATTTCCTTCAGTCAAGTTATTTATCAAAAATGAACCATTTTAATGGATGTTACAGCTGTTTGAAGTAAAAATCCAAAATGTGACTTTTATTAAGAAAAGCTGAAATGAATATAGTTTGTTTTTACAAAAGTTGTTGCTTACATGCTTTTTGATCGCTGACAAGAAACTAAACTCGGGTAATCACTATGCTAAGTATTGGCCTTCCATAGTGAAATTAAGTGAGTATTCACACTAACTGATTACTGAGTAGTGACTATTGTAACTTTTGTCTTATCTTTTTCAGTGGTAATTGAATTTAATCAATTAACTTGGGAAGCAGTTACTAGTTTGAATCGTTTAACATCGCATGTATTAAGTTATAAACAAAATACTTCTGAAGCCGGGAGATACGAAACCTATGGACCTAGGTTTTCTGTTAGTAAGCACTCATCCACGAGACTTACCTGGAGAGAAGTAACACTCTTTCTGCATTAGAATCTATACCCCTTCACAGTCATATAGTCTGCAACCGTTACTACAGGGAAACTTAGGCCACGAATGACGCTCTGTAAAGATCTGTTTCCCACCCATCATGGTACACGAATGTTTAAGCTACCTCGACTAGTGATCACATTATTAATTAGTATAGTAAGTGAAACTAAACAAGTGTGAGATTGGTCACTACAAAACAGTTAATCAATGTAAGTCTATAAACCTCACAACCCCCCCAAAGCGTAAACTGTACCCAATGGCTATGCATTACTAAATCTCAGATAAAACCTGAGTTTTTTAATACTCCGACTTATTCTTACAAATAGAAAGCATTTGGATAAAAGTTATATCTCATTCTTTTAAACAACTAGTAAACCACACATTTACACAATTGTAGATATGCAAGCTTGCAATACTGAGATTTACGAATAATATATTTCATAATAGACCTATTTAATAGACTGTGGTATATCTATTACTCTTTAATGACGTGATACGAGATGTATCCAATAACAAATTAAATAATCTAACTAATAAAGTAAAACAAACAAAACTGATTTTAATTTTAACTTTGGAAATGTGAAACTATAATCACATTATTTTCATTGAGTTTGTATTCATGATTAGGATTTACTGTTAACGAAAATGTTTGTGATAGATAAAAGACCTTTAAGTGAGGTATGCAATTATGATTGCTTTCGGCACAAAGCTGAAGCCAAGTTTACCATTTAAGATAAGCTAATCTAATCGGATATCAATTAAATTATGTCTTCTTTAGAATGTAGCCCCTAATTGTGATAAGTAAGAATAGGCATGTAAATTAACGAGGAAGGCAACATAAAATATAAATCATGAAAATTTTATTTGATGATTGATAAACACTTATTTTTCCACTGAATTGCGTACAAGTACCGACACATTACAATTATAGTCTGACTACGTTGTACAGGACAGAATAATGACTAATTCTGATAAAAATGTCATAAGGTCAAATTAAGATTGTTTATGGGGTAAACATTTTGCACAAGATATTACTTTCAAAAAGAAAATTATTAACTTAACGATTTAGTCTACTAATATAGGTTGCTAATAAATAATAAAATCAATGTACAAACTTCATGAATTCGATTCAAGAGCCTATAAAAGATCAAATCAAATGCTGTGTCAGGAGGTTGATAAATATCAGACATGACAGGGGAGAGCGACGTGGCAATACCTTTAATTAGCTTAGGTTTGGAATATAAACTTTTAAGAACCAACTCATTGATTCAAAGGGTATACTCTCATAGCTTATAAATGTACACTAATGAAGTGTTACGTACTTGCACGAAATTTATATCCATTACTTTTATTTACCAGTCGTTCTTTGAACTATCAATGAACTATCAACATAAAAAAATCTACTAGTTGAATTCTTCAGATACTGACAAAGCAAAGTAGTGGGAATAGCAAGTGATTGACATCCTACAATAATTTACATTAACTTATTCATTTAGCTTAATGACAACGCATTCGATAGTAAAAACACAACGTTCTAAGTAAGAACATGCCGAGAACAGTTAGCTTATCTTAAACTGATTTAAGGTGGTTTGTGGAGATTCGTATTACTTTTTAATTGATTGCAATCACTGAATGATGTTCGTAATGTACTACTGAAGACCAAGAAGCACTAAACAGTTATTTCGTCCTAGTATGGTACCTCTTTGCTCTGTGCACCCTCGATTCCGTCAGGGGATCAAACGCAGCAATGCAGAGGGTTAGGCGTTCGCTAACTTGAAGCTCCTGGAGCCCTACCAACACTAATCTGTAACGAATTCAGCTAACCAATCTTAAATTCATTTTAAAAAATGTGTAAACAAATAAAATTCTTTATTTTAATTATTCATAAAGAAAAGGTTAGATGCGGAAGACTTCCGAAGTGAAAATTATTTGAAGAGTCGGTGAGTTGGAAATAAATTGTAAATGAAATAATTGTCGTAAAGGTTACTTTATGAACGAATTTATGAAACCCGTATCATGTTAACAATAAATTTATTGAATTTTGTGCAATAATCAGTAAATTTAAGATTTCAGAAGATACCACGTATATTATTTGTTGTAAATGAATACTTACCTTTCAGTTTTACAAAAATAAATAAACTTAAGTTAATTCAATTTGGTTACCTATTTGTCGTCTGAAAAAGCGGCTTACACAAAAGCCACGAAACATCAGGAGTTTTAGTTTCTACTCAGTGGAATATTACAAATATTTTCACAAACAACTTATCCAATGCTCAGTTTATTTGAAATTGTAAAATCTAACCTTGGATATGACACATACTTTCAGTTGCATATTAAACTCCTGTAAATTTATTGCACATATTTAATTAAATTTGAAATAATATGATTTACTGAGAACATCTGGTCTCATACTGGTCATTTGCTAGAATAAAATCCAAAGTGTACATAATTCCCATATTGTTTAACCCTACGTAACTCCTAGATAGCACAGAATTTAATATACGTCCAGAATTATAATATTAACTACAACTGAACGAAGTATACTAAAACCAACTTCGCTAATTTTAAATGCTACACTCTACTCAGTACGGTTAAGGGTAATTAGATTTAACTGGGAGCTCTACGTTTACAGACCTAATTGATATGAAATATCAACTGGATATCAACTAAGCCTAAGAAAACATTAAAGACATACCACTAGAATTGCCGCAATAAATGTAGCAATTGATAATCCTTTGTTTTCAATAGAGATTTGTACAATCACAATCCTAACCTTCACAATCAAAACGGTCGAGACTAGAATGCGTCACTAATTATTTATCACAATAGGTTTTTCTAAAGCTCGTTTTCAAAATCATTGTTATTTTCAGCTTTCACACAAGCGTAGAATTATTTCAATCTTGCCTACCTGTTATTAAATTGTAGGCTCTATAATTACACATTTCAGGTCATTAATTTATTAAGCGACATATTTGAAAATCAGTATTGCGTCATCGACTTTCATTTTATACTTCTGTCACTAAAAATCTTTTATTGAGGAACGAGTTTTTTTTTCTAAAATTGGCTGTTAAGTATTAAACCTTTGAGAAACAGCACTTTAAAGAGCCTATGTGTTAATTTATTTAAATTTTTATTCCTAAGTTTGAAAACGGCTGCTTCCTATATCATGACAGATGATAACATATTAACATCCTGTACTATCTGAGAATTTTAATCCAGCCGTTTCTATGACAAGCAGAGACACTATTCGTTTCGGTCTACATTTAATTGATTATGCGACATGTGTACATACGTATATATATATATATATATATATATATATATATATATATATATACCTTCTGCATAACAAATAACACTCAAAGTACTTAATCATTACGTTTCACTGGTGACATGAGTAACTACTCCTTGGCAAGTAAAAAGACAGATAATCATTTGTAAAATGCAGTAGGTTATAGTTTTTAATTACTGATGGAAACAGAGCATTATTATTTCTGTCTCGTATAATTTATCCCATCTATTAAGCGATTGATTTCCATACATCAACGAATCAATAGTATATCATATTTATATCTAGTTGTCGTATAACAAACGTTTCCTACTCTTCGCATTTCCTAATATATTTCTATTTTATTCATACTGAGTATTAGTAGCGGTACATATAAACCCTATAAATAAGAGGCCAAAATATGTAGATACTGAAAGATACATACCTTGGAATAGCATGGGTCACGAATGATATTTTTAGTTGATTGAAAATATCACTGACTAATGTTGGCACGGTACCATTTAGAACCAAGGAGCGCTAGACAGTTGTTTCGTTCTAGTGTGGGACTCCTCAGCGCTATATATCTACCAATATATACATATATATACATGTATATATATATAGAGAGAGAGAGAGAAAGAGAGAGAGAGAGGGAGAGAGAGAGAGAGATGGATAAATAAATATATAGATAGATAGCGCTACATTCACCCATTGTCTGGTGTACACACTGCTGAGGAGTTCCACACTAGAACGAAACCGTTATCCAATGCAACCTGGTTTTTGCTGGTACCCTGCCAACGTCAGTCTGCGACGTGTCTAATCAACTAAAAATACCAGTATTCACAAAAATAACCGTCCCAATTGAGTTAATTAGAAGTGGCTGTTGTTGGTAAAATCTATCAAGGTTATATAAAATAAAGGAGTTTGTAAGGCGAATGGATCATGTTCCATTCAAATTCATTGACATTAAGGGATATATAATAATTTAATTTAAGTTTAGCAAATAATTCTCAAAACATTTAAGCAATAATGCAGTAACTTTAAGATAAGTCATATCAACGGAAATAAGCAAGTACATCACTAATGAGTGAGAATCCACCAGTCGTCAATTTAATTTTCAATAAAGTTAAAATACTACAAGTTTAATTTGCAATTTGCAACATTGTAATACAGCAGCAACATACAGGATGGTTGTCGTGTTCTTTCTGTGATTAACTACATAGGCGTACCAGAATTTAAACGTTAATATTTGCATTGAAATTGGAACCCAACCTCCACTGCTTAAAAATCAAGGCTTCCAGCATTTAGCTACTTAGTCCAGATAGTCAGTGATGCCTTGAAAGGCGATTGACTCATATGTATATATATATATATATATATATATATATATATATATATATATATATATATATAAGAATTTGCATCTACTCGTGTGGGATATTAAGAACTGGAACTGATCATTTTATGTTGAAATATGCACTTGCAGAAGGAATCGCCTGTTTCGATTACCTGCAGCAAAATCGTGGTTGTTCAGACTCAATAGCTCAGTAAATGAAGCGATACCGTTTTAAACAAATGGACAAGATTCGAGTCTCGTTGTGTGTATCAATTCTGCTATCTAAGTGAAACGCACACTTTCTTCACAGAAAAGAAAAAACGGAAGTCTTGAATTTTACTTATTTTTTCCAATTAAACTTTCATCAATCATGTAATTGAAAAATGTATCACCGTAATCTACTTAGGATGTACATATGCAGCAAACTAACCAATTTTGGTGGATGCTACTAACAAGTCGCCTATAAGTAGATAACGGAATGTTTCAAGAAAGTTGCAACAGTAAACGGCCTATAAAGTAAGCTGCGAAGCAGCAGGGAGAAAGGCATAACAAAAATACGTAGGGGACATGAAGACAACTAAGAAAAACAAGTCCCCAACCAACATGGATCGCAAAACACAAACAATGTGCAAATAGATAATCAAAAACAATGTACACATTATTTATAACATTCTTTATTTTCGCTGGATTGTGAATGGTAAGTGGAATCCACGACACACGTCTCGTCCTGTTTTGGACTTATCGGCTGGATGTACCAACTTGATCACTACTTGTGATTAATAGCTATATCAAGGCAGTCTGCTTAAGATGTACAAATGGCCCTAGAGGTTGACCAGTTTCAGTCCATGACCAATCAAAGGGAAGGTACAAACTTATCCTAATTCTCTGTTTTCGCCAATTAGTGTGTCATCAGGCCAAAACACCTGGAATCGAACGATTGGTCTTCTAAAATCAACAGCTTGAAAGTGAAAATCTTTACAAGGTAAGCATACGTATGATTTACTTTCGTGCATGTTACTTAGATACCCCGAGTAGTTGTGTAATTACTCCTAAGCAAAACTCTATGTAGAAAATATGCATCGCATTTAATTCTGAACCGGATAAGACACAAATCAACCGAAACTACTATTTTGTGCGAAATCGATAGCTTTACTAAGAGTTTACTTAAATGAAATAAGTTATTGCATATTTAATCGTCTAGTACCTATGCAAATCAGTAACCATTCCACAAACTAAAAATACAATATGAATGATTTCTTTAATTCATTGAAAACGTTACAGATTGATGTTGGCAGGGTACCATTAAAACCAGGGAGCAATCGGCAGCTTTTTATCCTAGTGTGGAACTCCGCAGCAGTGTGCACCCTAAATTCCACCACAGGGGCTTCAGTGACTTTGTTTAAAATGTAATTACCATTCAACTGCAGCATTAATTTTCAATCAACGTGTTTTCCTTTGTAGGCTAAGTATTATACTATTCTGTTTATCACTATACTACCTACTTTCGAAACAAGCATTAAGTACAAATCAAATTAATTACACAAAAATTGATGGAAATGGGAATTCTACCATTGGATTCCGACCCAGTGGTGCAGATGGTTAGGTGTTCGCCGTCAACTTGAAGCCGATGGTGCGGAGTCTGGAGTGCGCACTGCTGAGGATTTCCACACTAGAACCCTGGTTTTCATTGACACCCTGCCAACATCAATCTGTGACATATTCAATCAAAAACTTAAATCCAAAACCTGTGCTGTAAAAGCTTCCTTTGCCTTCTTGATAGAATATATGTTGTACTCAATGAATTCTATTTTGGTCAAGAAAAAATAGCTGTACTACTGTATAAACAAAATATACCTAATCTGCGAATCTAATGTAGTAGACATTATGGAATTCTCTAATTCAAAAATAATGTAGCCATTTACAGTCTTACAAATTTTCGAAATTAATCTGAATGCATCAGTTATTATCAATTCAATTGGATGAACCTATTTCGAGGAGGAAAATAAAATCAGAATTATATCCAATAACGGTCATAAGTGAAATATGTTGTAATTAATATGAGAATGATGGTTATATCTACAAACACGATCTTTTGTACAATACACTTTAAAACTCCAGAAAAGCATCCAATTAGTAATGTTTTGTCTATGTCAAATGGAGTCAACATACACATTCTAGCATTATGTTTAGTAAATACAAATAGTTTTAATTTTATTATTTCAATATTATATGAAACAGCATTTAAGTATGGAGAAACTAGCAATAATTTTCACTACAGTCCTTTGCTACAGACTTTTTTCTCATAGATTTAGGAAACAAGTGCATTCTGTCAAGTGAACTCTTATTTCAGTCTATCGACAGTAGAAAGTCTTTAAAAAGGCAAGGCTTAAACAGGCTTATGATTTATAGACTAATCACAGTGTTCATTAAATCGATAATAATAATAATAATAATAATAATAATTCACAATTGTGTCACAGCACTTTAAATCAATAAGTAATGATGCAATGCTTTTTTTCATGAGTGAAATTAATGATAGATTGTAGTCTCACAAAATTAGGTCATCAGTTAATATATCAGATGTTTTAATTTGTAAATATATCTTCCTGAACTATAAAAAGATAACCAAATCATTATTGCAGGGCATTTATTTTCGGTCACATATAACAGAGTACAGAAATTTAAGTAAGGCTTTATAAAAGTATTTATTTAACCTCTATATAAATCAACTACTTCATACACATAACTGATGCGTATCCAATGAAATATGTTGATATCAAAATATTCTGCATATTCTGTCGTTATTGTTTGATTAAATTTTTTTAAAGGGAACAAACTGTATGAAAAATGTCACTATGCCAGTAATTTGTAGGTGAACGATATGTGTATGAGATTCTACAGCAGAACATTTTATTGTGATTAAAATTTGCTAGCAGTGAATCTATAGACATAAGAGTAAATAAAGAAGACGGGTGCCAATGTTATTGTCACTCACCATTTAGTATTTTGTGATGTTAATCATCACCTTAAGAATTAATCGACATTATTGACACTATTCTGTATTATTTTACCAGTATTTCACACGTAATTATGTTACATATTAGCGCCTTTATTTATTCAGTTAATCAAACTAACAAACAAAAATGTCAACATTTCCTCAAGGATTCTATATTACAGTGATTATAGCACAGCTCATTTAATTAAAGGTAATGATCTAACCTCAAACGTCTTGAACAACTTGTTTTCTGGTATACGTAGTGAATAAATCTGGGGTCAAACAGATGTTCACAACTCAATGGATTCCAGTTGCTGTCCAGTTAAGGTTCTACTATGATGTAAACATCCTTCATATTACAGCTTATTCAAAAGTACTGTTTTATACTTTTGCATTTATCGAAGAGATCCATAGCAGTTTTATAAGCAGGTTTATTATTTTCCCTAGATAGGGCTTCAAATATTTATTCACACCATGGTTTCCCAAAACACAAGTGAATATTTGGTTCCTGAGAGTTCCATTATATTTACAAAATATACGCTTTAGAAGAATGTAAGCGACAGCTGAAGTGAAGATAAACTTTAAGAGCTGCTTTTAGTGAAAGCCCTTTTAGGTAGTTAAGTGTTATCATATAACAAATATGTCGTTAAGTGAATGAGAATATAAAAGTAAAATGCTTTCCTTAATACAAAAGCTTACAAATTGTACAGAATGTTGGCTTGGAAAATCCTCAATTAGTTCTATTTTAACAGTTACCTTCCTTTGTTTGCGTTAGAAATAACTAGGAGTATCTGGCTATAGATTCATAGAGATGATATACATAAAAACTGCTGTAAGTGACAAGTCTCTTATAAATAATACTCCACTAAATATAAATTTTAGAATGAAGCAAACATAGAATTACCTAGAATATGAAAACTGTCCCAATAACAGTTAGATAAAGCGGATAAATAAAACTCTTACCTTCAAAGAATCTTGAAATTTGTCAACAAATTGTAAAATAACATCTAGAATACACACTATTCTTACCGCAGTGTTGTGTAGAAGGCTGAGAGAAGTGGATAGTTGTAATTTAGGGAAATTGTTACATTTAGCCAAACGCATACAGCTAAATACTTGTCGACAGAATTTATTATAAATAAATGCCTTCTAATTTACCCAAAAAGTTTCAAACAATGCAATAGTTAAAATAAAATGGATGAAACGTTTAAACAAGGTAGTTCCTTATTACTAGCAAATTAAATAAATTGCTTCATATAATCCACTGGTACCACTATTTTGCGAAAATCTACGGTTATTGACCTAATTTAAACGATCAAAACACTAATGTTTTTATAAAATTTCCACTGCAAGTCATACGCTATAGCAGTAATTATTATCTCAAACAGCGTTTTGAATTTATCATTCTATTTATCATCAAAAGCGAACCTAGCATTTTGAAAATGATACTTTGTAGTATATTGAAAGTTTGCATGTGGTCTACCGTCCTACCTGCCTTACGTAATAATAGATCACAATTTCTTCTTTAGCTTAATTGACCAAATTCTCATAACAAAAAACTTGTCATTAAGAATTAAACGACATATTTCTAGTGTTACAGTATTACACTTCAATCCATGATACAACATACCATACATGTGTATAAATATATCAGATCTTATAACACTTGATTTTTGCTTTGGTTAACTGTTTCCTTTGTGTTTATTTTCATGTTCATTGGAAGCAAGTGGTTACCACCTCTGCACTTCAAGTATATTTATGAAAATTGCCAACTGTGGTAAAATTTTCATAAGCAGTTAATTTCAAAGTATAGTGTATCGAATAATGAGAACAGTAAGTACCACAGAGCGTGAATAAATATAATGTGATTTAAAGGTCAATAAATCTTTCATTTAACTTCATGTTGTACTTGAAAAGAAGTTGCACACAGGATAACAATTATGTCAGAAATCAGTTAGAATAATCATGAGAATTTTTCCATTCAAAAGAAATAGCCCCACAGAAATTAGTAGGGTTGATTATCATTTCACACTGACAAACAAATACATTTAAGCATTAATTAGATGATGAATGAACAGTTTTTAAGTAATTGCGTGATCCGTTATTTAAAGAAACCTCTTTTGTTCACCTTTTGTGCAGTTCGACAACCTTTTTCTCAGATTGATTTAATGTTCATTATTAATTTTTGTAAAAATTAATATTCTAGTCTGATATTATTATTCCACAGCCGTCAAGTAAAGTGAAGCAAACGATGTGGATAATCTGTAATCTATTTGCAATTAAAGTTCTCTACAAATGAAATATATAATAGTTACCGATGTTTTGAAATAAACAGTTTAAAAAATGTACATAAGAACCGTGTAGAAAATGTAGTAAGTATTCTAATTATCCTTCAACTGCTCATAACATTTTATAGGTAACGTTTCCTAGTGATCTTAAAACGTTGCGAACTTTCCATTGAGTAATTTAAAATGTCATAAAATTTCAACAATGGAATACACCAGTGCTGGAAGCTTACATATCTCCTGATGAGTTTATCACAAAGATTCTTGTAATTATGAATACTCATACTTAATAGCTTGTAAACTACTTTATGCCTTATCCGTGAATCACTTTATAAATATTCTGATTTAATAACAGCGATATGCTTAGTCAAAATAGTTTCACTATTGTTTAATTATCATTTTCAAATATCAATGAAAGTACTGCTAAAACTTTGTTATCTTTAATCGAACACATTTGTTCATTTTCTATGGATGCATACTATAAGTAATTTGACTGACCAAGATGACAAAATAAAACAATATTTACATAAGGGTCTTCCACAACGACACTATGACTTGAATCATTTATCCTCATTACAGCTCTCAGTAACAGTAAAATGTGGTTAGTTTAAATATCTAGAGATGATATTACTTTGAAAATTAATTACTTACTGCAAGTCAGAGAAGTGAAACTGGATTAACTAATATAGATAATAAATAGGAACATTTAGGAAACTTTAAATTCGGACAAGTTAATTCAATTTGATGAAAACAAGCTGTCTGTTACTCACTTTACATTTCAATCCGATGATAATTACAGATGTGTGAATCCAACACATTTAATTAAATAGTAAGTATTTCAGTTGTGAAGTTATAAACACCAGTTAATAACACCTAATGATTCCTCGGCTTTGTGACATGACATTATGGTACAGTTTATTTTTTATATGATATATGCCATTATTCCTTAAAACCATTATGACCTACAATCAACTCAATATTGGCTAATGTTTCAACCAGTTTGTATTGGTGAGTAAATTACCTGAAAGGTGGGTTACCAACATGGTTACATTATTAAATCGTAAACGTACGTTAGAATTTTACTTAACGTTTGTACAGCCGGATGCTTGAGCAAACCTATCCATCACATTGCCTAAATTAAAACATATTATGAGTCGTTGATCAATGCTACAGATTACTGATCACAGATAAATCAATAAACCATAATTGATAAGCATGAATTGAACTAATTTTCCTATCAATATATTTACGTAGTTCTCTCTTCGTCAGTTTTTCTTAATAGTCCTGGTAACGTGCATATTGTAAATATGTTAGCCGTAATTCGTTGCTGAACGAGGCGTCTCACTAGTTGAGGCAGTGTGTTTTCAGATTGAAAACCAAAATTACCTTCATCGGCTTGGACATGTGGTAATTTCAGATATATTTACGGGTAAATAAGGATTTGAAGCAAAGTACATACAGTATGCGATGAAGTGAATTCATTCCATGTTCCCTTAATCTACTATGATCATACTAATTTCATTAGCAAATAACAGATATACGAGACATATACACAATATAATTCAGTTTAATGACTTTAATACATTTTATCAATTACAAAATTAAAAAATTTGTGCAGATATGAAGTTCATGATGTAATCACCGAAAGAGTACCAGTGGTCGAAAATAATTCAACTTCACTCAAAAGATTAGTACTACTAAAATGAACATAGTGATAATAAGTAAAAGGAAATGATAATTATTGTTGTTCGTGATGTAAAAATGCAACAAAGCTTCTATAACATACATTATTAGGCATATATGTCTTTCTATGAAGTGACTAGTACAACGAGTTTCATTTACCCAGTAAAAATAAAGACAATTAATTAAGTGAATGGCAGTGAATATTTAAAATGTTTCAGAAAATTGATGGCAAACTAAGACTTACTGATGAAAAAATCAGAGATTAGAGTTAGGTCATAGAATAGTGCTACATTAAGGCGGTTACTATTCATTCACTGTTGTAATTTCTGGAATGTGCCACATAATCCACATATGTGACAGTATTTGTGTTCTGGCTGAACACTTGATACTGTCAGTATTGTATGTGAGCAAAACAGTTGTAAGTAATTAAGGAAGGTACTTACCGTATCTGAAAACCAGTGGCATTGTTTTCTAAATAGTATAATATTATTAAATTAACAACAAGTTCGTGAGTTCAATCACTAGTTGAAAATTTGACAAATGTATTTTGTCTAGGAATCCCGACTGTTCGTCACTTCCTTTATAATACTCAGAGTATATCGGTGCACTTTAAGAAATAACTGTTCTTATGAGAATTATTTCCGATGTTATTAACTTGATTTTCGTATTATTTTCTTGAACATAATCTGTTCCTCCTTTCAAAATGATGCTCAAGATAAACTAATTTTATATGAAACCAAGATAAAACTATTTTTAAACAAATTTTGACTAGTTGCAAATGAAGTATAGCAAAGTTGACATCAAATTGCGTCGCAATCATTGCTATTTTTGTTTATTTATTTGAAAATGTTATTCTCTAGCTGTCCGTTAAACAATAGACCAATCGAACTCTGAGTAGCCTCATATATTTTCCGTTGAACTGAAACTATACATCCAGAATAACGTTAACAAAATGTGTTAAGCATTTCTCTGGAACACACAATATGATTAACATTACTGTGTATTTAATCGATAGTTTCATCAAAATTGTGTTAACAAAGACTTTATTATTAAATACAGCCATATAGATAATGTTTATATTAAAGCTTTTTCTACTATTGACAAAGCCAAGACAACTCTACAATCTGCAGACATATCTGAGCATATTTTAAAGAACAAATAAAGCTACACTAATTCATATGAATTTACTATATTGAACAAGAGAATCAAATCTATGAGGCTTATTCTAACTTGTTCAGATATATTTCTAACGATGCCTAGTTAAGGAAGCTAATTACGCAGAAAATATTATTTCTGATGAATTTGAATAATACTTCTAGTCAATCATGCTGATTAATACTTCACAAATTACTGAAATCTATTTACTATCAGTCTTTTATTGGAAAAAAAATTGTAGTGTAGATTACATTATTTCCACAACATGTAATTTACTACAAATATTTGTAACTAAGGTTCTGGTAAATAATAACTTATGCCATAAAATATACTTTAACTTGTTCTCAGTTCAAGAAGTATACTAATTTCAAACATAGTTATTATGAGCAAGTAATCATTAATTATAAGATGTAAACATAAAACTGATACTGTGGAATGGGTTTACATCTTACAAATACTCGTAAGTAGCAGTTTAAGCATAAATGCAATGAACTTCTAGAAATCGAGACAGACAACCGTTCTGAAAATACATTACTTATTACTAAGATTTGTAATTTACAAGCTTTTGATTAGGAAAACAAAATTTCGAATAATAAAGACTATTACACTTACGATTATCGTTAACAAAGACTGAATAATTTATTGTACGTAATCTAACTATATAGTGATAGAGAAGACTTATTGTTCGTGAAGATACTATTGGTTGTGTTGTACTTTCAGAGTTCAGTGGTTTAATTATGATGATTATGTTGTTCAAAGTTTTAACGAAAACTTCCCTATTAAATCACGAAACACAGTGAAAGCATCATAACCAAAATAAATGGTTCAATGAAGAAAATTTATCCATCCGATAGATTCATTTTCAGTGCCTGTAAAATCAAAATTTACCTAAAACTAGGCATTAATGTTAATGTGATGTATACGTTTGATGAAAACAATATAGTGCAAACACTTAGTAATGGGTAATGACATTAATAATAATAATATCAAATAAATGAGTCATGAAACGGATTAGGAATTATACGATATGAAAAAATTAATCTCAAAGACAATTATACGATAAAAGATTTCGGTTTGATTCTCCAGGTGGGTGAATAAAGATTATTATGAAGCTAGGAACTGACTAAAGATGATCAGTATAATAATAATAAGTGAATAATTTACTGAGTGGAATGAGTAAATTTTCATGGAATACTTGAAGATGTAGAATAATTAGAGAGGTCATAAATAACAATAGATAATAATAAAAATCTACGCCACTAAAGAATATAATAGCTTAGGCTATTATAACAAGTTATCCTGGAAAATTCGATAGTACTCATAGATCTGGCTTTATTTTACCATACAGTATCTTTAACTCCGAGTTGAAGAAACTAAGTATATACAGTTTTGTCATAAGCTCCATTGAATTTAAGTGAATAATAAATTTCATTCTTAGAACAAAGCTTGACCTTTTTCCGGTCGAAAAAACTATTGCAAGCAATATTAAAATCAATTTTCAATTAGTTTGGAATATTTTTTTTGAATAAAATTCAGAAGCATATGAAATCTTACCTTCACCCCATCCCACAATTCCTATTTCTGGAGCAGGGCAAACTCTGGTAAGCTGTTCTTGACAAATATCTTTATTATGAATAACAACTGGACAGTTTCTACAGTATAAATATGAGTGACCATGAACTGAATGTTGGCAAAATTCGCACGGATCACGAAGTCTTGTACAAGTGGCGCGTACAAAAACATGCCCCTTCAGAAGTACTTCAGAAACTGCATTATCACCTTTATAATGATTATTAACTTCCTTGTGCAAATGTATATGATTCTGTGATAAGCTACTGGAGCTAGAGAATTTGAATCGATGAGTTGTCTTATGCTGACGAGACAGATGTTTCTGGCTGGCAGTTGATATTAAATGCCCTAATGCACTACTGGACATATGTTGCTTAAAGGAACTTAACGATCGCCCTTGGTGATGATCTGGTCCATGGTGATGTAAAAAATAACGACTCTTGCATTGACCATCACTTTGTGCATTTCCATGAATAGATGTATTTGATGCAGATCCTACTCTTGACATTGTTGTTATTTTATGAAACTAAATAATTCATACAATTTGAGAGAAATTTAAAGTTCTGCGAAAGTCAGCAGATAGCGTACAAGTCTAATAAAATATTAATTACTTGTATCAACAATAGTCTTTTTTCAATAAAGCAGATAAGCTTATTAGTGAACTTCAGTATAAGTGACCAATAAAATGCAAGGTCACTGTGCACTGATTGACCAACCCAGTTAACACTTACTTTTATTTATAAACAATCTTAAGAATTGAGTATCGATAAACTAACTACTCTATAATTGCTTTTGTTTTCCAATGTGAACCATTTTAAAGATAATGAGTAACATACACCATTTTGTCGAGTTACCAAGAGATCGAATGACAAACAGCTGTAAATGAATATATTTTCTTAATTTAATCTATTAAGAAATCAGTAGAATTAAATTAATTTTGAGAAGGAAATAACAATTTAGAACAATTAATTGCCCTTATAAATTTTGATAATGTGATGAGAAGACAAAGACGATCTGAAAAATATGATGTATTTTCGCCATACATTTTGAACAAACTGGTCACACATATACTTGTCAAGCCATTTATATTTAAATATGGAAAACTAATAAAGGTCAAGTAAAATAAAGGATTTAATGGATAAATTGTGTTAATTAAACAATAAAAGATACGATTAAAAAGTTCTCTTAATAATAATTATTATTAAAATCACCAGGATAGAACCAATATCATAATGAACTGTTTCTATTCACACCAAGGATGAATTTTTTACAGATATATTAATAATAACTTCACGATTGGAACCTACCCTATCTGACTGCTTTATGGCGATTTCGAAGAAAACTTTACTTCGATCTGTTATCGAGAGTTTTTATTTCAATATAAGATATGCACATTTATTGGACTAAACATCATCTTCCAAAAGTTCAGTTGTTGTCACTGACCAGTTAATTTCACACTATAATCAGTAGTAGACGAGGAATTTTATTTCTTTGATGTGTTGTTGTTAAGTTGCAAGCGAAGTACTAATCCTATACCTGCTGACTATCAACAACATAGCTGACACAGAATAAAACCATTTTTTCCACAGAGTCCCAGCCAGTTAACTACAGATGAAGGTTCAACTTGAGCAAAAAGTTGTCATTCACAAGCAACCAGGAAGACGAACAATAAAGCATACAACATATACATTAATTAAACTACAGCGATCATTAAAGATAATGATCGACTGAATGAAAATCACAAAAAGTAACAGTGATTATTACGAAAAATTTAAATTGGATTAATACAAGGAATGCAGTTAAACGTTACTGGATTCAGCTAGCTGTGATGCGAGTTGATCAAAAATAAAACTTGCAAACATTAGTAAAAAATGTTTTACTTGATTTTTTGATAATTTTAAGGATCTAACATCCTCAATAGTTCTTGAAAAGAAGGTCAGATAGATAGTTCATTACAAACCAATATAAAATAATATACGGATTTTCTTAATCTGGTAGCTGTGTAGGAGAAGAGAAGTGCAGTCCGATCGCTCTCCTCAAAGGCCATACGAATACACAGTAATGACATAATTAGAGAAGAGCTATCTAAACCCTTACGAATATTCATCAAAACGATTACCCTACATTGTTCATTAATAGTAGCAACTTAAGTAGTAGTACTCTTAGAACAGTACTGTAACTTAAAAAGTTTTCTTTGGCACCAAAGAAGATTCGTTAATGAATGTAGAATTTATATGAGATATCTCGAAAGAAATCTCGAAAAATCGGATTCCAAAATCTCTGGAGAAAACATCTCGACCAACGATTTAAAAATGCGTTAAGGATAAAATTCAGTTGCTGGTCACATGAATGTTCATCTGCAAATTTACTTGTTTCTGTGGAGTTTCTGTAATGACTGTACAAAATAGAAGCTATTTAAACGCATCTCAGGACATTACTCGACGTTACTCCTAAGATGTGAATACAAATCCATCTGCAGCTCAACATGATAACACCTAACTAACCCGGGCCCCGTTGTCTAGCCCCACGAGTTATTCTTTACTATCACCTGTATTGTAAAACGACCGAGTTGAAAGGGGGCACGAATAAATATATAATTCATTGTTAAAGCTTTAGTAATCAGCCAATTCAAGTTTGATATTTGCATGCGGAAACAGCACACCCAACCCCTAATTTTACTCCGGATGTACCACTTCTTTTATTTATTTATTATTATTGATTCATCTAATGAACTGTTTGCTTTTCAAAAGGGTCATGTAGACAATTATCGCTTATGTTTCCGATTTGTGAATTATTATTCCCGTTTTAGAACATTTCTTTACCGTCTAAACCATTATGTAATAATTCTATGACTCTTTTGTTACTTGAAATTTCAAAATACTTTATTGTATAGTCTTGTTCCCTTTTTCAATAGTCTAATACTTTGTAATTATCAACATTTATACAACTGTACACATAGAGTAAATAATATCGTCAAAAAGCAATCTTTTCGTCAAATCAACTTTGTTTACTTCTAAGTTGCGCTTATTTACTGGACGTTGCTACATACGAACCAATTCAAGATTAAAGTCGATGGAAGATAGTTGAAGGTGGTCAGAAGGAAACTTTTCATGACCTAAATTACAGTTTCATCGACACTTATCGGTAAGGGGAAATGGTGGTCTACATCCTTGGTTACTGGGTGACTACCTCTAACCCCCGCCTTTGCATATAAACATATCATACATGACTTCAGACTATTTATATTAGTATCAGCGTTTAAACGTGATCGATAGATAAAAAAGGCAGTAAAGACTAGACAAACATAACGCAAATCATGATACAATGGTCAATATATGTAAACTTCAGGTTGATTTAATTATTCTTTAGGACTATATTATAATTACCAAAACTAAAAATCTTATTTACACAACCTATATATCGTGTGCTTCATAAAAAAACATCTATTGAGTTTAAAAATATTTGTATTACAATTGTTGCAAAACAGTTCAGACTTATTTACTGCCTTATGTTTAATTACAGCACAAAATTATACTGCACAATATGTACATTAATTACTTGTCTAGAAATTACTTAATCACCATTGTTTCTGTAATACCTGCATATTCTCAGTGAGTATTATATTTTTTGGTGATGAGGCATTAGAATAAACACTGTAATGATATGAGCGACTAAAGAGGTTTTTCCAAGAATACAATTGTAATCACTACGCACTGGATAGGTGTTATTATTAACAGCACAACGACAGTTCGTCAGTAACAATTCATACTCAAATCTGGAGCGAAAATATAAATATTATGTTAACAATTACATCTCAAGAAATGATAAACACATAGATCAGTGAATTTATCAAATAGTTGTTAAAAATAAATATCATATCTGAGGTGTTAATCAATCAGCCAACAATGGTAAACTTTGACTTAACAGTCACTAATAATATTGACAGTCTGCAACATTTTGACATATGAACTACATCTCCATTTACTTTTCTTAATGGACACATCAAGAAGATAATGTACTAACGATTGTTGTGATTCGACTAAGATTTACAAGTGACAAATTTCTCTATAGATTATAAACTAACCGTAACCCCTCCCCCCCAGTGAGCAGATGCAATTAATGTACACAATAATTCAGTTAGCACAATTATAAATTAGGAAATTTTATTACGACATCAGCCTAAAACTTCGAGTAAACTTCTTTTATTTCTTTGTAGTCTTTATAAGATCAGAAACAATCGAAAGGACACGTTTAAAATTGGTTAACTTTTACAAGCACTTCAGAAAATATTTCATTTCCTACGAATAATCGCGATATTCTACATTATATTAGTAAGGAGTTTTCAACAAAATATTGTAACAAAACCCTCTCTTTTATTCAAGTAACTAAAAATATTCGAAACCGTATGAAGCAACAAGTGTCTATTATCAGTATTGCTTCTGTGAAATTGCTTTGATCGCAGAAAATATACTGAACATAATTTGTTACGTAATCTCTTCTAGTTTCCCTGAAGGACAAACAAAAGGAAAAATAAACTAGGTAACATGTTATACGGCTTATATTTTACAGAATTTGAGTTCATAGTAGGTTACAAGATTTTCACAAAAGTGCTTAATTACAATACACTGTTTGTATACATAATCACTGAGGTAAAACCGATTTAAGATAGAATCCTTTATTGTAATATTTCAAAATCGGTAAATAACCCAAATAATTGAGTAGGTATCCATTTTCAATGACCTTTACAAAAACTGTGTATATAATGAAGATGATTCATTTTCAGTCAATGGGTTAAACAGATTTATAGCGTATAGATGACAGACAACAAACTTCAAACAATAATTATATCTCATATCAGAAAGTGAAAACATACAAATTGAAAGGATTGACTATTTACCACATAACTAGTTGTCAATATTGATAAGTGTTTACGGTTAACTCTAATATTATAAACGAATTCTGTTTAGAATCGTCTTTAGGTATTACAAAGGAGAAATGCCTTTCGAATTCTTGAAATACTACAAGAGAACTAGTAACTACATGAAGTAAACCATAATAATTATTGAGGATAAGTCCGCATCAAAAAATGTTTAGGGTTTCTTCCCATCTACCATCATCTATCAAATAACCAAAAACACAATAAGTACCCAGTAACTTGAACCACCTCATAATGCAACTCTATTGAAAGAATCTATGTTAAAAGACTATACATTCATCACATTAGTCACAATCCAGTGATTAATTAATGTAAATGCCTAGACTCTACAGGATGCTATTTGCAGTCCAAATAGTTCATGGGTGACAGTCGCAAACTGTTAAATGAGTGACACGAAATTCAAACTCCAGCTAGGACACTGACTCCTCAATACTGACTGTATTCCTTGATGACAAGTGCCAACTAGTACAAAACCTAGGTTATGAACGGTTTTCTGACTACTACTTCCAACTGCCCTAGGAGCTCATACTATCTGAAAGTCTGTTCATTAGGCTATTTGGATAGAGAACTAACCATTTTTAAGTTAAAATTCGTAGAAAATGCATACCCATTGAGATCTATTAAAAGAAATATAGGTGAAAAACAGCATTCCTGGACAAGATGCATAGTTTCTAAAATATTGCTTATAAGCCTCCAGTTCAAATGAGATAGTGCTGGAAATATACTGAAAGGAAATTGATGTAAAGTGGTAGACTTAGCTAGCTATAATTTAAAACTAATGCTGTGTACAAAAACAATTTCTTAGACTCTTTATTTGATATGGTCATATCTAAGTTACCTTATGTAATTTTATTTACTTATTTTCCCTTTCCCCCAATATTTACAAGAATGTTACTGTTTATTTGGCTATTTTACTACTATTATTATAAACGCTTAACCTCGAATGTTGGTTATCATTCGCAAATCATTCATTTCAAGTTAATGAAATCCATGGTTATACAGTTCTCGCTAATTATCTTGTACTTATCATCAATTCCCTCTGATCACTACCTATTTATATAGCTTATAAATATACGGTTGAATTTCACAACACAACTGATTAAAATATTAACAAACATAAAATAGAGTGTACGCTGTTAAAGAGTACCATATTAGGACGACACAACTGTCCAGTGTTCCTTGGTTTTCAGTGGTACCCTGCCAACATTAATCTGTTATGTATTCAATTAACTAAAAATATCAATCTCCGAAAACCTTCTCAATTCAATAAACATACAATCATTAACTATCCTATATTTTACCAGACATTTCTATAGATTGCAAAGGTATAAAAATGAATTCAGTGCGAATAAATCATTCGCTGAATAAATTTGTATTATGAGTAAACGAATATATTTAAATTAATTAAAAATTTTGATTTGCTTTGTTCTAACTTATCATACTGTTTTTACATAATACCTTGATAATCCTCATTTGCACTAAATATATACTACTGAATAAATTGTTTGTTACAAATAAGTAATTTGTTTAGTACGTAGATATTTTGCACTACAGTGACTCTGCAGTGATCGATAATAATTTTAATGAGTGAAATTACATAATGCAGATGATGTAAACACAATATCTCCTGGTATCCTTTTTTAAGATAGACGGATTATAAATGTAAGGTGAAAGCAGCCACTACTAAGAGAAAATATTTTTAAGAAAATTAAATTTGTATAACCGAAACTATTTCTAATTTTAGAAAAATATACTTAGTTATTATTTTAATGAATTCATACTTCGGGTGATTAAATAAATAGCCTAGAATAGAACTGAGTATAAAGAATATTTTTAGCCTGCTTTTTTGAAAGTGATTGCATTAGTAATAAATATTGTAAACGAGTATAAATCACTTGTTTGATGCTTAATTTAAATATAGAGTTTTGGTAAACAAGATACATCACGCACATCTCAAAAGAATACATTAGATCACATGATTGATGAACTTGTTTCAACGATGTGTAAACTGATTTCGCTCACAATCAACAGGATTACATGACTAGACCAGAAGGGGTCAAATATAGGTCAAACGTGTTCCAAAATAATAAAATGTATCCATTACGTAATGATTTCGATAGCAAAATGATATACTTCGGTGACCGTTTCATGACATGTTTTGTTTATATTTTATGTAAGAATTCACTAATTAACGGAATTTGATGTATCAAGGGTACAAGGGAATTAAGAAACCTAAATGTTACGTAACCTTTTAGAATGACCAAGGACATTGGTGGTCGGTAAACGTCAGAGCGATGGAAACGACTGCTGGGATGAAAAATAAAAGTAAAACTGTGAGAACTCAACAAGGAAATCAGTATTAGAATATTGTATGTTAGAATAATTCAGAGATAAAGATGGTACAATAATTTACTCTCAATTTAAAAGATTAGACTGATAGGTGGAACAATGTTGCAAACAGTTCTATTGGCCTCCAGCTACATTTCGTTTCCCTATTATCTCCAAACTACCTGGGTGGGAAATTGATCAGATTCCTAAAAAACAGTAAGGTAGAAAACCTTGAGTAATATGAAACCATGGGATGAAACAGTACCAAATAGGTTGACCGCAGATAAATTTAGCGATGGCGGTTTACTTTCTGCAGATAAGTTGACTGACATAATGATTGAAATATGAGAGCTAGAAGCAATCTTATTTGACTAGACATTGTTTGTGATCATCCAAGTCTGCAAGAAAAACGAATATCTTCTCGTGATAACCACAGGAGGACTAAAGAAATTGGATGCTTTGACCACCTCAGTTATCTTAGAAATTTGATCAACTCTGGAGGGCTGGTGTCTGACGAAAATCCAGTACGAATTCAGATAGCTCGTTTGACTTTTGTTAACTTGTAGAGCTGACGAGGGAAGGACAAATATATTTCACAGCAGTGCACTCCGTATTAACATATGGCTGCGAAACGTGAGCTATAAAATTAGAGAGCACTAGTGGGCTGAAAGTCCTTGACCATTGATGTCATCTAAGCATCGGTCGTGTAACGTGGAACAATTGAGTAAACAATATTAGTTGGGCACAATAAACTGGACGAACATGGCGAGTTGGTTGAATTAGTTGTAAACTTTTATTGACTGAGGTGGTTGGAAAATGTAATACTCACACCAAATAACTGCCTAAGACACGACGCTGGTTAGTGTAATCAAAAGAGGGTAGGAAATGTAGGTAGGGCCAAAACGGAACGCAACATTAATTGATAAAACCGCCGACTGTTATTTAGAGACAATAATCTTAAGTATTGGTAAGAGACATTGTGTGACATGGCCCAGATGTGGCAATAGCGGATCAGGTATATTCACTTCTAATCGTCTGCTAGATATTATGTTCCGTTAACCTCAAATACACACGCTCTTTACGCTTCCTATTTAAGAATATTATTTTGGTACTATTCTATTTAGTTTGTTCCCTTAGTACTAATAAGGTAGAAAAATTTGAGCTAATTGTTGAAACATTCCCCAGGTTTTAATTTGTTTATGAATGACCGAACCTATTTGAGCATAAATGAGAAAATAAGAGACAGAGAGATAAATCAATAAAATATCTACTTTGTTCTTTAATCTAAAGAAATTCGATGATACGAATTACTTCTTTCCAATAGACAAGAGATAATATGCATTGTGAATTATAAGGTATCAACAGCAATTATAATTATCTTCTTATAAATTGGACTTCACGAAGACATTTTAATCACCCAACACTATGAGGATCCGTAGCCCAGTCAGAATGATAAAATTATCCAATAAATGGATTTAGTATTTTATTGATCCTCTATGTATATATAATATACAACATTTTCACTAGTCAATGACTTTAAAAGGTAAACCATATGATTCGTTCATATCTGAATGAGTTGTATGTGCAAGCAAACAATAAACAGGACAGTTCATTACTAAGATCTTAAATTAGGAGTATTTTAGAGAGTACTTCATAATATTGTTTGAGTTGGATATTTACTTAAATTTAATATTACAATTTAAAACTAGTAATTATTTTTGTTTGACTGAATATGTTACAGATTGATGTTGATAGGATACTAGTGAGAACCAAAGAGCACTAAGAATACGCTTCGCTCTAGTGCGGAACTTCACAGCAGTGCGCACCCTAAATTCAGCCTTATGGATTTCAGGTTGGCAAACACCTAACCCTTCGCACCACTGGGACGGCACCCAACAGTAGAATTCCCACTTCCACAAATGTGATATATAGCGCGACGATCATACATGGGACGGAATCTGGGGTGTGCACCTCTGAGGAGTTCCACAGTAGAACGAAACGGCTATTCAGTGATCCTTAATTTTCAATGGTGCCTTGTCAACATCAATCTATGACATATTCAATCAAATAAAAATATCATTCTCCACAAAAATAACCATCACAATCCAATTATTTTTTCCATGTTTAATACCACAAGATTACCCGTAAAGACGTTTGCCAGGATGTTCATTTGTTTACGGTCACAAAGAAATATTACAGAAGTAACGGTTCAATATGGAACTAACTTCTACATTCCATGGTGTAAAATATTTCGTCAGTGAGATATTTGAATTAAGAGGTTCATAATTCACACAAAAGTAACCAATTAATAGTTTAAAAATAAACTTAATATGTTGGATAAATGTTGGCTACAAAATTATACTCACCACTTAAGTACAAAAAACATGCATTCATATTAGAAAATTTTAAACATAAATTCGACTCCATGAACGAAGTGTAGTTTTTGAAGCATTACTTCCAAACGGAAACAATGGGATTCTGTTATGGTTCATTTACTAAAATTTCCAGCACATTACTAGAAATTGGATCCAGTTAGTTGACTTGTTTTACATTTTTTCCAACTGACAAAAGCTGTAAACCTCTATTTCTACGAAACTACGATCTAAAACATCTCTGTGACTCTTAGTTTCCACAAACCAAATTTGTTGGTTTAATTATTCTTCAAAGATATAGATAATTCTTCAATGGAGGAGCGTCTAATTTTCGGTAACTCACTTCATACTTGACTGCGCTAGTCACGTTGTTGATAAAAACAGAATGTATATATATAAAAACCCTCATTACATTTTTGAAGTATGGCAAATTTGTGTACAAATGATTGCATACAACTATGTTCATCTTCAGAATAAATCTAATTTTCCAGTACACTTTAGCAGTAACAAACCTTTTCAAGGTTTCATATTTACATTTAAATTAATTTAAACCAACTGATGTTTTATTTATAGCAGGTAAGCTATTTATTGTTTCCACAGTATATGGTCCAAATAATAGGCTGATGGCATATTCTAGGATAAATTACTTCACCTTATTTAATGGCGACCTCTTCGCACGTTAGTTAGTTAACAAAAATAAGTGTACCGAAATTTTGTATAATTTTTGATAATTTACACATTAATATAATATCCTAGAAAAGAGTAGGATAACACGTAGAAATAACCAAGTAATATTCTGATCATTCTAAATTGGCAGTAAATACCAAGCATTTTTTGAAGCTCGTCTCTGTAAAATCGTCATATTAAACTGGATGTCTCCGTTTTCTCTACGTTTCATTTCCACTTACTAACTTTCCTTTATGCTGTGTGTATAACATTGCAGATGATCGAAATATTTACACATATTACACTTCCATGATAGCTCTGTAACTACGACAAAAAGAAACCATGAAGTACTAAGGTTTATATTGTCAAGTAAATCAATTTTAAAGACTTCACGCTTTGGTTGGAAATAAAAAATATATATAGACATAAATTTAAAAACACATAACTAGATGAATAGCACTTACAGCTAATGTGCTATTAGAAGTTTGTGAATACGGTACAAATGAAAGTGAACTCATAGTAACAAGGAAAATTGGTGGGTGAAAAAAAGGAATTAACTGGAAACGACAAAATTAAACGCATAGAAATTGTAATCACATAATATTATAAAATAACATGTGCAAGGTAAATTTCAGGAGACGACAAGGATTTGTAAAATCACCACACTACTGCTAATACGAAATCCACTATTTTTAATTTTAAAAAAAGCAAAAATTAATTTGGAAAACGCAAGAAAATTTTAAAATTTAGATTAAGAATTATCATGTATCACATAATACATACAATTCCCACCACGTTGAAAGCAACCGGGAAGTGGTAACCACTTCCAAGCAACTAAAATACACTCGAGATTATCATTCTAATGTTTTAACGATATTCACCTCCAACCCTCATCTTTCTTCTACATCTCCAACACATGCTACAAGTGCTGATGATTCGAGTTCACGAAATCCTATCCAACGTTTCTAGAAACTAAGCTCTAAACTTCACGCTAAAGCTCCTAACGTGCAAACACCGTGTGAAATCGGTTAACAGATCACCCTAACCAAAACCTTACAATCTCTTGCCATTGATGCATGCTGTATCTCTGCAACACATAAACAGGACCCCAATGTGGTCATTCACTCAACTTAGTCTAATCAGCACGGAAAATCAGTGCCACCTACTCTTCGTCGCCCTAGGGACTCGATAACAAGTTCTTGTGGCCTTATTGGTGTAGCAACAGCACTAAATATGAAAGCAGGACAAGCGATTCTTGAATAGATTCCTGTCAACAGACATTTATTTGCTGCCCTTCTAAATAGTACAGCAAAACCTCGGAAAAATACAAACATATCTCGATGCCTTTCTGTTATCTATGCGCATACCCCTTCTTTTTGACTGCAGCTCCGAACAAATACAAGACGAGTTCTACAAGAAATTTGCCTAAATCCTTCAGAAAACTAGACGCTCAAACAATAATCATAACACAAGACTTTAACACCCAAACAAGTAAACTAAGTCAAGTTGAAGAAAACTCCGGTGGGTTTTACAGCGTCCCAGCCCAATGAACAAACAATGGAAAGCAACCCCTACAAGTATGTTCAGATTACTATTCATTCCTAACAAGAACATTCTTCAAGCATAAGAAGACAATGTGTAACCTAATGAAACTGAACATCAGCAAAACAATCGACACAAATATAACATATCGTCACCAGTCACTGTTGCAGAAGCTCAGTAGAAGACTGTCACTCATTCTGCAACCCATGTTTGAACTCTGACCATGCAGTAGTAAGAGTATGCATTTCTATACGTTTTACTGGACGTAGAAAGGTCAAAACAATAAAACCTCTTGGATATCAGTTCGTGAACGACAAGGGCAAGAATTCATTCAGAGGAGGACTTAGTTGATCACGGGAAAAATAATTAGGAACGGATTTCAAGTAGCTATAAATGCAGCAGCAATACTGCACCCAACTTAAATCGAAGGGTTAGGAAAAACCAATCGATCTTCGAAACCACTAGTAAACTGATAGCGGTTGGGAAGTTCATTCTGCTAGGCTCGGAAAGTAAAGAGTGATGAAAACCCAAACGTAGACTAACAAAAAGTCTATGCAAGGGTCGTGAATAGTGATGAGTAACTGAAGCAAAGCGATAGACAAATCTAAACAGCTATTCCGACTATAAATGCCGGCAATTGAAAGTCGGCTTTTAGCGAGACTATCGAATAAAATATGTTTTCCTCATTTTTTTCTCAGTCTAGACGACTAGACTGATGGGCTGGACTCTCACAATCAGCTCAACTGGCCTCCAGTTACCCCTTCGATTCCGACAAACTTCGAACTACCTGATGGAAAAATTGACACGTACGGAACTCTTTCTGAGGTTCAAAAACTGAGTAATTTAGAGCGAAGGGAAACAGGGAAGAACTCGATATATAGGCCCCAGATAAGTTTAAGGACGGCAGTCAATTATTAGCTGGTAGATTGTCTTATATATAAGCTAAAGTCTGGGATCTGGACGTAATCCCATCAGACTGATCTCAATTGCTAATCGTCCCAGTTTACAAGGACAGAAGTCCAGTTGTGACAACCACAGAGGCATCACTTTGACTAACATACTACCTAAAATATTAGCCACGGTAATCATACGATGTTTATCTAAAGCCAGGGAATGTGAAACTCGGGGAAATCAAACTGGTTTCAGACGTATGTATTGACCAGACATTTACTCTGCTTACTTTCTAGAACACAGGCATAGTCACGATTGTCCGACAATTGTGGTATTCCTTGACTTTCGACCCCGTAGATCGATAAGTTCTGGAGCCATATTTGTATCTCCAAGTCTCTCCACTTGAACACCATGGGTCAATTTAGAGTTCATGGCAAAATGTCACAAAAAATTGCCAATCTCAAGTGTCGATCGCCACGGTTGTCTCTTATTGCCCCCCCTTACTATGTAACTTCATCATAGATATCTTTCTAGAAGTCACACATTCTTCAGCTAACCTTTCAGAAGTTGACCGCCTACCAAGAGGCCTACTTATAGATTTGTAATATGCAGACAACTTACTCCTATACGGTGGAGATGCTGACAACATTCAATCTCATGAACACCTCAAGCTACAATCGAAGAAATTAGGGAAACTGTTAGGGATTCGAAATCCCTAGAAATACAATTGTCATTTTATCAAGTTGTATTGATTTTTTGTTAACATGATTTGTAAACCTTCATCACTCTATGTGAGCACATTTGACAACATTTAATTGTATTATTAAAAGTGTTGATAATTTTATTTGATGAATAATCATCATGATTATTTTGTATATATAAGCGAATGTGTAAAATGTAATCCGACTCCGAATCTTATTCCGACCTGTCTGGTTAATCTATTGTCTTATTCTTCTATCTACGGCTTGGGACTGAGTGGGCCTAAGCAAGTCGCGTATTATCAACTAGGCACACTTCAACAAACGTCTGCTACAACCAACCGACAAAACTTTTTCTCACGTTATAACAGAAACGTTTCTCTGACCTCAAATGCAAAATGTTATTTCAAGACGGGTCTGCATCAACCCCGACTAGACATGGGGAGTGAAGTAGTTGAGGACGTTGACCAGCTCACTTATCTTGAAAGCCCCAATTCTCAGATGTAATTCTAGAACCATGTTCAAGACATAAGATTGGAAGAGAATCAGTTCTATATAATAGTTAGAAATTATCTTTCTGAAGTTTGTCGATACAATGATTACCTGAGCAATTGAATAAATACTGTCTTTTGAGAAATCACAGATATCTCAGCTGATAGTGACCCACAAAACATACTAAATTATCATATGCCAACGACTTTGTCAGTTAAGCTATTTAAAGACAGCTACAGTACATTAAAACAAGAGTATCACTGCAAAATATTTGACATTTCAAAATCAGCCAGTAAGTTAAATGGACAAAAAGAGTTATCATAACATAACCACATCATAATGATTATGAAGGATAACACGAACCATGTAAAGAACTGTATTTTTACAGATAATGCAGCTGTGCATCCCTGCTCAGATTCCATAACTTGGTCATAAGATCTATACATTTCAATAAAACCCGTGATTTAAGTAGTTACATTGCATACCTATCTTATAGATAGCTGCAGTTTCTTCACTAATATACAAAACTGCATAAAGTTCATAAGGCTTTCGATTATGATATACCCGTAAACAGAAAATTACCATTAGTCCAAATTACGGAAATGCATCGTGTTTTACTCTGACAATTTTTAGTTTGGGAGCAATGTATATATCAAACAAGATCTTCAGTACGCACAATGATTATCTCATAATTTCATGGTTACATATGATAGTTAGTAAAACATGAACGTATACATTAGTCACTTCAAATGCTCAAAAACACATGACAATAGAGTAAGATAAAAATAACACATTTCGTTAACAATCAAATTATACAGACTTCTTCAAAAACCAACAGTAAAAGGCAAGTAAGTAAAGTTTATTAAGTATGAAAAAATCAACGAGTCTTTACAAAATGAAAAGTTGAGTGAGAATGGTACTCATATGGATACTTTTAAAACAAATGAACCTATGGAACTATCCATCCAAATTGAAAGCAAGTACTATATTCACAAACAAACTTCAGATTGACAATATGTATAAGACAACCATCCTAAAGAGGAAGTGCAAATATTTTTAGAGAGAAGGCATCAGAAGTATTTTTCCTGCTTCCGCTTATTCTAAAAGGGAGAGTAAATGAGATGCACATCCGCGTACATTAGGACAGACTGTCGGTGTAGTAATCCAGTAATTGATGATTTTACGAGCTGATTCCCACCCAGTAAATTCATCAACATTTGTATCAGTATGTTCATTATCTGCATTTAAAGGTAAATCATTCAAACCAAGCATAGCGGATGCAAGAACACGAATACGTTGAGTTTTTGAATGTTCATCACTTGAATCTGACCCTGAAGTTACTAATAATAAACAGGTACCAAGTGACACAAATAAATGATAAACAGCACTAGGGTGTAATAGTGTAACACCATTACAACCTTGATCTAAAGCAAGTGATAAAATATTAAGACTAGTTCGAATACAAATACCAGGCATAAAGCGCAGTTGAGGAGATATATTTGACTCGATAGGTAATGGTTTCGACAAATGGGCAAGTACGGTCAGATTATGCACCAAGTTGGAGAATGCAACCTAAGATTGATATACATAAACAGACAGATAAATAAACCAAGAAAATTAATCAAAATGTTAAACTGTTTTATCACATGTTGCTCGAGATATACTAAGAAATTACTTAGAAATTAAACTAAAAGAAATTTGAAACATGAAAGTCGCGAAAACTGATAATAAAGGAAAACCCAATAAACAAAAAAATCATTGGCCACATTTCTATGCTAGTGGTAGTAACTTATGTCCGCTTAAGTAATAAATAATTATATTGGAGCAAGAAAATTCACTAACCATATTGGCTAAGAGTTTACACGATATAGCGATCAATCATCCACGTATAGGGAAACACCTAAGAATTACGATAACGGGTTCATTTCTGTTTATGGTAATAAAAAGAGTCTAATGAGAAGATAAGGTCAGTCAGTTACAACGTAGAACTTGCCCAGGCGTCGGATCCCAAACATGCACACATTGATGTTTAAGGTAGTCAGAAGATTGATTTATGTCAGCGTCTTAATCAAATAGAACTATGTTATCTACGTACTCTAAGTCAACAAGTGCATCACCTAAAGGAAGGCCAACCCCCGAGAAGTCACACCACGCAAACCTTAATTCTAAACGCTTGTCTATGACAAAGGTAAATAAAAATGGGGAGCGGACAACCTTAGCGAACACCACTTGAAGTAATCGATTCCGATAACAGTTTGCCATAGGCTCTAAGCTAACCAGTACTGTTCGAGTAGAGTCTGTACAAAGTTGATGTACTCCACTAGTATACCTTTCAATGACAGACAGTCACATAACCTTGCGATCGACAGAGTCAAACGTCCACCGTAAGGTTAAGGAATATAGCTATTGTTAGACGTCTAGAAGTGTGTTTAGGTTATAGAATCTGCCGAAGTGTGAGTAATTGGCCTATACAATTATATCCAGGTCTGAAACCATCTTGGTTTTCTCGAGTTTGTTCTTCACGAGCTTTAGTTAGGCGTCCAAGTATTATTGAGGTTAATATTTTAGACATTGGGACTATTGGTGACTGAGATCAATCAGATGGGATTACGTCCAGTTTCCAGATTCTAGCCAAGACCTTAGTTAATCTCACTGCTAAAATTTGACCACCATACTTAAATATCTTAAAGGTAAATTCATCAGGACATGCTGATATCCCTCGCCGAAGATTCCCTACGGCCTTTTCAACCTCACTAAGACTTGGGGGACCGATATCAACTTGTCATTCAGAATGCTCCGGATGAGGGGTAACTGAGGTGAAGCTGAAGGGCAGTTGAACTATTCCTTAAAACGTTTTGCTAATTAGTCTAATATCCTGGACTGACAGTGAATAATAGTATCATCATTTTCAAAGATAGTTTCACCTTTAGTTGGATTTCTGATACTTGTTCCCGTGATACGTCTGAACAGCTGTCGACTGTTACCTACTGCCACTACCTTTACCATCCCTTGTGCTTACAATACATACATCCTTTAGTCTACCTACTTGAGCAATAAAATCAACAGCTACTATTACTACATCAGAGTCAGCCTATTTTAAGAAGGTTGGAAAGTTTTCTGTAAAATTCATCTTTCACTCCATTTGTCCCGTCTGGACAGACAGCGCACAAGCGACTGTCTGTTGCAATTTAGCCTAGGAGAGCTTGTTCTGCTTTCGACCTCAATGTTATACCTACACCAGGAAGGCCTCGGGTAGTAGCAGTGGGGACTCTGAATATACAAAGGACTGATTCTTTATTTTGGCAAGATGAAATCAAGGGGATGACCGTACTTGGATCTCGTATACGCGCTTTGGAGACGCAGCACGCATGGATGACGCGGGATTCTAGAGTCCTAGATAAGGGAGCCTGTTGACCTATTTGACACAAGGTCCGAACACTAAAAGCTCCGACACGTAGTTTAGAGCGAGGTTCCAGAAGACCAGGAATAACACTTCGTAAACTCGAACCATTAGCATTAGCGCAGCGAGATGATAAAATTGTGCGAGAGATAAGAGAATCATTAAGAGTTGAGAGTGGGATTCGACCCCAAACAAGATGATCTCGTATGCTGTTAGGGAACGATGACGGTCTTCATTTCCTGGCTGCCCACACCCTGGAAGGATATTACTTCTTGAAGGATTTTAAAAGGAGGCTAGGTTAATGTTGGTCTTAGTAACTTGAGAGCGTGACCGCAGAGCCCAAGAGACAATTGCATAAAGCCAATTATGTACGGCCCTTTTATAGAGAGTTTTCAAAGTGTTAGCTTCACTCTTTAAGATGCCTACCACCGGAGACGGAGATCTGTAATGTAAGATGAAGTAAGACACTTGTAGGGTCGACATTTTCTAACCTTTTCCTTCCAATTTGAGAAGGCAACATAACTGCAGATGCTGGTTATCCGAGGGAAACACCCAGTTGTCATCACATCCCACTACAGTCAGCATTATAACTTCACCTTCAGACCTTATGTTGCTGCCCTTAGTCTTGTCGCTCTCTAACAGACCTGCCTGGCATGATAGGACTTAGAGGAACATGTGTTGAAGCCAATATAGCACTGTTGAGTCATCACGAAAGGCAACCCCAACCACCACGAAACTGTAGTAGCTACGGTCGGGACTGAGAAGATTTAATTACGGTAAAATGCCTTTACGGTGCTCCTTGTATTCTAACGGATCCGCAGATATTTAGTCTGGGATGAAAATTAACTTAGATTCAAGAATGTTCATAAATCCTCTAACCAAATATTTGACTCATATATAATCAATGTATAGCTAGGTATAAATGTGTGGTAATTTACCTTTCCAAAAGATATCAAGAAGACAACAAATTAACATGATAAATAGTGAATAAATCAAAACAGTGCAATCTGAGTGAGAATTATGAAACGATAAGAATGTAGTTATAGAAGATGGGATACTAAAATAAGTGCAAAGAGATTGTGGGATTAGAGAATTTTAACACGATAAGTACATCTGTGTCACACTATGAGTGATTCTGAGCCATATCACCCAACGTGCCTAGTCATTAATAGCGGTTGTCACGTAGATTTCACCTAAGTAATTTGAATCTACTAGCTGTGATAACAGTCAATGGTTTCACAGACTAGTTTTCCATCTTGATTTAGATGCCCTTAGTAATCAACCAACCTACCACTACGCTCCAACAGCAAGTTAAAGTAAATGGTGGCTGTTAAAACGTAATACGTGTACCACCCACTTCAGTCTATGAAGATTCACAGCCATACTAACCAATATGCTATATTTGTCTAGTACGCTATGTTTAACTTCACCATTTCTTACTCAGTCATACTGGAACAATTCTACTAATACATCTATAAACTATGGATTTTTCCTACTTTCATTATCCATACTTCACACTCATAGGGTAATACATAAAGGATTCGATCTTTCATTGGCTGGAAAATGGGGAGTATACATAAGACAGAAAATACAAACAAACATGCAAATAAGATCTGACCTGGTGTTGTTTGCGTGTTATTAACTGCAATTTATTATCGTTAACAATTTCGAATATTTTCCCCGTTATTCCAATGGTAGCAATTAAAGACTTAGGCACCTTTGGTTTAGCACTTGTTGAAGATGACGACGAGGAAGACTGACATCGAATAATATCAATATATCTCGGACAATCTGCAGCTAAACAATTTACTAACAGCCGTAATATCAGTAAACAATTTGCACTTGACAAATCAAGATTATCTAGACTGATTGATAATAAATGATTCCAATTTGATGTCTCGAATATAATATCACTAGATTTTGGCCAAAATACTAAACAGCGCAAAATATCCAATAAAGGAAATATTAAATCTACCAATAAAAAACAAAAAATCCATTTTAGGAAACTGAATGGATATAAACAAGCTGACATCAATCACATCAGCTCCATAATATACTCGAAAAGTTAATTATCCAAAGACTGACTTTAACAAGAACCCGAATTTTGTGACAACTACAAAAACGAATTCAACGTAAGTAATACTTGTTACTATGTTATTCCGTATATTGTAATTTGTCTTATAATTATGTGCTATTTCGCACATGTGACAATTCTTATTCTCCATCCACTCAAGTAATAACAAGTATACTGTGCATTTGTTCACCTTACAGAATGTATTATGAATGTCAAATACGATAAACGACGGTTGATGAGATATATATATGATATCGTCTAGGTTTAACTAAGATTTGAATTCGTATCGCTCGATAATTTATTAACATTTATTAACAACTGGATCTATGCGAGCAACATAGAGACCAGCAACCAATAACGTGATGACACCAACAGAATAACATCTCGAGTCGAAAATAGAAACTAAGACAGCGGAAAACTTGATATTTCAGAGGCATAAAATTATAATTCCTCAGGTTTATATATATATATATATATATATATATATATATATATATATATATATATATATATATATATATATATATATATATATATATATATATAACTAGGGATAATCTAATAAGATAATAAAATTACCAAACTTAAAGTCACAACATAATCACGTGAGGAAAAAATGAGGAAATATAACGTTTACTTCTCAATTTAACAATGTAATAAGAAAATGAAAAGTAGATTAGCACCGATCTTCATACCAGCAGGTTACTACTAATTTATAAAAAATAACTTTTAAACACCGCTTACATTCAAGTGGAACCAATTAGTAGGAAGTACTGATGTAGACGTACTACGTAAATGTGGTTAATGTTATTCTTTCCAACACCACTCACTAACGTGAATGAAATATACTGCCACAATATGCTTCTGTATAGTATGGTGGCTTGTAAAATGATTTCGTAGAATAATATTCACAGTACTAAGATCAAAACATGCAATCAATTCATACAGTGATTTATGGATACTGTGTAGGGAAATGTATGTTTCCGTTAGTCTGATTACTTTTAAAAAAATGTTTATCATTATACAGCAAAATATGTATCCTTTCGAATCTAAACGAAAATTATATTGTTTACCTCACATAATTTTATTTAACAACGTTCGAAAAACATTTAAAACATACTTTTACTCTACTTTGAAATCAGTTAAAAGGTCACAACACTTAAAATAATCTTTTGAAAGTTTTACAAAGATGATACAGGAACTTAGGCTATGTTAAAGTAATAAATTAAGCCAATAATATTATAAAAATGTTATGCAGTGTTGAACAAACGCAGTGAACATTTAATCCGATTTCGAACACGTGTTGAAAAATTCAACTATTATGATATTGCATATTTGTGATCCAATAAACTAACTTTTAGAATTTCTAATTTTCTGGTCAATACTTTTATAAATGAACCTTATTGACACTTATGATGTTTATTGGAACGATTTAGACAATTTCGTCGATTTTACCTGGTTAATAGATAGACACAAAACTTCAATAAAACTTTTCGATTCACTTTATCTCATAACTTACGTATGTATCTACTGTAAATGATTAAAATCTTCAACAATCATCTTATCATCAAACTTAAAGACAAACTGCACAGCATCTATTGTTATCTTCAATCAAAATAATGTTGATCATTACTCGATGACCAACTGATGTGAATATCTCAGTCCTACAGGGAGTCGGATACAATTCGCTAGAAGAGCTCAAGGATAGAGTTTCAGACTGTAAAATTGGGTGACTGAAGTAAGAACATCAGTCTCGATAGGATTTCAGGGTATGCCTTGTGAATGGGTGTCAGCTCGCAGTGTGGTCTAGCTCAGAAGGCGCAATAAAAAAATGCACCGATAAGGATAGTGCCTGAAAGGAAACCACACACTAATATATACTGCTCATTCACTAAATGAACGGAAAAATGATCAAAAATACTGGATACAGCATACTTAGTGAACACTAAAAGCTGCAATCAAATTTAGTTTCTAGGATCGCCATAAAAACAAAATGTGACCTCAGAATAAACAAATAACAATATGTTTACATGGGATTGCATACCAGGAGTCCATTTGTTTATCACATCTATAATATTTGTAGTAAGATAAACAGCTTGATCCTCAATACAATTATCAATGTCAAAATTTCTGCAAGCTTCTAAAAATTCATGATCCAGTGGAATATGTGACTGTTCATTGAATGATTCTAGTTTAGCTAAAGGATAATAATTAGGATATTTCTAATCAAGCAGTATTGTTATAACAATATTTACAGACGAGCACGCATTTGTAGCTCAAAAGTTACAAGTCACATCGCTTAAAATATAGTATAATGATGAATTAAAAAAAAAAAAAATGAGAAAACTACTTTTGGATTTTTGTGACAAATTCATGACATATAAAGCATAATAGAAACAGCTTTGAACAGCGCATGAAACGTTCGAAAATATTAAGAAAACTTAATTTCCTACGTCATAGTATGCAAATGGGTATTGAATGTATCAAATCCATACTTACATCTAGGTAGATTACACACATCATTTGAATTACTCCGTTTTCTCGTAATTCACCATGTTTATGATGAACACGCAAATAAATCACTCTATTGGTAGCTCATCTTATAGTAAACAATCTGATGAAGTAAAAACGCCAAAATAGATAACGACATCCAGGGATGACTTCTCCATATAGATAATGAGATAACGATTATTCTCCGAGATCTTCATAGCTATAAGTTACTTTCACTTGGAAAACGACGGAAAAGTAATGAGAACATTCTGTAATACTGTACAATTTGATTCCTAACTGATACTGACTACTTATGTTCTTTTATTGCGAGTATATAATGATTGGGAACCAAATTGTAAAGTATGGCAAAAAGCTTCAATCACTTTTGCCACCGTTTTCGATATGTAGGCAATTACAAATCAACAATCCTGTAAACTAGTATGTGGCAAAAGTGACTCTTGAAATGTGTTTTATTTTCGATCGAATACAGTTAGCGTACCCTAACTCTTCAGTTAATTTACTAAGCATCCATCGAGTAGTGATAGAATCTCTAAAAGCGAACTTATATCTAAAAGAAAATTGCGAAAATGTATTTATATATTATAAATAAATAGTACATCCAAATGTCAAAAACTAATTTACTCATTAAAGGACCAAGACTGATCGACCTCATAGATATAAAAGTTTCTGAAGGAAAAAAAGATGTTGAAACTGATGTGCCATCCGAACAGGAATTTGCTACAGCCAAAGAATGATTGTTTGGAATATACCGATGTGCTCCGGTAAAAGGATCGCTATGCGAAACATCATTGATAGCATCTGAACTAATTGGTGATCCCGCATTTTGAATAATGAAATTAGCGATTGCATCCAAATAACCAGCAGGTAAATCATGTTTTTGAATAAATGAATGTGCTGAGAACCATGGATCCTCAGTACGATTGTAAGGTAGCTTGAGGCCTGGCATACTATCGTCAATATCAACCGTAAATACAAAATCGTATTCCTTAGAAGAAAATGCAAAAAATAATGCCAATCAAGCGGAACCAAATAAGCACTTGGAAAGCGTGTAGGAATTAAACGATGAATCACAAATCAAACAATAAATACGCAAATCAATAAGATATATTTGTTATGTTGGGTGATTAAAGAAGAGTAACGAGCTTTCTGAACTGTGCTTTGGAGGACTATTTTAATGATTTTGGTTGTGAGTAGTGTAGACATTTCATTTCTAAGATTATGTTGCTCTTGCCCTATCCTCACGTTTAGTGTATTTGCTCTTAATATATTGTTTCTTACTATGAACTACAGTTAACTGGTTGTGTACAAGATGTCGCCTTTGTTCTGTATTAATGTTAGCTTACTGATTGGTTTGCTGTGCAGTCTAGTTTTATGTATATATAATGTGTGAAATACAATTCTAACTCGGATTCTGTCTGGTTGGTCTATCGTCTTATTTTTCTATCCCCGGCTTCCGACTGAGTGAGTATGGAGCAGAAGCGCATTTATCGACTAGGCAAACCTCATTGGCGTTCGATAACTTAACCAATTTTCGTCGCATCATAACAATATTGTGCATCGCATACTCGGCAAGTTTTTTGAATTTTTTCGAAATCCCAATTGTGTACAGTGGTGTAGCGACTACAAGCACTTAGCACTAGATTTCAGATCGCCAGTCTAAATCACGATCAACCAACATCAGTTTTAGCAACTGGTTGTCGCATGAATAATATAGACTAGAGCCCAGGACAAAAATCTGTACTTGATAAGTTACTTATAATTTATCTAATTTGTAAAATTAAGTAACATATTTGTAATAAACCAATGAGTAGAAATTGAGATTTCTGACGCTTAGCGACTTAATGTAAGCTGCTTCTTCAGAGAATAATAAACAACCGAATTACATTACCATAAGTCTAAATAATACAATTTAACAAATGAAAATCTGTACAACCAAATTATCAGTCTGAAAGTGTCGAAGTCATGCCAATCTAAGCCAAGGTGATTCATAGTGAATCATGTTTGTGTATTTTCGGTTCGTTTGTTAATTGTCTGTGCGTATGAAGAATGGAGTATGTGGGGTGAGGAAAACTTTTAAGGATGACTAGTGTTTAATCTATGAGAAATTTGACATTTAATTGTCGTTGTTCGGGAAGATAGACCATGTTGGATGAATGATAAGGCCTTCCTTTCCACTAAGTGTAGTGGCGTATGGCAAAATATGAAATACTTCAGCCACGCGACTCTCTGTGTTTTGGAAAACTTATTTGGATGACTTTGGCACTATTCATGTAGATTTAGTGGTTGTTATAAATAGTATGCACTGCTGTTGCCGAGCTATACAGGATTCATGGGAGGTAGTTTTGTGTAGCTATCATGTTCCTTGTCATGAGTCATGATTCTTCGAGAAGACTCGCCAATGTAGAGGGCATTAGAATTGACACAATCTAATCTGCAGTTTTGTGTGGAGGTGAAAGGGATCTTTTGTTTTGTTTTTACCAAGTCATCTGGGATCGTGTTAAATGTTTTGTAAAACGCTCGAATTATATGTGGCTTTAAAATTCTTCGGTTTTATTCATACCGACTGTAGTGTTACCTTCGTCTGCTTCAGTAATAACTATGGATTTATCCTTTCGTAAAGAACGCAGAGCTTGTAATTCTTCTTTAGATAGGCTAGGAGGGAGATGTTTTTGTTTTCCCAAAATATGAGTTTTTAGGCGGATTGAATGAGAAACGTTTTCTGGTAGCTTTTCTAGTAAAGGCTCTAGAATCGGTGCAATTTCTAAGGTGGTGAAAAGTTTTCTGTGTAAATTGAAATTCAATCCTTTTTTCAGTAACGTGGTTTCAGATGTATTTAGAATTCTGTCCGAAAGGTTGTGAACAGTTCTTAAGATGAGAAGGCCTATGAGCATCTTTCCTCAAGACCTTATCAAATTATTGATGCAAAATATCTCACAACTATGAAGAATAAGATCAAATTGGAAACAAGTCAACTTCTAAAAGAATTAAACCCTATTGTCGGCGCCCCATTATGGTTTACCCCATATCCGAAATTAGGCACAACTTCACGTTTCTATGGTTTATCAAAGATTCATAAACCTGGTGTCCCATTAAGACCAATAGGAAATTTCAGGAACACTCCAACGTATGCACAATTCAAGCATCTGAGCAACCTATTGAAACCACTACAAAAAAATACTAAACCACTAATGAATTTCCAGCGCAAAAATTGGAAGCAGTGAAAGAAGTAATATTATGATTAATGGTGTAACGTTAATTACGCTGACCAAGATATGTAGTAAAATCATTCAAATAAGTAACAATACTGCGCTGTGTCTCATGTCAGCTGTTTTTAGAGTAACAACAATGGATTTTAGTATAAATAACTTTCGAATTTGTCGGCACTTATTGGCAAACTAGAGCCTTGAAAAAACGAATGCTCCATGTGAGGTACAAACTCCCAATACAGAACTCTCTATAAGTCATTTATTTTAATCTACGATTATTTCAATAGTTAAGGTGGTTCTGTGGAGATTGGTATTTAATTTTGTTGTATGTATTCGGCACAAATTGACTTCGGCTAGGTACGGTAATGACTGATCGCCATGCCATATCGGAAATTGATTGAGGTGGAAACTTCATCGCCGGACGCTAGCCTAGTGGTGCTGCTAGTTAAGCATTTGCTGCGAGACCCGAAGGTTCTGGGAAACGAGAGTGTGAAATGCTGAGGAGTTCAGTGCTATGATAACATAACATCCAGGGCTCCCTGGTTTCCAGTAGTATGCAGTCGATACTAATCTGCGATGAACACAAACAACGAGATTACAATATTTCTCAAACAAGATGGACAAGTATGTGAGGAAAACCGATGGGATAATGCAAAACATGATACTGATACCCAGACTTGTATTTCATGAAAGAAACCAATCACAAGGAAAAAATTTAGTACATAGAACCTACGTTTCAGAAGTGCACTGGAATAGACCACAAAAATAACAAACTGTCAAAATTGATAAAAGTCTATTAGATATCCAAGGAATTTATTCGATTTTTTTTCCACTTGCAGAGAATGGATGTAAGTGCATGTAGACGTATTGCTGCCAAATGAACTGTGAGGCATATCTTATTGCTCCAGTCACCAACTTCTGCTTTGTTGTAAACCAAGTGCCACCCACATTACTTAAATAACCATAGCATGATTTATGGTATTTCTTGTATAGTAGGGCAGAAATCAGTAGGTAAAACGATAACGTAATGTATCTCGATGTTTACTTTATGGAGATTCGTACGGTAAAGAAAACCCCTTATTTTTAAAAACTGATATTAATAAGATCAAATCAAGAGCAGCTAAAGTAATATAGTTCAACATGTGAATTTAATCTATCCATTGCTGAAGTTGACAGAATTAATGAAAACTAGCAGATAATAATAGTTTACCTTGCCTTCATAAACTTGACGGTTAGATGGTTGACTTCCCACAACGTCACCAACTTCAATCCAACGACTATCATGTGAAGACCACTGATAGCAAACAGGACGGCCATTGTCATTAATAACCATGATTTGTCCTTCCGATTTGCCTACATCATTACAAGTCATAATGATGATAGTAGAAAATAAGTGTTTATATAACGATGGCCCTAAATATCATTATTTGTAGCGATGTGTAATTTACTGTTAATATTCAAGAGAGTTTAGTGAATAACTGTGGGCATATGGACTCTCTAAAGAGACGCGTCAATATTATCTATGGTGTCTAGCAATAAAACGTAGGACGTGCGTTTTATCTCATTTGAGTCAGCTGGATATCAACAAAGGGAAATCACAAACGATAATGTTGAATATCACACACGTTGAATAAGTTAATAGCTATTATGAATCAGTAACCTGGTTGATAACACACCGACATTAGATGCGGAAGACACTGCGTCCAAGTCTCTAACGCTAAGATGAGGGTGTACATAGTTATCAGCTCCGAGCTTAGATTCCAAAAAAATATTCCTGTTTAGTACGGTGCACTTAATTTAGATAGTGGTTTATAATATAAGTAAAAACGTTAAAGTGTAACTTCTCCTTACCACCAAATAAAACGATGTGGGACAGTATGGTTTAATGATTATAACACTGAGTTTTCATCCAGTAGATCACGGGTTTGAGAGCCAACCTACCAACTTCAGTTTGAATATAGAGTTAATATCAATACTACTCACACAGTAAGGTAGTCAGCCAGTAAACGTAGAACCTGGCACAAACGTACATCAGTTCAAGTTGCGGTGCCTCGAGGAAAGTGCAGAGAGGAAAGCCTCAGGAAAAATCCCAGAGTAGTAGAGGCAGTAACAGCATTAAATGTAATATAAAGAAGTAGGGGTCGAAGATAAGATTCAGAAAAATACGAATCCGTAGAAAGAAAATACGATGAATTCAAAAAATTAACAATTTGAGAACAAACAATTGATGCATCCGCGCCATTGTGAACAACTTTGAGCCACGTCATTCAAAGTCTATAACCACTAGTTAAGATAACCGCGCGGACCCCAACCGGGTAGTCTGCATTGTTACCCACTGCCACTACCTTTTCCATCCCTTGTGCTTACAATACATACATCCTTTAGTCTACCTACTTGAGCAATAAAATCAACAGCTACTATTACTACATCAGAGTCAGCCTATTTTAAGAAGGTTGGAAAGTTTTCTGTAAAATTCATCTTTCACTCCATTTGTCCCGTCTGGACAGACAGCGCACAAGCGACTGTCTGTTGCAATTTAGCCTAGGAGAGCTTGTTCTGCTTTCGACCTCAATGTTATACCTACACCAGGAAGGCCTCGGGTAGTAGCAGTGGGGACTCTGAATATACAAAGGACTGATTCTTTATTTTGGCAAGATGAAATCAAGGGGATGACCGTACTTGGATCTCGTATACGCGCTTTGGAGACGCAGCACGCATGGATGACGCGGGATTCTAGAGTCCTAGATAAGGGAGCCTGTTGACCTATTTGACACAAGGTCCGAACACTAAAAGCTCCGACACGTAGTTTAGAGCGAGGTTCCAGAAGACCAGGAATAACACTTCGTAAACTCGAACCATTAGCATTAGCGCAGCGAGATGATAAAATTGTGCGAGAGATAAGAGAATCATTAAGAGTTGAGAGTGGGATTCGACCCCAAACAAGATGATCTCGTATGCTGTTAGGGAACGATGACGGTCTTCATTTCCTGGCTGCCCACACCCTGGAAGGATATTACTTCTTGAAGGATTTTAAAAGGAGGCTAGGTTAATGTTGGTCTTAGTAACTTGAGAGCGTGACCGCAGAGCCCAAGAGACAATTGCATAAAGCCAATTATGTACGGCCCTTTTATAGAGAGTTTTCAAAGTGTTAGCTTCACTCTTTAAGATGCCTACCACCGGAGACGGAGATCTGTAATGTAAGATGAAGTAAGACACTTGTAGGGTCGACATTTTCTAACCTTTTCCTTCCAATTTGAGAAGGCAACATAACTGCAGATGCTGGTTATCCGAGGGAAACACCCAGTTGTCATCACATCCCACTACAGTCAGCATTATAACTTCACCTTCAGACCTTATGTTGCTGCCCTTAGTCTTGTCGCTCTCTAACAGACCTGCCTGGCATGATAGGACTTAGAGGAACATGTGTTGAAGCCAATATAGCACTGTTGAGTCATCACGAAAGGCAACCCCAACCACTACAAAACTGTAGTAGCTACGGTCGCGCTTCTGACTGCTTTAGATACTAAAACTCCAAGAAGAGGTTTTATTTTTCCAGAAGTGATTACTTTTGCTTCAAATCCCATTAAAGGAGAGGCACGAAAGCCTGGATGAATGATTTAACGAATTTCCAATGGTGAACATTGACGTGTAGGTAATAAAACCATTTGATAATGGTCACGTTAAAGCACGGCTGTGATCCACCAGTATTCGATAAACAGTATCTTGATGTCACGCGCAAACAAGATCATTACTAATGTTGTTGTTTTTTCTAAGAATGATTTAGATCGATATGTGAGTTTGAGCAGAAAGCAGATGAAAATATACTACTTACACAAAACAGTGACGAAAGCTTAAGTATTTGGTAAATAAATCCTGTAATTCATTTACAAAATGAAGAATAGAGAGAATATTTTGCTCATATACATGCCTGACATTTAAATTGATGTAATATTCTGACCACTGTTTACTAATGTGAAAAAAATCTCCGTTGTTTACCAGGATAATATTACTGAGCACGGCCTGATCTGATATCCAATAAACAACTAGATAATTTGTTAGACTTATTGTTGTGCAATGGCACCAGACGGAAATACACATGAGGCTACTACTGATGGTCAAAAGAATGATTCAGAAATACCTGGTCTTGTTAAAGCTTCAACTCCTGGTAAATTGTTCAAAACTAAATCTCCATCTCCAGAAGAACTAGGAACTGTAATCTTAAAATTGGCCAATTCTGTTTCGTAAAGTTTCAATGTGTCTACAGATGCTTGCCGTTTTGGATCACATGAAAATATTCGTATCATTGAATCACTTATGAGCAAAGTAAAGAAAAAATATAGCACTTATAAAATAATTGTTTTATTAAGTAAATTTAGATAGAGATGCTGAAATGACAGGGTTTTCCAGATGAAACAATTACTGTATAAGCTTTACCACCTACTTGTAAAGACCATTTATGTCAAGAACATTTGTTATAATCTGATAGACAATTAATGAAATTAAGCACCTGTTAAAAT